>CM049314.1:65178799-65778799 GCA_026874595.1 Sipunculus nudus | reverse complement strand
CAGATGAAAACACTTTAAAGGATACCTCAAAATGGTAGGTATTAACAGGAGCCATATGCAAATTGCAACCATGTATGTTCACCAAAGTATCAGTAAAATCCTGCATTTTGAACTCCCTAGCTGAATTTTAACCTGATCATGTGCACAAAAGCCCTATCAAATGCTAAAAATCCATTTTTCGCACCTTATTGGCACACAAACTCAGCCACCTCTCCCAATTTTTGTATGTAATTTTCCCAAGGGTTTACTTCAGCCCAAACATTTCAGACCAATCAGTGTAATAACACAGAATTTAGCCCAAAACTCCAAATGTATACAGCCAATGTTGAGTCTGTATGGATGATTTTTGTAATATGCATGTTATATGTAAAAATTCCTATTTTTTATAATTTTACATGCAATTTAAAAAAAATTCCCCAATGGATGTCATTTAATCTATTGTACAAATCACACAAAAACATATATATATATATATATATATATATATATATATATATATATATATATGCTATTAATAACTATTGGTTCCATAGTTCAGTTTACCATGAGAGCGAGAGAGAGAGAGAGAGAGAGAGAGAGAGAGAGAGAGAGAGAAATATTTATTTGACATAAAAGTAATGTATCCATAAACAATTATTCAACATCATTTTTTGTTTTTATTGTGTCTGGAGACTGTTGTTAAGGATTTTTATCTGCTGACACAAAAGCAACCTGTGACACATATAGAAATATACATACATAATACATAATATGCAGGTTATGTGTTATACATTTCACAAAATATGAGATTATATGATTTAATGAGGAAAATTAGTGAGAAACTGGGAAGATTATCCACCTGAGTTACTGAAATAACAGTTTTTAATCTATTTTAAGGGTTTTTTTTTGTGTTTGTTACAGATATAACAGTTTATCTGAAGACATTTGTCTTTTATGTATTAATGAAATTTTGTAGCAAATCAATCCTTGGAGACTATGAGTGAAATTTTGTCAATAATGAATTCTGGTCAGTTCATTTATGACTTTTGTTGTCATATAATGTTTTTTTCAGTTACTTGTCTGCTGTCTTATTTTTAGTTCTGGTTTTATTTGTAACAAGGGTATCTTTATGTCTTATGTCATGTTCGTGTGTCATTGTCCTTGTTGAAAAATTAAATGTTTGTTAAAAATCGCTGTAGTGCTTCATGACAGTATTTATAGTATAATTTTATTAAATTTAGTCTGAAAATGTCATTTATTTTTAAGAAAAAATTTTAATGATTTATACATTATAAAGATAAATCTGGATTAGAATTAATTAAACCTAAACTGGAAACATAATATATCTTATTTTTAAAACATTTTACCTGATTCAATTCCCCAACCCTAACTTTAAGATAAGTTGACACAAAAAGTTATTTATATAACTTTATGGTCTATACCAGCACTCAGTGATGTATATTTGAACATAATTTTCCTTAATTGTGGACGTAATACATAACCAATGTTTGATGAAGGCCTATGTGTCACTGTGTGTTGCTAGCCTCCTCTCAAAATGAAGATAATTTTTTTTATTGTTTCGTATATGGCACATTTCCGCTTTTATATGACATCCATATTTTGCTCTTATAAAAAAAAGTTCATATAGATCAGACATAGGCCTATTTATAAGGGGGGGGGACTTTATTAAATACAATACATATGGCTTTTTACTTATAACCTGTTGCTATAATTTATGTGATTGCATGGACAACGAGATGTGTGTGTGTGTGTGTGCCATTCTAAGTCATTATTCATGATGTGGAGAGTGGTTCCATCTGGGGAAGGTGGCTCATAAATAGACGATAAATAAAATGAACCTGACACTTTTTCATATATATTTTCCTACCCATGTCTACAGGCGTAACAAACTTTTGAATTTGGCGGGTAAAAAGTTTCAAAGCACCTATCGTCCAAGTTTAAAAGAAAATATTTGGATATGATAGGAGGTTACGATTTCGGCATTTACTTTGTGCTGGCGGGAAATATGAATCTGCGGGCAGGCAGGACGTGGTCGTTAGCTCCTTCGGTAAGTATATAGTATGACAATGGGCCCATCTAGGCCAATGTAACCAGCTAATGTCTTCAGGCACATCACTGTTTTCTTAGGTATGCGAAAACCCATAAAAATATTCTCTTCAAATTGAGTAATAATGACCATATGATAAGAAAGTTTCTTCGATCTTTTATTATCGCTCAGGTCAAGTTTTATGAATGTATGTCTTTGGTTTAGATTGCCTCGTCAAAAGATACAATATTCCAATTCGCGCTGCTAGCTGTCTGCATAAACAATTACGCATGAAAGGAGAATCCTAGTTTTTGATTCCACCACAAAGGTTTAGGGCAATTACAGCCAACCCGGACATAGTCAAAGACCATATCCCTAGAAGTGCAGGGTAGAACTGACTGCATTAAATGCGGCGGTATCCAGGACTCTGGATACCGCATAAAAAGCTTCAGAGTAAACTGGAGAACTTCAAACCCTTGTCGGAAAAAAATCGTGTAAAATCAAATATTGTGTTTATGACAAGGAAACTGTAAGTAATCTGAGGGAGATATAGTACTTTATTCGAATGACCAAGAAATTCAGATAAATATTATGTTTTAGTATGTAAACAAGACTCACTTTTAAAACTTTGCAACCCTTGCGCTTGAAACTGTCTCAGAATCTGAAACAATGAACTGCCTGACCTTTGCTCGCTGAGCCAACACGGCCCGTTACCACTGGTTACACAGGCGGCTGCCGGCCAGCTGTGGCTGGGGGTAAACCCAGAGCACACATCGTTCCCTGTGTATCACCGTTTATATAGGATAATACATATTCTTCTAATCAACATTTGAAGTAGACAAACACTGTCTAAGTGGTATGTTATATGCGTATTTGATTAGAATATCTTTATTTCCTAACAAATACGACATTTTTAGACGAAATATCAGAATTTAATTGTCATGTGGAATGTCACCAGTTTCCTCAAATCATCTTCTAGGGCTCTTGCACAGCTTAGCGTAGTAAGAGAGCACAGGTGCTAGGGCTAGGTAGAACAGAATAGTCTGTCCTTGGCTGGGACAGACTATTCACTGAAATGGAGTAAAATTGACCAAAATTGACCATGATAAAAACATTAAATGAATCGGTTGTTCCCTTACGAAAATGGAAAGTACTCACATATATGTGCCTTATATGCCCCTTATAAGGGCCTTATATGTCCCTTATATTTCCCATATAAGTGCTGTGTATGTGAGTTATATGTATATTGCAGCTATATGTTTAGTCAGGCATTGTTATATGTGAGTTATAAGGGAGTTGTATGTTTGTTATATGTCAGTTATAAGGGAGTTGCACATGAGGCCATTCTGTACATTTCATTTATATGTGACTTGTATGGGAGATATAAGGGAGGTGAACGTGAAGGGGTTCTGTATATGTCAGTTATATGTCAGTTATAAGTTTATATACTGTGAGCTTACTGTTCTATAAGATATATAGGACATAGACATTTTGACCAAGGGAACACAAATGCTGCAGAAACTTCTAAGTCCCAGCTCCATTATGGTTTTAAGAAAATGAATTATAATTGAATAATAAATACTGAAGAAGTATGTTAAAATGGGTATCAAAATAACCAGCTTCCTCAGAACTTTATGTATATTAGAAAAATAATACTATAAATAATTTTTTTTTCATCTGACTTATTCATTAAGAAGTGTAAAATATAGTAACCATGCATGCAGTAAAACATCATTTACACAAAACACAATACAAAAAAATAATTTGACTATATTTCACATTGGTTATAATTTGTGCCCTTGATAATTATAAGAAAAAAATAATTCTTTTGGAATGTAGTGTATACCGTATACAAGTACTTCAGCATCTAATTGCAATTGATAACTACTTCATAAATACAGAACAAAGGGTACTGATGTAGTGTGCCACTGACCAATTATGGGAATACATGGGCATTAACCTAATATCATATTGGTTTTAGAAACAGCTCAGCACCCACACATTTTAGCAGTAAAATATTGCCACTGAAAATCAACAGCATTGATAAAAGCAGAGGTACTTAAAAAGAATAAGAATCTGCATTCTTATTTGGACAATAACCAGCATTCTAATCAGTAAATTTCACTAGTATATGTAACTACCCCCCCCCCCCCCCCCAGCAGACAAGCTTGCTGTACAAGCACTCTCTGCAATGGGCCATTGACCTTACTGTACCCTGCCCTGGAATAGTGGTGATGTCACATGAATACTGTACAGGCTGTGCACAACTAAGGCATGCAGAGTCAGTTTACATCTGTGTGATAACATCCGGTAACCGTTAAGGGAGTACACACTTTGAAGAGAAGTTCTTTGTCAAGCTGCTCAAGCAGAAGGGGAATGTATAGCTGAAAAAATGTCTCATTGGTAAGTAATCTTGCATTATTTAAGTTATTTTTGCATATTAAACCAGTGATTGCATAAAGATGACTTCACCTATCTTGGTTTGCCCTGCAAAAACAGAATTTGTGTGTTTCAAGATAACATTTCCTATTTGGTGGCCCATCTTTAAAAAATACCACATTTTCTACAAAAAGCTGATGCTGTTGCCCCTATATAGTGACAATGTGCATGTTCTATGCACCAACAGGAAGCTAAGAACATATTCTTTTCAGTGGTGCCATTTGCAATAGGGTGTGGAAAAATCAAGAGTCAGCAGCAGGCCCTAAAGTTACATATTGATTTAATTTCTGAATGTCCCCTACCTGTAAAGGGTTGATCAGTTAACCTACATAAAGCTTAATCGGCACACAAATGCTATGAGTACCACATACGACCATTTTATTTGTTGAACCTATAGATATATATATACATGGCTATTGACCATGTTATTATTTAGCTGAACTCTGGGTCATGAAAAGAAAAGCTGCTAAAAGGTAATTATGTTCTTTTCCATTTTCCAAATTGACTTGAATTTTTCTGTCTTGCTAGAGTGCCCAAAAGTTATAATATGATTAAAAATGTTTAATTATACAATATTTATAAGTTTTTTTTTCAGGCAAAGTAAACATTAACACTGTTGATCATTGCTGAATTTACAGCCACTGTCTCAATTTTGATGAATGCTTTTTTTTATAAAATTGAAGAGAGGTTTGCTGTACTCAACCAAAACATATCAACTAATCAAATATTTTTTTACTATTGGAGTCTATCACACAAAAGCTCCTAAATTAAGCTTTAATTTGGTAATATGCCTTTCTACATGTCATTTACATATACTGTAAACACCAATTAATTAACAATTTGACACATAACACACTATATTTCATAATAACCCATAAACCATTCATAACCATATGTATGAATTTAATCTGAATTTGACATCAGAAGATCAAGAACACTCTTTATAAAGGCATGAGAGCTTTAAAGGGCTTGGTCCTCTGACTTTTCTTTTCCTTTGAAGTTTTTCTGACATATTCACTTTCATCACAAAAGAAAAAGCATAATAATTTGGGAATTTGTTTCACTAAGGATCAGATGATTTCATTAGGTACTGTTTTGATTCCAAAAGAGAAATCAAATCCGGTTCAATTTACAGGTTAATCAAGAGTGTGTTCTAAGTCCACCTTGAATGATTTATTTTTACATGTACATGTATTAGTGCCATTTCACCATAAAAGATCAAGACGTCATTTTGAACATTACTGACCACCAATATATCATTGATGTACTGTTTTAGTAATATTATTGATGTGAGGCCCTTTTTTAGTTAAATAATTTGTCTACTTAAATGTCAAAATATGCAAGACTCCATGTTCTTAATTATTTATTTCCAACAACCTTTGTTTCTATGATTTGTAATGATTTCTTTACTTTTCTTAGAACCAGTATGAAGAAATGGTGCAGAAAGTATAAGGAGAGCCCAGATATCTCCAGCCCTTGCAAGAATTGTCTGGTAAGCATATTCAGTTTATCATATAAAGGAACATTTAAATCTTTTAGCAAATGAGAAATGTTATGAATTGTAAGGTTTTTTTTATCAAATAGCTGGAACTTACCATATTTGAAGTGCAAATTTGGTGGTTAACATTTATTGTGCATATGGGATATTAATATAACTGCTTACATGTTAAAATTGTTTCAACTGAGTAACCTACTTTCTGAACCTATGAGCATCTTTAGGCCACAGTGTCTGTCCCGTGACCATTATTTTTAATAATCTGTATGTTTGTATATACTCTGTATAACTGGAAAACTCTTCCTCTGTTAGTAATTGAGAAGTCCAACTGTATTAAATTATAATCCTAAATGTTAAACAGGCATATTTTCAGAACATTTAAAACCCCTATATAGAGAGCAGATGTACTTTCAGTGAAATAAATTCTTTTCATTTTTTGACTTGTGTGTTGCCTCTAGATAAGGTAAACTAATGTTAATGTTAAGAAAAGCAATACTAAGCATCAATGTCAAACTTATGTAATAAAATAATTAATTTGAGCAATAATGACTATATGTGTATACTTAGACTGGTAACATTTGTTTTTGCAGGTCAAACAGGAGGGGACTGAAAAGGATTTAGAGTGTGGCAAGGCTGTATATTTCCTTCCAGCCTTCATTCCCTAAAATGACAACACTCAAATCTGACTGAACCAGGGAGTTTTTAAAATCTTATGAAATTATTATTTTCAGTTTACAAATGTGTAAATAAAATTAATTTTGGCTATTGTATTTTCTTACTTTTATGATTCATGTGTTTGCGTCAATGTGACTGTGTGAAGTTGATGACCCCCAGTGTGACTGCAGGCCAGCATTGATTTCAAGGAATTGCACAGTGCAGGAAGCTCACCACACACACACACACAAAGCTTAATTTCTATCATCTAACGTAATTGCTTGTGGAATAAAGAAAAGAGTAAACACCTTTCAAAACAGAACATACAACAGATAGTAACTGAGCTATTGACAAACAGCACAGAAGGTGCATACACTGGACTTGTATGTGAGTTATACGTCATTTATAAGGGACATATATGGCACTTATAAGTCCCATATATGTCACATATATGTCACATATATGGGAGCTATAAGGCACATATATGGGAGTTATAAGGCACATATATGGAACATATATGGGAGTTATAAGGGACATATATGGGATATATGGGAGTTATAGGGGACCTATATGTGGAAGCCTTATAAGTGACATATAAGGCCCATATATGTGACATATAAGACTCCTACCTAATTTGCATATAAAATCCATATACCAGACATATATGTGACATATATGGGAGTTATAAGGTTAGATATAAGGGACATATATGGCACATATATGTGCCTTATATGTGCCATATAACTTTCACATATATGGCACTTATAAAAATTTTCGGTAAGGGTTTACCTGTTTACATGTTACCTGTGTCAATTTTCATCGAGTATGAAAAAATAAGAGCATTTTATTTAAACTTTGATGAAATTTTTTATGAAAACTTTAGTAAAACCCCGGTAAAACTTATTTTTTCCCAACCTGGGTTAAACCCAGGTTTTTACCGTTGTACTAAGTACAGGGTTGGCAAACCTGTTGGGAAGATAGGTATTTTCCCCTTCTCAGGGAAGAAAAGGAAATTTCTGGGAAGAAAAAAAAGTCAGGGAAGAAACTCTTTTTCCCACAGGTTCCCACAACCTTTTATTAATAATATATAACATAGTAAATAAGCATATATACAGAGAACCACTGAATAATATATATCAGTTGTTCATTAAGCACACATTGTTGTTCAATATTTACACACTCAGATAGTTTAGACTTATATTTCATAGAACACAGTGAATCCAATAGTCCAAAACATGGTTTCTACGCAGCATCCTGTAAGTAGATACAAGCTTGTTTGTATGTTCCACAATGAACCTTTTCGAAGTTTTGACTGAACCACACCCATGGTTGAGACAGCCCATTTTATGGATACGGAGGATGCATATGCTGTGTGGAGGTTCAATACTAACTCCGCAAACCCTGCAGGTAGAGTAGGGCTCCCATTCTTTATTCCCATTTACCAGGATACAGCAGGCAAAGACATAGCTGAAAAGTAGAAAGCTGGATATGGTGCAGACTTTGTCTGAAGGCTGTATGGCAGCTGTGATGTACTCATGGTTACGCTTTGCCAACAAATCTACATTTTTTATTTGGTGGAGGTAACCTTATGCTTGCTTAACTATTACTAAGTACATCTGCAGAGTTCTATTCTGGACTACATGACAGGGGCTTATACCCAGTTATCCTGGTGTCAACAGGGCTCGGTGTAACACTCCTGCGGGTCCTTGGTGTTTGTCATCCCCATTGCTTGGTCACAACACCAAGGAACCCCTGAAAGGTGCACTCATTTTTCAGTGAAACATGACTGTTAGGCAAAGTCTCCCCATTTAGCTTTCAGAGCGCTAACTCTGGGTGGGAGCCAACCCAATCTCACCGCCTGGCTTAGATTCAAACTCATGATCTCCCGGCTTCGAGTCCTGAACTCTACCCCTGAGCCACAGAAGCCGGTAGTCCTGTGTCGAGTTGATGACCTTGATAAGTTGGATGGAGTAGGTGAGCTACCAGAAGACATGGCTGGACTGCCAGTCTGCCAGTTACTAAGCTAAAGACCAGCTCAACTGTACAAGCCGACCTCCACCCCTGAAGGGTATAAACTAATGTTGAGTTCATCCAAATTACTTAACTAAAAACCAGCTCAACTGTACAAGCCGACCTCCACCCTTGAAGGTTATGAACTAAAGTTGAGTTCATCCTTATTACTTAACTAAAAACCAGCTCAACCGTACAAGCCGACCTCCACCCCTGAAGGGTATGTACTCATTTTGAGTTCATCCTAATCACACAGCTCAAGACAAGCCTTCAGCAACAACAACACCAATGGACTGAGTGGACTCAAGTTGAATTCATCTTGATTACTCAGCTGAAGACTACATCATCCAGCCCTATAATAAAATGACACACCAGTCACATCCACATGGTTTGTTTGCATGTCCTTTATTTACCAAAGGGTGTGAAATCAATCATTCTGATTTGCACTGATATAACAAGCCAAAATGACATTTGAATAACGTGAAATACAGGTATTTTGTGAATCTTATTTCTTCCCTGGGAAGAAATTGTGGGAAGAAAGTATTTCTTCCCTTCCGAAAGAAAATATTTCTTTCCATCCCTTCCCTTCCCTCCAGGAAGATTGTGCCTACCCTAAGTAGTGGGTAAAACCTGCAAACCCTGAAAAATACATTAAAAACAAGGGACCCATTGGTCACAGCACTCAGCGCATTTTGTAAAATTTTAGAAAATGCAAAATAAACATTTCTTTTTTCTACTTTTTAGCATTTATAGAACTAAGATATATCTGGTGATAATCATGATTCCCTGCTCAGGTCAGGATAAACATAGAAACCACCCCAAGTCATGTACTGCTGCTCATGTGTTTTAAGCAGTCTGTTACACCTGCTTTTATATATGCTAGGCATTTCATCTGAACAGCAATATGCTGTCAACTTATGATATTTTACTATAATACTTCAATATTTATTTTTTTTTTTAATAAAAAAGGACTCTTAACTTAATACTAACTGTCTTTCTGCCAAATAACCAAATGTACCATTAGACTCATTATATTTAATAATTCCTCTCCAACATATTACTTTGATTATGAAATCCAACAGTGTAACATGCAGTTTGCAACATGTACTGCATGGCCATTTATTTTAAATATATTTTGTGCACACTGACATACCATTTGTTAAAAATGATAATATTCCTTTTGATTTATGATTTTCATTTCAAGCTGACTTCTCTTCACACACACACACACACACACATAAATTAATTTGAGAGAAACCTGTCAAATGCAAATAATCTATACATTGGACATTTAGCCATTATCTGAACACATTTATAGACTCCACAAACACTTATAATTTATTTTACAATATTAAATTTAAAATAAAATTGACATAATCTGTCTGAAGAAACATAAGAATAAAAATGATTGATTTTTTTAAAATAGTCTCTGTGAAAGAAAATCTAAAACCCCTACCCTTTCAGTTTCTCGCCTGAATTTAATGCTCTCATAAATTGGTCTTTTGAAGAATATTGATACTTGTACGTATCAATATCCGTCAGAACAAATCAAAATTAGTAGGGATAAACTATGCAACAGTGCATTTGATGAAATTAAGGTCAATGATCACTTTTGGTCAATTTCAGTCTGTTTTAGTTAATTTTAGTCAATTTTCAGTCAAGTTTGGTTGAATTCAGTGAACAGTCTGCTCATTGCCAGTATCATAACATCTAGCTACAGGGCTGTAATGCAAACAAATCTTTTTAAATATACCTGTAATATAGTGTTTTCATCTTATAATAGTATGCTTCAGTTTGTATAATCCTGTCCATGATTGGGAATAAGCTTCTCGTTTTTTAATGGTTGCCTAAGTGCAGAATCAGACCTTTAATAAAAACAAATATTTATAATTTTCATAGCCTGAAAATATATATATATACATATACTTTTACATATGTATATATATATATATATGTATATACAGTATATATATATATATATTATGTGTATATATTAAACAAAACGCCCCCTCACCCCCTGATTTTGAATAACTGGATCCGCAACTTTATATCTATAACCATATATAAACATAAATGTTACCTTTTTTCACCTCTAATGAAGCTTCAGAATGAATTATTATTATAATCAAAACAATAAAATAATAATCAAATTGTTGAAAGTAGTTCCTCTGACTTTTAATATAATTTGAGTTATAATCTTTACTTGATTACTTAGTTGTCTCTCCCATTTCAGATTCTAATGTTGCCAGAATGTCAGATCACTGCAGGGGAATGCTAGAGAAGACCAGTATGATTTAGTTATGAGGTGCAGCAGCATTGACGGTAACACATAGTTTCTTGATTCCTTGTGGTTACAATCCATATTCATGAAAGAAAATAGTATTTTCAATAAGATAAGCTACATCTTTTTTAGTATTTTTTAAATATTTGCATGGTCTTCCTTTGCTCAAAGTTACTTCATATATGGGGCCTTAGCGTATCAGTAACCAGAAGAGAGTACAGGGACAAGGACATGGTATTATCAGTTATGGACATGCCTGAGGAACATAGGCCGTGCATCCTTCTAATAGCGGTATTGTAAAGTTAACCACTTCTTTGTCCACCCTCAAGATGCCCAATGCAGTGGAATAAAAAATGTCATCACATTCAAATGTGCATACATGCCACAGAAGCTAGATTACTCTTCATCTGTTGTCTCAAGTTTGGTTCTCTCCTTAATGTTTCTTGAAACAGTATTTTTATTGAATGTATCAATTAGGATTGGGAAACAGGGCATAGCCATGTATAATGCCTCTCCTGAGACATACGTTTAAAACACTGCTTTGTCATCTTTGATAACGGACTTGGGGTCAATTCAATTTTTAGCTGACTATAACCCTTACCGAAAATTTTGTGAAAGTTATATGGCACATATAAGGTACATATATGTGCCATATATGTCCCTTATGTCCAACCTTATAGCACCCATATATGTCACATATATGTCTGGTATATGGATTTGATATGCAAATTGGATAGGAGCCTTATATGTCACTTATAAGGCTTCCACATATAGGTCCCCTATAACTCCCATATATGTCCCATATATGTCCCCTATAACTCCCATATATGTCCCATATATGTGTCTTATAACTCCCATATATGTGCCTTATAACTCCCATATATGTGCCATATATGTGCCTTATAAGTGCCATATATGTCCCTTATAAGTGACATATAACTCACATATAAGTCCAGTGTATGCACCTTCTGTGCTGTTTGTCAGTAGCTCAATTATGTCTGTTTTTGTTTTAGATATTTTATTGATACTGAATATGCACATATAAATAACATAATACAAGCATCAGTGGGATTAAGTGCAAAGCTACTTAAAGCTTACCTCGACTCTCTCCCGAATGTTTCCATTAACAATATACGATGGCAGTATTCAGAGTGTTTGGATGTGAGTGAGTTTAGGTGAGGTAGGGTGGTATGGATGTTGGGTAAGTGAAGGCAAGTTGTAAATTTTCTTAGTAAGAATGGAAGAAATTGTTCATTTGTTCTTTTTTTTTTTTAATTTAATTAATTATTTGGAAGACAAGTTTTTAAAATTGTTTTTGTTTCGTTTTTGTTTCAGGTCCTAGTATATTAGGACTAATTTTATGACTGAATTATGAATATCACTTTTAGGGGAAAATATGGTGGGGAATATTATATTTTGAACCTTTTTGTGTCTTCTATGTATGAAGATACTGCTTCAAAAATGTCTTCATTTCTGATGTGGCTTGCATAGGGATTTGCCATAAAGAAGTTCTTCTACAGGTTTATTTAGGGGGAAATGTTTACTTCTAGAGTTGACATGCTGCAGTAGGTAATGTTCTGCGTTTTGTGTTTCGAATCCACATTGGCATTTTGAATTGTTTGATAAGTGTCTTCTATATAAATCATGGTTTAGATTACTGCACTGTGTTCTTAGCCGTGTGTGAATTATCTGGGCTCTTCTTGATCCTGAATGATAATATTTAGGTGGTTTGTTTTTAGCAATTTCTCTTGATATATTATTTTTTAGCAATTTACTGGTCTGGCAGTGTTTAAGTCTATCATCTGGTTTGTTCCATAGTTGTATAGATTTTGGTAGGAATGAGTTGTAGTACAGCTCTGTTCTAGAGAAAATGTTTTGTATATTGAGTAGAGCACTTGACCTTGTATTGAAGGTATAGTTTCTTGGTGGAGGTAATAGAAGGTAAAGGTACTTTGGAGTTTCTTGTTTTAACATTTTGTGTAGTTTGAGGACCACAGAGTTTTCCCTACGTTTTTTTAATTGGGGCCAGCCTGTTTCTTTGTATAGTTTGGCATGGCTAGTTCCTCTGACACAGCCTGTCACAATCCTGGCAGCTTGTAGCTGCACTGCCTCCAATGTATCACTTTGCTCTTGTGTGCAGTTACACCACACAACATTGCTATATTCCAATATTGGCCTTATATAAGTGAAGTATATGTTTTCAAGAGTTTTCCTATCAAGCATATATTTCAGTTTGCTTAGTATTAATACTTTAGAGTTTGCTTTGGCTTTTATATTTTCTATGTGATCATTCCATTTACAGTCCTTTCTGAATGTTAATCCTAGATGTTTGTGACTGTTAAATTTATCTATTTTAATGCCATTTAAATATAGGTCTGGGTGAGAAGTTTTAGATGATTTTAAGCATTTGGTTTTCTTTGTGTTAAAAGTGACTAACCATTTTGTGGACCATTTAAATATTTTATCTAAGTCATTGTTTAATATTTTTTCTGCTAATGATGGATTTTCTATGGTGAGATATAACATAGTATCATCAGCGAATAATCTAATATTGCTCACTATGTTTTCTGTGATGTCGTTGATGAATATTAAAAATAATAGGGGTCTCAGTATGGACCCTTGGGGTACTCCTGCATGAAGTGATCCCCAATCAGAAAGTTCATTTTCAATTATTACTCTTTGTTTCCTATTTTTTAAATCTGTGCTAACCACCGAAGTAATTTTCCTTTAATTCCAACTGATGACAATTTGGTGAGGAGGCCTTCAGACCAGACCTTTTCAAAAGCTTTACTCATATCTAGGAATACAGCCTGTACTTCCTTGCCTTTATCAACGTCTTGGCAGATTGAATTGTATAGGTCAGACAGTTGGTATACTGTCGAGTCTCCTGGGATAAAGCCAGACTGATATGGACTTATTATGTTATTCTCTTTTAAAAAGTTGTACATTTGGGCAAAGATTATTTTTTCAAAAAGTTTGCAAATACAGGATGTCAGTGATATAGGTCTGTAATTAATTGGCATATTTTTTTCTCCATTTTTATAGATTGGTGATACGTTAGCCTTTTTCCATAGTGAGGGAAGTTGCCCTTTTTCCATTGACAAGGTAAAAAATTTCCATAGTGGATAAACCAGTTCTTTGTGGCATTCCCGAAGGACGATTGGGGGCACTTCATCAGGACCTTGTTGTTCTGTTTTGAACGGTGTTTACTCTTTTCTTTATTCCACAAGAAATTATGGTAGACAATAGTAATTAAGGTCTGTGTGTGTGTGGTGAGCTTCCTTCACTGTGCAGTTCCTTGAAATTAAAGCTGGCCTCGATCACACTGGGGGTCATCAACTTCATTCAGTCATATGGATGTAAACACATGAAACAAAAATGTATGAAAACAAAATATCCAAAATAAATGTTTATTTACACATTTATTAACTGAAAATAATATTTTCATAAGATTTTTAAAACTCCCTGTTTCTGTCAGATATGAGATAGTTGTCATTTTAGGAAATTAAGGCTGAAAGGAAATATACACCCTTGCCACACTCTAAATCCTTTTCAGTCCCCTCCTGTTTGACCTGCAAAAACAAATGTTACCAGTCTAAGTATACACATATAGTCATTACTGCTCACATAAATTATTTAATCAAATAAGTTTAAAGATAAACTTATGACATTGATGCTTAGTAGTGCTTTTTAACATTTAAATTTTCTGGAGGCAACACAAGTAAAAAAAGAAAAGATTTCACTGAAAGTAAATCTACTCTCTGTAAAGGGGTCTTAAGTGTTCTGGAAATATGCCTGTTTAAAATTAAGGATTATAAGAAAATACAGTTGGACTTCTCAATTACTAACACAGGAAGAGTTTTCTAGTTATACAGAGTATATACAAACATTAAAGATTATCAAATATACTGGTCACAGGATAGACATTGTGGCCTAAAGATGCTCATAGGCTCAGAAAGTAGGTTACTCAGTTGAAACAATTTTAACATGTAAGCAGTCATATGAATATCCCTATCACCATAAATGTTAAACACTAAATTTGCACTTCAAATATTGTATGCTCCAACTATTAGATAAAAAAAAACCCTACAAATCATAATATTGCCCATTTGCTTAAAGATTTAAATGTTACTTTATATGATAAACTGAATATCCTTACCAGAAAATTCTTGCAAGGGCTGGACATATTTAGGTTTTCCTTTTACTTTCAGCACCATTTCTTCATACTGGTTGTATGAAAAGTAAAGAAAACATTACAAATCATAGAAACAAAGGGTTGTTGGAATTAAATAATTATGAACATTGAGCCATGCCTATTTTGAAATTTAAGTAGACAAATAAACATAAAACAGGACCTCACATCATATCATTTAACTAAAACAGTACATCAGTGATATCTTGGTGGTCAGTAATGTTCGAAATGATGTCTTGACCTTTCAAGGTGAAATGGCACTAGTACTTAAAAAGAAATTATTCAAGGTGGGCAAAAAATCCACTTTTGATTGCCCTGTAAATTGAATTTGATTTCTCTTTGGGAATCAAAATAGTATATGATGCAATCATCTGATCCTTAGTGAAACGAATTCCCAAATCATTATGCCTTTTCCTTTTGTAATGAAAGTGAACATTTCAGGAGAAACCTCAAATGAAAAAAAAATTCACAGGACCAAGCCCATTGAAGTTAAAGTGCTCATAACCTATGTAAGAGTGTTCTTGACCTTCTGATGTCACATTCAGATTAAATTCTACATATGAATGGCTTATGGATTGTTATCAAACATAGTGTGTTTATGTTTAAAATTGTAAATTAAGTGGTTTTTACAGTATATGGAAATGACAAGTAGAAAGGCATATTACCAAATTAAAGCTTAATTTAGGAGCTTTTGTGTGATAGAACCCAATAGTTAAAAAAATATTTGATTAGCTGTAATGTTTTGGTTGAGTACAGTAAACCCCTCTTCAATTTTGTAAAAAGCATTCACCAAAATTGAGAGAGTGGCTGTAAAATCAGCAATGATCAACAGTGTTTAATGTTTACTTTGGCTGAAAGAAAAACTTATGAGCATTATATGAATAATAATTTTTTACCATATTATAACTTTTATGCACTCTAGCAAGACAGAAAAATTCAAGTCAATTTTGAAAATGAAGAGGACATCATTACCTTGTAGGGCTTTATGTGTAGAAGCTTTTTCTTTTCATGACCCAGAGTTCAGCTAAATAAGAACATGGTCAATAGCCAAAGGTCCAACAAATTAAATGGTAGTATGTGGTACTCATAACATTTGTATGCTGATCTGATGAAGCTTTATGTAGGTTGATTAATAATCTCTTCACAGGTTGGGGACATTCAGAAATTACATCAATATGTAAATTTGGGGCCTGCTGTTTACTCTTGATTTTTCCACACCCAATTGCAAATAGCACCAGTGAAAAGGATTTGTTCTTAGCTCAGTTCCTGTTGTAGTATAGAACATGCAAATTGTCACTTTACAGGGGCAACAGCATCAGCTTTTTGTCCAAAAATGTTGTATTTTGTAAAATGGGCCACCAATTAGGAAATGTTATCTTGAAACGCACAGATTGTGTTTTTGCAGGGCAAACCAAGATGGGTTAAGTCATCTTTATGCAATCACTGGTTTAATATGCAAAAATAACTGAAGTAATGCAAGATTACTCACCAATGAGACATTTTAAGCGATACATTCCCCTTCTGCTTGACAAAGAACTTGTCACTCAAAGTGTGTATTGGTACTCCTTAACTATTACCGGATGTTATCACTGATTCAGATGTAACTGAATCTGCATGCCTTTGTCCTGCTGATGTGCACAGCCTGTACAGCATTCATGTGACATCACCATGCACAATTCCAGGGCAGGGTACAGTAAGGTCAAAGGTCGATTGTAGAGAGTGCCTGTACAGCAAGCTTGTCTGCTGGGGGGGGGGGGGGGGTGTAACATATACTTGTGAAAATTACTGATTAGTGCACCTGAAGAATGCTGGTTATTGTCACAATAAGAATGCAGACACATATTTTTTTTTAAGTACATATGCTTTGATCAATGCTGTTGAGTTTTGGCAATATATTTTACAGCTGGAAAGCGTGGTTGTTCTAGCTGTTTCTAAAACCAATATGATATTAGGTAAATGCTTATGTGACCATAATTGGTCAGTGGCACACTACATCAGTACCCTTTGTTCTGTATTTATGAAGTAGTTATCAATTGCATTTGGATGCTGAAGTACTTGTATATACTCAACTTTCCAAAAGAATTACTGTTTCTTATAATTATCAATGGCGGTTATTATAAACAACGTGAAATATAGTTAAATTATTTTTATGTATTGTATTTTGAGAAAATGATGTTTTTCTGGATGCATGATTACTATAGTTTACACCTCTTAAAGTATAAATCAGATGAAAAAAATCTTTATTAATAGTATTATTTTTCTAATAAACATAAAGTTCTGAGGAAGCTGGTTATTTTGATACCCATTTTAACATACTTCTTCAGTATTGATTATTCAATTAAAATTCATTTTCTCCGAACAATAATGGAGCTGAGACTTAGAAGTTTCTGCAGCATTTGTGTTCCCTTGGAAAATGTGTAAGTCCTATCTTGTAGAACAGTAAGCCTCAAAGTAAATAAACTTATAACTGACATATAACTGACATATACAGAACTCCTTCATGTGCACTTCCCTTATATCTCCCATACAAGTCACATATAAATGAAATATACAGAATGGCCTCATGCACAACTCCCTTATAACTTTTTTTTTTTTTTTAACTGGCAAATAACAAACATACAACTCCCTTATAACTCACATATAACAATGCCTGACTAAACATGTAGCTGCAAAATAAATATAACTCACATACACAGCATTTATATGGGAATATATGTCCCTTATAAGGGACATATAAGGCCCTTATAAGGGACATATAAGGCACATATATGTGAGTACTTTTCATTTTCGTAAGGGAAGTCATCTGAGCTATAGTCATGGTCCATTGTCTGTTGTTAGTCAATCTGTCCATCCGTCCGTCTGTAGATGTGGCAAGTTTTGAAACCGTAAGACCTAGGAATAAAAAAAAACTACCAAGCCAAAAACTAGGTCCTTTTGACATTGTTCCTTTGAGAAATTAAGGAAAAACCACAACTTTTAATTAAAAAGCTATTTTCACACTTCAGGACTGTCTAATAACAAAACCACTTATCTTTTTTTCCTCATATTTACCATAAATATACCTCTATATAGTTCCTGTGTACATGTATGCCAGAAACTTGTGTCTATTTTCCCCAAGTATATAACTATGTTTAATTAAGATTCAATTGTTTACCAAAAATAAGATCTGAATTTTGTAAATTTTTTAAGTTATTAGCATAAAAATAAAATCAGTACCTAAAGTTTTGCCCAACTTTGACCATGGCACGTTTTTTTTTCCTGTAAGTACACCATTGATTTAATTTTCACAGTATGTAAACATAAGTATTAAATTTGTTTTAATTTGAAATTTGAAAATAAAAGCTTGAAAATTAGGCTAGTTATCGAATTTTTAGCTCAGCTGACTATAAGTCATCTGAGCTATAGTTGTGGTCCATTGTCCGTCCGTCCGGATGTCTGTCTGTAAGACTGGCACGTTTCGACACCATTGGACCTACGAATCTGAAATTTGGCATACAGTTAGATGTCCTCAAAATCTCCTACCACGCCGAAAATTGGGTCAATAGGACTTTGTTCCTTCGAGATATTGAGGAAAAACCTCAATTTTTTATTAGAAATCTATTTTTACACTTCAGGACTGGCTAATATCAAAACCACTCATCTAGTTTTCTTCATATTTACCATAAATGTTCCTCTATATAGTTCCTATGTACATGCCAGAAATTAAGTCAGTATTGTTTCATTTAAAAAAGTTATGGGCCGAAGCATAATGGACTTTGTAAAAAAATCAGGGAAGATATTCGGTCACTTAAGACCAAAAGTGTTAAAGGTAGGGACTTTTTTCCAGTAATACAACTTTAATTAATCAAAATTTAATTGTATAACAAAAATTAGATCAAAATCTGTTAAATTTTTTTAAATATTGGCAAAAATATAAAATTGGTACCTTAAATTTTGCCCAACTTTGGCCACGGGACGTTTTTTTCCTGTAAGTACTGTGGATTTTATTTTTACAGCATGTACACATTAGGATTTAATCTGTTAAAATCTGAAATTTTAAAATAAAAGCTGCAAAATTAGGCTAGTTATTGAATTTTTTTGGAGGCTCTTACTGTATTCCCTTACATTGTCAAGCAGTCCACTTTGGTGACTGTAGGTCATTCAGTGCACATCTCTATGCTCCCCAGGCTGTTGGCATAATGTTATGCAATCCCATCACCAGGGCAAGCCGTCTCTCCACTGAGTTGAGCTTGATCAGGCTGTCCGCAGTTAAGACCATACCACAGGGAGCCTTTTTCTCTGGCAATCCCCCCCCCCCCCCCATTCTGTTAACAGACCTGTACTATGAACTAGATGAATCTTAAAATTAACATTTTTTCAGCAACGAGCAGTAACAACTGAGACCCCTCCCCCCACCTACCCCTTCAATACACAGGACTAATAAACAAGATGAATCTTATAATTTTAATATTAAATATATTTTTTTGATGAGACTTGGACAATTTTGTTTTTTTTTAAAGAAAAAAATTTAAGGAATTTAATCCTAATATTCAAATGTGATCAAATATTAGGATCTAATGTAAGTGCTAATTGACAAGATTTGAGAAAATATAAATACTTTGTAGCCTTTCATTCATATCTCTTAAAGTTGGCGGGGCCTAGGTGTGAATAACACTGTTAACTTAGTATTAATATTAGGAATATTGGTCAAACTTTGTGGGATTAATTTTTAACTCATATGGCCATATATTTAACTTTTAAAAACTTAATTACCTTCACACATTATTTGTTTATGAAATGTTACTTTTATATAACACTTACTGTAGGCCTATTTGTTCCCTTGGTGCATCACTAAATGGTTTAGCTCATGTCCATTATTCTATAAATTACAGAGTTTCATTTTAGCAGGGCCATTTTCTCATAGCTTTTCTAATGATTATATACATGAAAAACCAAAAGAAATAAAAATATTTTGCAGTTACTAATATTTATCAAAATTCAGCTGGGCAATGTGACCAATGGGTCCCTTGTTCCTTGAGGCTCTATTGTAGTCATTTGCTTTGATTATAGATTACACATGCAGGGTCCCACTCCAGGTCACTGGAAGCCAGCCATGCCAGGGTTTCTAATTTGTTACAGTCACTTGGGGAGATCCCCTGCTGTGACAGGTGCACAGTTATTCTCATATCACCACCCCAATCCCCCCCCTAAAAAAAAACAACCCATGAATTAAGTGTTGTGCAGTAATTGTTATTGTTTTCACTGTATCTCCTTAATTATAATGCTGTTTCCACTCCAATATACAGAAACTTTCCTTGAAAAAGTAATTCAAGGTGTAAACCAGAAGATGCCATGTTGTGTTAATGCAGCATTTTTAAAGAAATCAATTTTCTTTTAAATGATTTTAACAAATATAATTAAACCCACCAGCATGCTTCAATTTATAAAATATGAAGCACATTATGGATAAATAAAGACACAGTTTATAATTGTGAAATCTAAATCAAGTATTATTTTTATATATTTATTGTTTTGCAGATTTAAAAGATATATTTTTATGGTAAAAAATAAATAAACACTTATATTCATGATGTGGTGTTATCTGACAAGATTGTGATTTATGATGATGCAATTGAGAATTATGAATTAACTTTTATATTCAGATATATGTTATTTTGGAAATGTATAGAAATATAAACTTATAATAAAAAATAATTGATGTGATAAAAAAAATGAGGATCTAATACAAACATTTGTTCATTATTTTCCTGCCTCAGCAGAATTGGAGATCAGGCTTTGTTTGCCCTATATGTATGTTGTTAATTAGTTATATTTCAACTGTATACATTTCATAAAATAAAAAATACATATTTATTTAATAATATATATTTAAAAAAATAGATTCAATGGAACAAATGTGTAGACTACTGAAATATCAACAGTTAATCAAAAAGCCAACTAATGTGCGTCAGATCATGGTAACAGTACAGATCTTTTGTTCACAAACTGCTCACATGCTTCAGTTTCAACATTAGGAAACACATGGTCAGGTAACAAAATATTATTTGCAACAGTTCTTGGTCATCAATACCAACCAATCATATAAACCAACCTTGGCCTATATTACCTCTTCCTCTTTCATTTTATCTCCATTTGATATTATTTTAGATTTTTACCTTCAAGGCCATCTTCAGCTGAGCACAGTGACCCATGGGTCCCTTGTTTCAATTACAATACAAGAAATTTTATGAAACTTCAATTCAGATTTAGTTCAATGTGCTGGAGTAAAATATCAGTTCAATTCAAATAATTTTAATTCAATTCAAATTCCCAATTCAAAAAGTTGCTTTAATTTGAATACATTTCATTTGTGTGATGCCAGTGTTATCACAGGTGTTTTTTTTTTATTTTTACACTAATTAGTTTTGTTCAGAATTTACTCAAAAGCTAGTTGAAATATCATTAATTACAAGTTTAGCCATTTCATGTGGTAAGGAATAGCAGCCAGATAGGGTTTACTTGTTCTGTTGGGCAATTATTCCTTAAGATCATGTAAACCACCCAAAGTCAATGAAAGGTTTATTTGGATTTCAAATGAGTGGCCATTATTACCTAGTGCAATGAATAAATATGCAAATAATCTTTTTGGGTGGTGAAAAACATTAAAGTTCTTTTGATTATGGGGTGGTGGAGGGATGTACAAACAAAGGCCCCCAACACAAAGAGGACAAAAGCCCTTCCCCCCCCCCCATATCATATTAAAAGAAAATGTCTGTCTACACTTAAAATTCTGTACATTTTATCTGTTGATATGTGTGTTAAATGTATGTAAGGCATTAAAGGGGCCTATTTACATACCAGGCATTGCAGGCATGTTAAATATACATGAAATATAGTGTTTTCTTATCATAGTATGGTATGTGCCAATACAGGAGGGGGAATGAGCTTCTTGTTTGTGAATTGTTGCCACAGCACAGTATCAGACGTTTGTTTGCTCATGCTTTCTTACTATAGTAAACATACACATCTGGACATACATACTGTTTATTTACACACAGAACCATAATAATGTATAAAATTTGAAACTGAGATAGTAAGTTCATATGCAAAGATGAAAGATGGTGTTGCCCTACATCCTATTGGGTGGGGGGGGGGGGGGGGGGTGGCTGATCTCTGTTATATCCCCTAACAATAGCAAGGTAAAAAAACTTGATGCTTGAATGAGCACAATCATGTGCAATATAATTTTAGTCATCAAAGACCAGTAATCTATAATATATATACAAGTACTTTGCTATCTCATGGCTGTTGCTTGTTCTGGTCAGTAAAGTGCCCTAGGTAATCAAAACCAATTGTCACCATGTAGCACCCTCTGACATTAGAGAGTCTACAACCAGTGTGCTTGCAGTCAGAGTGCTGTTACATCCTTCAGTGATGAACACCCTTCAAAGCTCTATAAGGATGCAAATATTTTCATCAGTTCTGACAACACCTCATCGGCCTACAAGTATGCTGTCACATGATATACACCTTACCAATTGTCAGCTTTTCAGTATACTTTTAACAGCACCTGACATGAGCTAGAAAAATTCTGTTTTAACTTAGCACTGATAAACCCCCTCAACATATTTGTTTAATTCTGACCTTATTAATACAAAGCCTTGCTCACAAAGGTTACCAAATGAAAAGTTACCATAGAGATAGAGTTTCAGTTTGGGTTCATGAGTTCACATCTTATATTCTTTGTGTGAATTCATTATTTGTAGCCTAATTGATAGTTAGTTCAGGGTTTCTTAGGTTATAACATTAGAAAATGGTCAAAATGGTAATTTCTCATGATCATAACAGGATCTATGGAAATACTGTGCTATGTTACCAATGCCTATTTAACCCTTTTGGGCAATTACTTGAACTTGTCTGAAACATCTTGGCTGGGTCACAGAATAAGTACCTTGCTTGAAAAAAGCTCCCTTTCAGAACCCATAAAGGTGAGATGTTGTGCCAGAAAGCCCCCTCATCCACCCTTACCCCGCCATTTTTGTCCTCTAGCCTGTCACATAGATATGGGTGAAACCCTAACCCTTGAAATACAAAGAGCACACTATGTCACAGTAAAACATACCTGTCACATATATACAGGTGAAAGCCTAGCCCTTGAATTACAACCTGTGCACACATTGTCAAAGTAAAATGTGCTTGTCACAGAGATAAGAGTGAAACCCTAACTCGTGAAATACAAGATGAACATGGTGTGTCACAATACAATGTGGCTGTCATATAGATATAGGTGGAACCCTAACCCTTGAAATACAAGATGAGCAAATTGGTCACTGTTAAATGTACCTGTCTCATAGGTATGGGTGAAACCCTAACCCTAGAAATCCATTATGAGCACACTGTGTCACTCTACAATGTGCCTGTCCCATAGATATGGTTGAAACCCTAACCCTTGAAATACAAGATGAGCATACTGTGTCACTGTACAGTGTGCCTGTCCCATAGATATGGATGAAACCCTAACCCTTGAAATACAAGATGAGCAAATTGGTCACTGTTAAATGTGCCTGTCTCATAGATATGGATGAAACCCTAACCATTGAAATACAAGATGAGCAAATTGGTCACTGTTAAATGTGCCTGTCTCATAGGTATGGGTGAAACCCTAACCCTTTAAATACATTATGAGCACAGTGTCACTGTACAATGTGCCTGTCCCATATATATGGGTGAAACCCTAAACCTTGAAATACAAGATGAGCATACTGTGTCACTGTACAATGTGCCTGTCATATAGGTATAGGTGAAACCCTAACCCTTAAACTACAAGATGAGCACACTGTGTCACTGTACAATGTGCCTGGTACATAGAAATAGGTGAAACCCTAACCCTTGAAATACAAGATGAACATGCTGTGTCACAATATTAAAAATACAGCTGTCATAAAGATATAGGTAAAACCTTAACCCTTGAAATACAAGATGAACACACTAGTCACAATAGTATATTGCTGGCCAATAGGCCTTTTGTTTAGCTTTTGCTGAACTGATTTCAAAAGGCTGAATCAAAGTGAATGAGTATCACTGTGAAATGTGCCTTTCACATAGATATGGGTGAAACCCTAACCCTTAAAATACAAGAAGAGCACACTGTGTCACTCTACAATGTGCCTGTCCCATAGATATGGTTGAAACCCTAACCCTTGAAATACAAGATGAGCATACTGTGTCACTGTACAATGTGCCTGTCCCATAGATATGGATGAAACCCTAACCCTTGAAATACAAGATGAGCAAATTGGTCACTGTTAAATGTGCCTGTCTCATAGATATGGATGAAACCCTAACCCTTGAAATACAAGATGAGCAAATTGGTCACTGTTAAATGTGCCTGTCTCATAGGTATGGGTGAAACCCTAACCCTTTAAATACATTATGAGCACAGTGTCACTGTACAATGTGCCTGTCCCATATATATGGGTGAAACCCTAAACCTTGAAATACAAGATGAGCATACTGTGTCACTGTACAATGTGCCTGTCATATAGGTATAGGTGAAACCCTAACCCTTAAACTACAAGATGAGCACACTGTGTCACTGTACAATGTGCCTGGTACATAGAAATAGGTGAAACCCTAACCCTTGAAATACAAGATGAACATGCTGTGTCACAATATTAAAAATACAGCTGTCATAAAGATATAGGTAAAACCTTAACCCTTGAAATACAAGATGAACACACTAGTCACAATAGTATATTGCTGGCCAATAGGCCTTTTGTTTAGCTTTTGCTGAACTGATTTCAAAAGGCTGAATCAAAGTGAATGAGTATCACTGTGAAATGTGCCTTTCACATAGATATGGGTGAAACCCTAACCCTTAAAATACAAGAAGAGCACACTGTGTCACTGTACAAAGTGCCTGTTACATAGATACGGCTGAAATTGTAACCCTTGAAATACAAGATGAGCATGCTGTGTCACAATATTAAAAATACAGCTGTCATAAAGATATAGGTAAAACTTTAACCCTTGAAATACAAGATGAGTACACTGTGTCACAATATTAAAAATATGGCTGTCATATAGATATGGGTGAAACCCTAACCCTTGAATACAAAATGATCACACTGTGTCACTGTACCATGTGCCTGTCACATAGATATGGGTAAACCCTAACCCTTGAAATACAAGATGAGCACACTTTGTCACTGCACAATGTGACTGTCACATAGATATGGCTGAAATTGTAATCCTTGAAAAACAAGATGTGCATACTGTGTCACAATATTAAAAATATGGCTGTCATATAGATATAGGTGAAACCCTAACCCTTGAAATACAAGATGAGCACACTGTCACTGTACAGTGTGCCTGTCACATAGATATGAGTGAAACCCTAACCCTTGAAATACAATATGAGCACACTGTGTCACAATATTAAAAATATGGCTGTCATATAGATATAGGTGAAACCCTAACCCTTGAAATACAAGATGAGCTTACCGTTTCACAATACAATGTGGCTGTCATATAGATATGGATAAAACCCTAACCCTTGAAATACAAGATGAACACACTAGTCACAATAGTATATTGCTGGCCAATAGGCCGTTTGTTTAGCTTTTTCCGAACTGATTTCAAAAGGCTGAATCAAAGTGAATGAGTATCACTGTGAAATGTGCCTTTCACATAGATATGGGTGAAACCCTAACCCATAAAATACAAGATGAGCACACTGTGTCACTGTACAATGTGCCTGTTACATAGATATGGCTGAAATTGTAACCCTTGAAATACAAGATGAGCATGCTGTGTCACAATATTAAAAATACAGCTGTCATAAAGATATAGGTAAAACCTTAACCCTTGAAATACAAGATGAGTACACTGTGTCACAAAATTAAAAATATGGCTGTCATATAGTTATGGGTGAAACCCTAACCCTTGAAATACAAAATGAGCACACTGTGTCACTGTACCATGTGCCTGTCACATAGATATGGGTAAACCCTAACCCTTGAAATACAAGATGAGCACACTGTGTCACTGTACAATGTGCCTGTCACATAGATATGGCTGAAATTGTAACCCTTGAAATACAAGATGTGCCTACTGTGTCACAATATTAAAATAATGGCTGTCATATAGATATAGGTGAAACCCTAACCCTTGAAATACAAGATGAGCACACTGTGTCACTGTACAGTGTGCATGTCACATAGATGAGTGAAACCCTAACCCTTGAAATACAAGATGAGCACACTGTGTCACAATATTAAAAATATGGCTGTCATATAGATATGGGTGAAACCCTAACCCTTGAAATACAAAATGAGCACACTGTGTCACTGTACCATGTGCCTGTCACATAGATATGGGTAAACCCTAACCCTTGAAATACAAGATGAGCACACTGTGTCACTGTACAATGTGCCTGTCACATAGATATGGCTGAAATTGTAACCCTTACAAGATGAGCATACTGTGTCACAATATTAAAATAATGGCTGTCATATAGATATAGGTGAAACCCTAATCCTTGAAATACAAGATGAGCACACTGTCACTGTACAATGTGCCTGTCACATAGATATGAGTGCAACCCTAACCCTTAAAATACAAGATGCGAACACTGTGTCACTGTACAATGTGCCTGTCACATAGATATATATTGGTGTAACCTTAACCCTTGAAATACAAGATGCGCATACTGTATCACAATATTAAAAATATGGCTGTCATATAGATATAGGTGAAACCCTAACCCTTGAAATACAAGATGAGCACACTGTGTCACTGTACAATGTGCCTGTCACATAGATATGGCTGAAATTGTAACCCTTGAAATACAAGATGAGCATACTGTGTCACAATATTAAAATATGGCTGTCAAATAGATATGGGTGAAACCCTAACCCTTGAAATACAAGATGAGCTTACCGTTTCACAATACAATGTGGCTTTCATATAGATATGGATAAAACCCTAACCCTTGAAATACATGATGAACACACTAGTCACAATAGTGTTTGCTGGCCAATAGGCCTTTCGTTTGGCTTTTGCCGAACTGATTTCAAAAGGCTGAATCAAAGTGAATGAGTATCACTGTGAAATGTGCCTTTCACATAGATATGGGTGAAACCCTAACCCTTAAAATACAAGATGAGCACACTGTGTCACTGTACAATGTGCCTGTTACATAGATATTGGTAAAACCCTTATCCTTGAAATACAAGATGAACATACAGCGTGACAGTGATATGTGATTATCACACATGGGTAAACCCCTAGCCCTTGAAATACAACATGATCACACTGTGTCACAGTAAACTGTGCCTGTCACATCGATATAGTTGATACCCTATCCTTTGAATTACAAGATGATCGTACTGTATCACAGTAAAATGTGGCTGTTAAATAGATATTGGTGAAACCCTAACCCTTGAAATACAAGATGAGCACACTGTCAGAGTAAAATATGCCTCTCACTGAAACACTGTTGCTAAGAGGCTATGTAGAATAATGAGATAACTATGTTGATTTTGCTGTTGATTTATAACTTTATTGAAAAAGAATATATGTGTTCTCACTTCTGACCACCATGTTTTTTGCACAGTTCTGATAAAAATCATGCATGTAGTCTTCTGTCTGAACGAAAGTATATGTGTAAAAGGAACAATATACACAATATTTTGTGTACATAGGTAATAATACGCACAGTATCAGGTAAATAGTACAAACTATGCAGGATATCATGCAACCCGTAGTGTGCATGCCTGATGACATGCATATAGCCTCAGGCGAGTAATTTTGACTGGGTGATATATGAAGGCTTTGAAGCTACCATTTAGAAAACAACCTGGTAATGAAGTAATGTGGACCATGAACTGATTCACAAACCATGTTAGTATGTCAGCATGGTGTGGGTAAGATACTGCAATTAAAGTAGAGGCTCAAGTTTCGCTGTGCTGCAGAACAAGTCATTCAGCTTTGTTGAATTATAGACTGGTAGGAATACAAGCAGTCCCAAGTATACAGAATTAAGAGTTTGATGAGGGTGCACCACTCATTTAATAAGTATCATACCACTATTAATATTGATTACATGATAATTTGAGAGTGGTTAAGATAGGGCTTCAACCACATTTAACCCAAGTTATTCCATTCTACCACTGTTCTAAGGGGAAAATGGTTATTAAAAGGGTCCTGTTATCCTACCTGCATGGTATGATGAAACTTCTGTGCTAATTTTTAGTGGGTGCCACCTCATGGACATTTGCCAAAAATAATTTATTACCCAAATTTGGGCCCTAAAATTGACCCTCTGCTGTCTCTTATGATATTCATTTGAATTGTTGTAAATACACATTTTTTTTATATGTCGATAAATTCTGTTTTGGTCTGTTCCATACCTTAAAATTTCTATATAACTTTCCTGTTTTCACTTGTAGAATCTTTAAAAAAATATACCACTGACCATTTTAAGAATCAAATATTATAAAATCCCATCTCAGTTATCGGTTTTAAAGTGATCATTATGCTGACATAGTGATCCTTAGTAGCTGGCAAAGCCAAGATGCTGAAAAATAATTTGTACCAAAACTTGAGGTTCAAAATTGGGGGGGGGGGGTCGTCTGATACATGGGGTGTCTTATACAAAAGTAAATACAGTAATGCTAGTTTCTTTTTCCTAATCTGTTGATACTGATACTCATGGTTAGGTCTTTTAATTGAAATACACTGATTGATGCTTGGTTACAGGTAAACATACTCATAAAGCTAAAATATGCATTTATTGACAAAATGAAGTGTACTACTAGGCCATATGCTTATTTTTGGTGACTGTTGGAACTATTGATGCCTGTCAGAAAAGTAGGACCTTCATACACACTGTTATGTCTGTACTGTCATTGAATGTCAAAGCTGTCGGGGGGGGGGGGGGGTTCTTAGAACATTTAGACCTTTATACTACCAGAGGATATGCTTCCTGTAGGAACTGTCGGCGGCCTATCAGAGCAGTAAGACCTTCATATTGCTAGTTTATATGATCACTGTTCGTGACTGTCAGAGCTGTAGGAGATCTCACAGAACAGTAACACCTTCATATTGCTACATTATATGCTCACTGTCAGTGACTGTCAGAACTGTTCGAGGCTTCTCAGGACAGTAACACCTTCATACTACCAGATGATATGCTTACTGTTGGTGACTGTTGGAACTGTCAGAGGCCTCTCAAAACAGTAAGACCTTCATAATATTACTACTTTATATGTTCTCTAGCTCGCAACCACTGACTCTCGGAGGCCTCTAAGAACATAGTTATAGTTATCAATGTTTGGTATGTTTCCAAATAGAATAGTTTCAATTGGTTGAATATTAACCTGCATTCCTCTCAGTAATTTCATAATTTGTAAAACTTTGTTGGAAAATCCAGTGGAAATACTGTGAAGATGACAAGATAACCATAGAACCTGAAATTTCATTCTGTAACACAGTAGATGAAATTTTTGTAATGTATTTACTCCTTTTAGTTCTTCCAAGATTGCTCCTTACAAATAAACTAGTAAGAGCTTCCCATTGTTAAGCTTCCAATCATACATGTTGCTCACAATGACCTTGGTAGAATATTACCTGTTCTTGAGTTCAAGACTTCAGCCAGGTTTCCATGGGCCGAGTTCACCTGCTGGATACACTGATATATAGTTTCTAGTAAATTGCACCGCAATACACCCTTCACAGAATTTACTTTTTTTGTTGTTAGAACCCCGCTTGAAAAGGGGTGTATTATAGTGATTGACTTGTCCATCTGTCCACCCTTTCATCTTATCTTTTCTGTCCATCCAGGTTTTCTTTCGAGTGCAGTATTTCAATGAGATCTTTCTAGAATTCATGGTTCAAAATGGTGCCTGTTATCCAATTACAGACCTGCTTAATACCTGTTATGGAGACTGGACCTCAGTAAGTGATTTTCATGCAAAATTTGACAGAACATTGACACCCTTGAGGGTTTGTGTGCTTTAAAATTTCAGACTGCTGTTGAATCCATAAATATATGGCTGCCAATCAAATACTTTAAATCTTTTTACAATAACGTTTTAGACAATCCTGTGATTGTTTTATTATTTTTTTCCCTTTTAGATTATTTATGGTAAAAAATTTCAGACCAATCTGACTTTCAATATGGATCCCTGTCCCTTTGGCTGCCATTTTAGGAGCTGGAGCTAATTGAGGACCTTCAACCTCTAGTTTCATAATTGACTAATTTCTTTTGTGATTTTGTACCTGTAATTTGCTTCAAAATAAGTTATTTACAATGAGGTCAGAATTTGTCTAAGGACACTCTAATTGGATTAGTCTTAGTAGAAACAGCAGTCCTAATAGCAAAATAAAAATGGATCAGAGTTTGTCTAGTGACAACCCCTCTGAGTTTGGCCTTGCAGGATCAATGATTCTGCTCCAACAGATCAGAGTAGGAATTGCTACATATAGTTTATTTATGTTAATATTTTTTTTGTGATTCTTCAGTTGATATAAGAAATTCCCACCATTGTTTTAATTCCTGTCACAGAACTCCTCAGCAGACATTATAGTTTGATTGGGATGCAAAAAAGGCCTGTGATGTACACTCAACAACAAAGATGTTCGAAGTGACAACCCTGGACAATTCCTGAAGGTATAGTTGGAATTATTTTAATACAGATGTTCTCAGAACATACCCTTGCAGAAAAAATTGTATTTGAGGCACACTCAATAAACACAGAAAAAGTAAAAAAGAAATGTAAATGGAGCATGGTTTAAGCACTACTTAGGCATGTAAAAAACACCTTTGAGGTATTGTTCAGTGTGCATAAATGTTATCACAATTGAATGGTATTTTGAAAATATTTGAGCACTATAAAAGCAGTTAATCAGTTTATTTGGAGCACCAAAGCAGCAATTTCAGCACATTGTATTTCTGAAGCACAGAATCAGTACACTTGGAGCACTAAAGAAGCACATGCAGTTTCAGCATTTTCAAAGTATTTCTGTACAGCATTTCACTGAAAGCACAAAATAAGCACAAATGAAGCACACTTTAAGCACACTTCATGTCCCAAAATTTCTGTAAGGGTATGTTCAAATGGATGGTGGGATTATCCCAGATGTAAAATCATGGGACGAATTTACCGTACCAACAAGTATGTGTGAACAGCCTTTCATAATTAATATATTTACAGTTCTCCTGTTAATTCTTCAGACATTCTTTCATATAAATATATTTGTTTTAAAGAGAAACAGCTCCCATTTGTCATCATACATGTTGTACACAATGATCATGCTAGTATATGTGTATAGCCAATTCTTGAGTTCATGACTTTTTTCCAGGTTTGCATAAACTGAGATCACCAAATGGAAACTCTTATAGTTTCTGACAAATGGCACTGAAATACACCCTTCACTAAATTAAAGATATTTTGAATTTTTAATTCTTTTTTTTTTTATTTTGTATCTTTCTTGGTAAATTACTTTAAGTAAGATCAGAATTAATTTAGGATATTCTAATTGGATTTTGTCCCAGTGGTCAAATTTCAATCCTACTAGCATAAACAAAGATCATGGGTTTGTCTGACATCAACTCCTATTGGAGTGAGTTCTTACAGGATCAGCATTTCAAATTGATTGGAACAGTCATTGTTACATTAAGTATATTTATTGGAATATTCTTTTTTGTGATTTTTAAATTTATATGAGTCACTTATATTGTTTTAATTCCTATCACAGAACCCTGTTGCAGTTTTTCTCCGCTGATGGGGTTACAGAAGTGCTCTACTGGTGGAGTTACAGAAAATTTATGGTTCCTTAAAGCAACCGAGGTGAAATGACAATACCTGGATACACCTTGAAGGTATACTCAAGTGACATTATTTTTAGCTCAGCTGACTGTAAGTCATCTGAGCTATATCTATCACTATTTAGCACTATTTCTCCTTTTGTGTGTTCATCTGGGGCACAACAGTTCATAGTTCATAGCAGGGCACAGATTGTAACCATTCAACCTAGAAACTTCTCACTACCTAGGAACTCTCAAAATAGAAAACCTTGTGGGAGGACCTTGGAAAATCTCCCAAGAACCTAGGTCAAAACTGTTTTACATGATCAATATTCTGTGAGCTTCACAGCAAAAATATGCCTTGAAGCACTATGATTATCTGTTGATTACCTTATTAACACCATGTCGTTTGAAATATAGTTTAATTTTAACTCATGTTTGATACAATTTTTTTCTCTAAGTTTTGGAAGGAGTTTTAAAACTGATGACCTTGAACTTCATGTCAAATATGTGGCTTTATAGGATTTCTTGTGAATTCTGAAGTATTGCATATTGTTTTCTCAAATGGGATAAACATTTTAGTGACAGGCAAATACCTGAAATGTGTGGTAAACCTCACGCAAAATGCAACAAAAGCAAAATCACCTCATTTTGATTCCTGGTTATGGCCTTAATGTAAAAAAAAAGTTTTATGCAATAGTGTGTTGGGAAAGTTTAAAAATCATCACACTTTTCCAGGCAGAAAATACCTTTATTTTACTATACATCAGCATTCAAATGGAGTTGTATGAATGATCTCATCTCTTGGTTATCATCATGCTTATTCCTGTTCAAGATGTTTTGAAATAGTGTATTTCATGAACTACAATATACAGTGGTATAGATCTAAAAAATCAGTGAATTCAAGGGACATCATGTGCAACACTATTCAAGTTGAAAATGATAAAAATAACCAAAGATCTCTATAAAACATTAACATTGTAAAAACTGTTGATATACATTACAATTTTTAATTCAGATGACTTAATGTCATCTGAGCTATAGTTATGATGAATTGTATGTCATCTGTGCGTCTGTCTGTTCATTAGACTGGCACATTTTGAAATTAGACTTACGAATCCAAAATTTGAGACACTTTATTTAATCAAGATTTAATTGTATGAAAGAAATTAGATCAAAATATTGTAAATTCTTCAAGTTTATAGCATATATAAGTGTGCGATCAGCACCTTCCATTTTGCACAACTTTGACCATGGCACATTTTATTCCTGTAAACACACTGCTGGTTTGCTTTTGACAGAAGGTACACATAAGGGTTAAATCTGTTAAAATATGAAATTTGAAAATATAAGCTCAGAAACAGGGCTCTTTCTTGATTTTTTTGGGGAGCTCTATTGTATTCACTTGCATTGTTAACTTAGTTCTAAGCAGCCCATTGTTGGTCACTGGAACTCATTTAATACAGCATTGCCTGCATACCCCACTTCCAGGGGATAATTATTCCATTACACTTGATGTATATGGTCGGGATATTGCTGTGGGGGTGGGATGAGATATGATTTGAGATTAACTGCAACAGTAGGGTGCTTCTGAGTGATGCATTTCAGATCAGGTATAGTGTTCAGCTCTGTCCATCCGTGAACAATTTTATTCGACATCAAATATCTAAATAAGGCCAACAAAATAAAAAGGTATGGTTCTCAGGCTCTTTTTTTTAGAAATCACCGCAGGTGGGCGTTATTTTCTTTACCATTTATTGTATGTTTCAGTGAAAATGTCATATGACCATGGAAAAGTATGAAAATAACAGGGTGTTTTTGCTAAACAGGTAAAAGCACTACATAACAAAGGAAATTGTATCAAAATTGTATTATTTTAATTTCTTGAAAGATGAAAATCAAAATAAAAATGTTTGATGCCAGGTATTAAAATTGACGCGGGCGGTGCTATTTTTTTATGCCTAAGATATCTCAATTTTTACTCAGATCTACTCCTAATTGTTGTAGCAGGGTTTCTAGAGCTGATAAGGTTTTGGTCATACTTGAATGATTTTTTTATTTTTAAAATCTTTTTATACAAAATTTTTACATTTCATATGTGACACTAAAAAGTTTTCCTGGGATTATTGGAATAGCACCAAAACTGACAAGGGCTTTGATGGATTTTCAAGAAACTAACCATAACTATTTACCAATAGATTATCTCACCCGAGTTTGATTAAAGGCAAATCCCCGGCCACATATTTAATGAGGGCAGAGGTCACAGAGCTATTTTGAAGGGTTGCCGTGATAACTTAGTAGGAATATGATGGATTTTTGTCAATCTCAGCAGAAATGTTAATCACTTAAATATCTCACCTAATTTTTATTCCCAGCCAAATCCACGCATATTTAATTAGGACACCAAACTTTGGTGGCACCATTGTGACTTACCAAAATTCTTATGGATTTTCATGAAACACTAGAAACATAAACACTAATAGAGTTTCCCACTTGAATTTCATTCTCATAAAAATTCAAGCATATTTCATGAGGTCAGAGTTCAGCAGATTAGGTTCTCTGATTAAGCCTGCACAAAGTTTTTTTGAACAATTTTGTGACTGTGAGTGTGTGTTTTCTAGTTGTTATTGTTTGAACTGTATTTCCAAAACTAAAGTTATTTCATCGCAAATGTAATCCACAAGATGCCATGTAGTGCTATTGTGGCACTTTAAAGAAACTAATTTCCACTTGAATAATTTAACCAAGTTAACATTCAAAATAAAATTAAATTCACCTGTGTGCATAATGTGATGTTATATTACCAAAATTAAGGATAAATGATGATGATATTGAGAAATTTGAATTGACTTATAGATCCAGATATATATGTTATATTGCAAATGTACGAAAATCAAAATGATGAAACAAAGAAAATTGATAAAGTAATAAGTGAGGATCTAATGCACATTCATTATTTTCCTGCCTCAGACAAATTTGAAATAAAGTGATCAGCCTTGTTTGTCTCCCCTGTCAGTCTACCCATTTTTATATTCAGTAATCATGGATCAACTTTTTTTCCTGTACTAACTGTTGAATTAAATTTTATATCCCATAAGTATATTCAGAGATGTTGTAACTCCCACCATTTAGCGCCATTGAAAACCCCTACCTTGCATCTGGGGACTGGGGCTGTTAGTTATTTGAAAAAAAATATATAAAACTGAAAAAAAAGGTGTAGAAAAAAATTAGAATTTATTGAACACACGTGTCACCTGCTGAGCTGTCAACAACTTATCAAGGAGTCGACCACTGATCATGGTGTTGGTATGTATCTTATGTTTAAAACTGCTTACAATGTTTCAGTTTCATTATTAGAAGACACATGGTCAGATCACATAGCATTATTTGCAACAATTTTCTTACTTGTCAGTACAAATCTATCATATTAACCAATACCCACCTTATACTACCTTTTCCTCTCAGACTTTATCTCCATTAGTTTTTATTTTAGTTTTTTCCTTTAAGGTCATTTTTAGCATAGCACAATGACCAACAGGTCCCTTGTTTTAATCACCATATCAGTAAAATCATGCAGATGTGTAATGATTACAATTTAAATTAGACATCCTCTTTCGATTCTTATCACAAAGTGTCTGTGTGAGTTATTCACAGGGTTGCCAGCAGTCAACTCTGAAAAAAATCTTGGACTTTTACCTGACTGTTCCTGGACTTTTAGTTTATTTTCAGGGATAAACTAACCAACAAAATTTAAATTCCCTCTAGGAAATGTCATTCTACTGCTAACACAAACCAAATATTTACTTGAAAAATTGTAATTGTAAAGCAAAGCAATCTGAAACTAGAAATTTGGAATGACAATGTATCATTTAAAAAAAGATTCACTTTGTTATCTAGCATAAATCATGTTTATAAATTTATCATACAATAACAACGAATGACTTCTATGGATCAGTGTAACTGCACTGTGTTCTGCCTTTCTAGTTTGTTACCTGGTCAGATTCATGTCCTTGCATAAAATGTTTCACTAGTACTAAATATTAGTTCTATATTACTGCTAAGAAACAGGTGACCTTTCATTGATGGTTGGTGCTATATGCATACATTTTGTGTATCCATGCTCTGCATCATCAGTCAATATGTATGTTCAAAAATCAAAGGGATTTAAGATTTAATCTACTTACATAACACAACAATATTTGAAAGGAAAATGAAAATGTAGTATGAAATTATTGAATGCTGGCTCATGAGATGAAAAGGTCTTCCTGTTGGATAATCAACTGCAGTTGCCATATAAGCCATTAAAATTCCGACTTCTCCCTTGCATACAATCATCAGAAAATCCAATTACTTTTTTTGAAATTCCATGACATTTCCCTGCCCTTGAAAACATAATATTTTCCCTTTCCTTTCCCTGACCACTGGCAACCTTATATGCAGCTAGAGCCCCCACAGTTTCCACAAGCCAGGGTGCATGATATGGGATTCTTTTTGCATGTGCTTTTGAAGGAGCAAATACCTCACCACTTAACATAAACCAGACCGATCATTAGCTGTTTTAGTATACTTTCTAACAACATCTACTAACCGAGAGTATTGGTCAATCCCTCTGTATCATGGTTGAATATCTAATTACTACAATATCAGTGCAACAGAATAGATCAGGTCCCCCCCCCCCCAAAAAAAAAAAAAAAAAATTGATACCTTCTAGGGTACAATGTTTTTGTCCAGCAGTATGACAGGGGAACCATACATTCATGTCTGGATAAAATATTTTTGCAGTTTCAGGACCTAAGGAAGAATATCTTACTCAGCAGTATTATATCAGAGATCGTGTACATTGACATTTTTATTGCATAAAATTCTCTAAGATGCAAATTAGTGGTTGCCATCATTTTCCTAGCCGTGACAACCAGCCTCAGTAGGCAATTCGATAATTGGGCTGGTAAGCCTACTCGAGTTGTGATACAAGTAATATCAAGGAATGCATCGCAGTGGTCTTGCATCAGGTTGCATTCATATTGTGGTAAACGTTCTGCCCATAATCTCAATATCATGCTAAGAATGATGAATTAAAACAATAGTATACATGTGAGCTCACAACCCAAACTGAAACACTGTCTCCATGGACACGGGTCATTTCCTGTATTGTATGCAAGCTGCCTGCCTATTGTAACCTTTACGAGCCATGCTTGTATTCATGCCGTCATAAATTCAACAAACATGCCGAGGGTTTTACCAATGTGCCGGGTTAAAACTGAACATTTTCGCACATGCTTGGTACTCCTCCTCCCCTAACACACCCGTTCAATACACAGGACTAATAAACAAGATGAATATTCTTATAATTTCTGTATTAATTTTTTTGTTGTGACTTGAAAATTTGCAGGATTTGAATCCTAATATTCAAATGTGATAAAATATTAGAAACTTATGTAAGTGCTCACCAACATATTTTAAGATTTAGTGAGAGATAATTCTTTATTTACATTTCATTCATTTCTCTTAAGGTTGACTGGCCCTTGATAAGAATAAAACTATTATTTACTTAGTTAATCAGGAATATGGGATTAATTTTTTCGCTCATATGGCCTTATATTTAAATATTGAAAACTTGATTACATACACACATTTTTAGCTCAGCTGACTGTTAGTCATCTGAGCTATAGTCATGGTCCCTTGTCCATCTGTCTGGCCATCTGGCCATGAACACGGCATAATTTAAAACTCTTGGACCTATGAATCCAAAATTTGGCATACAGTTAGATGTCTAAAATATCTCCTACCATATCCAATATCGAGTCACTATGACATTCATTCCATTGAGATTTTAAGGAAAAACCTCATTTTTCCATTAAAAACCCATTGTTGCACTTAATTCAAGGCTGCCTGATATAAAAACCACTGATCTGTTTTTGATCATATTTCATGTTCCTCTATATATTTCCTCTAATCATACCAGATATTATGTCAGTATTGCTTTATTTTTTAGCTCAGCTGACTATAAGTCATCTGAGCTATAGTCATGGTCCATTGTCCGTCGTCCGTCCGTCTGTCTGTCCGTCCGTCCGTCCGTCCGTCTGTCCGTCTGGATGTCCGTCCGTAAGACTGGCACGTTTTGACACCATTGAACCTACGAATCTGAATTTCGGCATACAGTTAGATGTCCCCATAATCTCCTACCATGCCAAAAATTGGGTCAATAGGACTCCGTTCCTTTGAGATATTAAGGAAAAACCTCAATTTTTTATTAGAAATCTATTTTCACACTTCAGGACTGCCTAATATCAAAACCACTCATCTGGTTTTCTTCATATTTACCATAAATATTCCTCTATATAGTTCCTATGTACATGCCAGATATTAAGTCAGTATTATATAATTTAAAATAGTTATGGGCCCAAACATAATGGACTTTGTAAAAAAATCAGGAAGATATTTGGTCACTTAAGACCAAAAGTGTAAAAGGTAGGGACTTTTTTCCAGTAATACAACTTTAATTAATCAAAATTTAATTGTATACCAAAAATTAGATCAAAATTTGTTAAATTTTTTAAATATTGGCAAAAATATAAAATTGGTACCTTAAATTTTGCCCAACTTTGGCCATGGCACGTTTTTTTCCTGTAAGTACTGTGGATTAAATTTTCACACCATGTATACATAGGGATTTAATCTGTTAAAATCTGAAATTTGAAAATAAAAGCTGCAAAATTAGGCTAGTTATTGAATTTTTTTGGAGGCTCTTGTGTATTCCCTTACATTGTCAAGCAGTCCACTTTGATGACTGTAGGTCATTCAGTGCACATCTCTATGCTCCCCAGGCTGTTGACATAATTTTGGATGTCCCCAAAATCTCCTACCATACCGAAAATTGGGTCATTAGGACTCATCTTCGAGATATTAAGGAAAAAAAACTCCGTTTTCCATAAAAAAAAGCCATTGTTACACTTCAAGGCTGCCTAATATCAAAACCACTCATCTGTTTTTGATCGTATTTAGTATTCACATTCTTTTATACATTTTCTATGAACATACCAAAAATTAGGTTAGTATTGGGTATTATTTTGAAGTAATGGGCCAAAACATAATGCAATTTTTTAAAAAATCAGGAAATATATTTACTCACCTAACATGAGAATTGCTGAACCTAGAGACATTTTTTTTCAGGAATATAACTTTATTCAATCAAGATTCAATTGTTTACCCAAAATTAGATCTGAATTTTGCAAATTTTTCAAGTTATTAGCATAAATGAAAAATCAATACCTTAAATTTTGTCCAACTTTGGCACTGTTGATTCAATTTTTCCAGCATATATGCATAAGGATTTAATCTTTTATAATCTGAACTTTCGAAAGAAATTGATTGGAATGAATAGCTTTTATTCATGTTTTCATACACCATGTCAAGTGTTGTTTACATCTAGCCCACCTAGTAGTACAGCCTTCACTTGCATTATGTAACCCACCCCAGGCAGCTTACCTTGGCCCAGCTTGGCCACTACTAGCAGGCTTCCCCTCTGCCCTGCACTCATCCCCCCCCCCCCCCCCAGCTGGTGCATAAACTAGATGAATGTTATAATTTTCTGTATTTTATTTTATGACATGCTACATTTTAGATTTTGTATTGAACCACCAGGGTTACAATGACCAAAGTGTACATTTAATTGTGTCCACAAAGTGTTGTATTGCTGTGAAAGTGTGGATGTTCATGAGATAAGTAATTCCTTACTTCAGAAGAGTAAAAACTTCACCAGGTGTGAAATTGACTATTAATTCCAGTAATTAATTAAAACTGGGATAGTAATTAGCACAATGATATTGTTTGTCCCTCATTCAACCAACAGTGTGTATACTTTATTTTAAAAGATGTTTTATTTTATCAAATTTACTTTTATTTTATTTTGGTGAATAAAATTAAGCATGTCCTGAAAACTCCAATGTGCAAAACTTTTTAATAGTGATTCAAGGAATATTCTTGTACATGCCATGTTGTGGCATTATTTTCTTTTAAAATCAGTTTAAACATTTATGATTTAAAAATAATAAAATATATGTGTATGCATAATATGACCCAATTTTTTTACTCTGTATATATAATGATTGCAACTTTTGCAAAATTCTAATATTTTAACTTATATTTTCAGGTTTTTTAATTAAAAATTTATAAACCTGTAAATAAAAAAATGATTCAGATAAAAACTTCTTAATGGAAAAAGTGGATCTGCTTAAAAAAATAGGATTATATATAAACTTTAATGCATTATTCTCTTGAAAGTGAAATAAAGGTATTAGTCCATTCTGTCCACTTGCCTGTCCATCTGTAAATTTTCGTATGCAACACAGTATCTCAAAACTTTTACTGTTTTTCTTCATGACAGTCTTGTCAGAGTATTAGTTTGCAATCATATATTTAGAACTTTACTATAACCAAGTAGGAGGGCCCCTTTCCTCTTAGCTTTTCATATTCTTATATAAATGAAAAACATTACAATAGAATATTTCTACATCCATCTTCATGCTGCCCTCACTTTTCCCTTCTCCGAACCCCATCCCAAAGTCAGCCTCAGTAAGCAAGAACAAGATGAATCAGAAATTTTCATACTTTAATATTTTGTATAACTATTCATCCATAGGTACCTATGTACATGCCAGAAATTATGTCAATATTGTGTAATATGTAGACATAGTGGGCATCACAATAATGTACCTTGTCAAGACTAAAGAGATATTGTGTCATACAGTCACATATTCATAAATCATAACATCATATCTGTCAAATTAAAAGCGTTCAGACTACCATACACTTTAGATCCTTCAACAAATAGCTTTATCATCATTCTACTACTGCTTATTACTGCTGTCATTGCATTCATATTTGCTCAAATATATCACAGTTTTCAACCCCTCCTAAATAAATAAGAAATAAACCACTTTATTTGACTCTATTAATCCATCAGTCAGGTAATTTCATTTATCATTTACTCACATATTACATTGCATTCCTTTATAATAGCCCAACATGTACATGATATTCATAAGCTTTATCGACTCGATATAGTATCACAGTGGAGAAACATTTATAGTCCAATCACGATCAGCTGAGCGCCGTGACCCATGGGTCCCTTGTTTTTAATGAGCCTCAGCCCTGAACTAATTACAGCCAGAGGGGTCAATGCTTCCCCCAGGCGTCGGTTCAGCCGTCTGTGAATTCGAACATGCGATATCCGGACAGAGAAATAGGAGACCTAGATAATAGTGAAATCACCTGTAAATGAAACTATTTTTGATAACGAAATATACTACTAGACCAATGATAGAGCGCGAAAAAGGAACCCCGTGAAACTTTTAAAAATATAAAAACCGCGAAAATTCAGCCCCGCCAATATAAAGGCAACCACAGTATGCTATACACAGCAGTGGTTAAAGGGAAGGAGATCTAGAATAACTAAGGAGTGAAGGAACCTCACAACTCCTTGTGTTAACAACTTGCCTTCTCTGTTCATATATAACATTATTTTTATTATCTTGGTAAAAAATTAATTTTCAGCACAGCTGACTATAAGTCATCTTGACCTAAATTTTTTATTAGGTCAGCTGACTATAAGTCATCTGAGCTATAGTCGTGGTCCACTGTCAGTCGTCCGTCCGTCTGTCTGTGCGTCCGTCTGTCTTGCCGTCTATCCGTCCGTCTGTCCGTCCGTCCATCCGTCCGTAGATGTGGTACATTTTGAAACCGTAAGACCTAGGAATCCAGAATTCAGCTTAATGTTAGATGTTCCCAAGATCTCCTACCAAGCCAAAAACTGGGTCTTTGCGACTTTGTTCCTTTGAGAAATTAAGGAAAAGCCTCAATTTTTTATTAAAAACATATTTTCACACTTCAGGACTGCCTAATATTAAAACCACTCATCCGTTTTTCCTCATATTTACCATAAATATTCCTCTATATAGTTGCTATATACATGCTAGAAATAAGGTCGGTATTATATAATTTTAAAAAGTTATGGGCTCAAATATAATGCATTTTGTAAAAAATCAGAAAAGATATTTGATCCCTTAACACAAAACATGTTAAAGCTAAGGACTTTCTTCCAGTAATATAACTTTAATTAATCAAAATTAAATTGTATACCCAAAATTAGATCAAAATCTTTTAAATTTTTTAAAATATTAGCAAAAATAAAAATTGGTACCTTAAATTTTGCCCAACTTTGGCCACGGCACATTTTTTTCCTGTAAGTACCGTGGATTTAATTTTCACAGCATGTGCACATAAGGATTTAATCTGTTAAAATCTGAAATGTGAAAATAAAAGCTGCACTATTAGGCTACTAATTGAATTTATTTTGGAGGCTCTTGTTGTATTCCCTTACATTGTCAAGCAGTCCACTTTGGTGACTGTAGGTCATTCAGTGCAGCTCTCTCCACTGAGTTGAGCTTGATCAGGCTGTCTGCAGTTAATACCATACCACAGGGAGACTTTTTCTCTGGCAACCCTGCTCCCCCCCCCCCCCCCCCCACCCCACCCCCATTCTGTTGACAGACCTGTACTATGAACTAGATGAATCTTAAAATTAACATTTTTTTCAGCAACGAGCAGTAACAACGGAGACCCCTCCCCCCACCCAATACACAGGACTAATAAACAAGATGAATCGTACAAATAATTTTAATGTTAAATAAATTCTTTTTGATGAGACTTGAACAATTTTGATTGTTTTAAAGAAAAAAAAGTCAGGAATTTAATCCTAATATTCAAATGTGATAAAATATTAGGATCTAATGTAAGTGCTAACTGACAAGATTTAAGAAGATATAAATTCTTTGTAGCATTTCATCTATATCTCTTAAAGTTGGCATGGCCTATGTGTGAATAACACTGTTAACTTAGTATTAAAATTAGGAATATTGGTCAAACTTTGTTGGATTAATTTTTAACTCATATGGCCATATATTTAACTTTTGAAAACTTAATTACCTTCACACATTATTTGTTTATGAAATGTTACTTATATATAACACTTACCGTAGGCCTATTTGTTCCCTTGGTGCATCACTAAATGGTTAAGCTCATGTCTATTATTCTATAATTTACAGAGTTTCATTTTAGCAGGGCCATTTTCTCATAGCTTTTCTATTATGATAATATACATGAAAAACCAAAAGAAATAAAAATATTTTGCAGTTACTAATATTTTCCAAAATTCAGCTGAGCGATGTGACCCATGGGTCCCTTGTTTTAAGTCATGGGCCCACACATAATGCACTTTGTAAAAAAATCAGGAAATATATTTACTCACTAACCATGAAAATTGCTGAAGCTAGAGACTTTTTTTTCAAGGAAATGACTTTATTAAAACTGAATTTTGCAATATTTTTAATGTATTTGCATTAATATAAAAATCAACCTTGGCCATGAAATGTTTTTTTAGCTCAGTTGACTGTTAGCCATCTGAGCTATAGTCGTGGTCCACTGTCTGACCGTCCGTCTGTCCGTCCATAGATGTTGCACGTTTTGGGACCGTAAGACCTAGGAATCCAAAATTCTGCATAATACCAGATGTCCTCAAGATCTACTACCAAGCTGAAAACTGGGTCTTTGCAACTTTGTTCCTTTGAGAAATTAAGGAAAAACCTCAATTTTTTATTAAAGACCTATTTTCACACTTCAGGACTGCCTAATATCAAAACCACTTATCTGGTTTTCCTCATATTTACCATAAATATTCCACTATATAGTTCCTATGTACATGCCAGAAATTAGATCTTTATTATATAATTGTATCCGCCAAAACAAAGTTATGTGGATACTATGTTTTTGACCGGGTTCTGCCGCTGCAACATTTGTTTCCAGAGAACTACTGTGAGACTATTGGACAGATTTTTCCAAAACTTGCACCAATTATCGGGTCACAAGTGAACTGGTGCCTAACCAATTGGCCTTGACCTCTGACCTTTCCTCTCTGCCCAGCTTCCGTTTGTTTCCACACATAAACCCCCACATATCTCGGGAACCGTTTGACCGATCAGGAAAAAATTTTTGTACAAATGTAGGGCTTGGATAGCTTTATAACATACACAAAAAATAGTGGCGCCACCTGCAACCATGTTTGCACATTGTCCATCTGTTCATCTGCCTTGGGTTAAAATCACTCATATCTCTGCAGTTGTTTGACTAATTCACCTGGAATTCGGCATGCGTATACATCCTTGATAGTTTCTTGTTCAAATAACAGGTGGCACCACCTACAATCATGTTTACGTGGCAGACATCCATTCTAATATGTAATACATGTAACTCTATTTCCCCTTAAATTTGCCACTCAATCCATGCGTCACTTAACCCGTCCTACTCTGATTTTGGCGGATACACATAGTCGCTTGTCGACTACCCGTATTCTAGTTTTTAATAAATAGTTAAACTCTTATATCATTTGTGCTAGTGCTACTCTTGGGCATAGGTAACCTGTAATTATTGAATAACTGTAAACTCGGACGTTGTTAAAAGCATTATAGTTAACATGACTTAAAGTGGACATTTTTTTTTCCATACTTCTGCTGCAATGTAGATAAAATAATTAGGCCAAGTCAAAACCTGTGTGACAATAGCACTCGTTTCCAAATGTAAAAAATATAAATGACACCAGCCCTCTTCCCTCTCCAAGGATTTTATCAAGATCTTTACATATCTTCAGTTAAATGCCATCATCCTTATAAATCAGCATATATTACAACACAAAACTAACATTTGTCTTATCCTTCTTCCAAATCATATTTTATGATCAAAAATAAAAGCTAAGTGCCATGACCCATGGGTCATTTGTTTACATCAAGCCAGTGGTATGCAGTGTTATGTAACTGCTTCACTCCTGGCCAGCTCATCTGTCTTGATCACTACCACAAAGAGCCTTCTCTCTCTCTCTCTCTCTCTCTCTCTCTCTTTCTCTCTCCACCCTATCCTGTTGACATGCCTGTTCAATAAACAAGACAAATCTTAAAATATCACATTTTTTGAGCAACCAGCAGGATTATAAAGAAGATGACTCATAATTTCAATGCTAAATTCAATTTTTTGTTGAAACTTGACCAATTTTGAATTTAAAAAAATTCAGGATTTGAATCCTAACATTCAAATGTGATAAAATATTTGGATCTAGTGTACGTGATCATTGACATTTAAGATTAAATAAGATATAAATACTTTGTAGCACTTCATTCATAGCTCTAATATATTAAGTTGGCAGGGCTTTGATAGGAATAACACTGTAAATCAGAAATATTGGGCAAATATTTGTAGTATTAATTTTTAGCTCATATTGCCATTTATTTAACTATTGAAACCTTAATAAGATAAAAAAAATTTAATAAAATTCACACATCTTTCGTTTATGAAATGTATCCTTTCATATAACATTTAGGCCCATGTTGGCCTTATTGCATCATTAAACAGTTTTCTTTATAACACAGTGCAAATGCAATTTATATATACCTAATTGGCTTGTTTAAACATACTTTTCAAATTTTGTTCATGCTCATTTAAATTTTTACAGCAATTTATCTCAGTTGATATATTAATGTTTATTATTAAACTTTGGCTCAAGTCAGTTATTCTGTAATTTAAAAAAAAAAAGTTTCATTTTAGCAGGGCCATTTACTCATAGCTTATCAACTGCTAATATATATATCAAAAACCAAAATTTATTTTGCATTTGGTAATATTTTCCAAAATTCAGCTGCGTGATGTGACCCATGGGTCCCTTAATTGTTTGTCTATGAACTGTATCCTTTTTATATAACACTTAGGCCTATTTATTCCTTGTTGCATCATTTAATGGTTTCAAGCCTCAAGTTTCATTTATTAAACAGTGCATATGCAATTTATACCAAATTTTTACAGCATTTTATCTCAGTTGATAAATTAATGTTTATTATTATGCTTTGCTCATGTCCATATTCTATCATTTATAAGGTTTCATCTTAGCAGGGCCTTTTTCTCTTAGTTTTACAAATGCTAATATATATGAAAAAAAACCCCAAAGAAATAATTTTCCAAAACTCAGCTGAGAGATGTTTATCTTGACTGTTTCTTCCTCTACTGAGGACAGGTGTTGCCGCCTGTATTTATTTTGTTTTTAATGCATTTCTTTTATTTTGAAAATAAAAAATGTATTGACACAATCAGGTCAATAATTACAGTAACTTTGGTTTCATCTGGCTGCCCTACAGTAATCACCATGTTTGTCCTTCCAAAAATTTGTTTCTGGATGGTAACTCCAGTTTGGGTTGACATGGATTTTATACTTTACTTACTTATGTAAGAACTTTATTGAATCTGAGGTCATGAGGAATAATAAACCCCGTCCCCCCCCCCCCACCCCCCCCGAATAATAAATAAATGTGATACAAAAGCTCCAGTATCTGAACACTAATGCATTGATCACCATGATTCTGTGCATGCATCTTCATCATGGAGTGTTTCAACTGTTTCTTTAAAGATGCAGTCATCTGTCAACAGGGCACAAATCATAACTACTTGAACTAGAATATTTTACTTGACATCCTGGGAAGTCCATGAAAAGTCTCCTTTGAAACCTGAAACTAGGTCACTGTTGTCCATATCCTATGAGCTATGCCCAGGTCAGAAGCACCCCCAGAATATTAAAAATTTGATACAAAAGCACCAGTATCTGAACAACTAATGCATTGATCACCATGATTCTTTGCATGCATATTGAACATGGAGTGTTTCATCATTCCCTGCAGACTGGTGGCGCCACTTGTATTTTTTTTTTCTAATTTTTACACATTTTTTCTCTATTTTGACACCTTTCAATATGTGGTCATCCGTTAACAGGGCACAAATCGTAACCGTTGGTCCTAGAATCTTCTTACTTGACATCCAGGGAGGTTGATGAAAAACTCTCCTTGCAAACTAGAAATTAGGTCTCAGTTACATATATTCTCCTTGCGTTGGGGCTTATAAGCTCACCCCAGAATAATTGAAAATTTGATACCAAAGCAGGGCACAATTCATAACCATTGGACATAGAATCTTCTTACTTGACATTCTGAGGGTTTCTCAAAAGTTCTCCTGAGAAAGCCGTGGCTCAGCTATGCACAGAGTTCAACGCACTATGTTCTTGTTGACACCTTTGATCGCGCCCAGTCCACTGTTTTTAGGCAAATGGTCTCAGGGCAGGGGGAACATGTAATACAATTATTTTAAAGGGAGGAAGCTATTTTTTATGTAAATTCAACATGCTTTATAGGTGATTTGGCACCCTTAACACTGAACGAAACCATTTAAATAGTCATAATTCACAATCATGAGGCAGACACACATTAATACATAAATATACATAAATCTCACAGAAAAATAGTTATAACTACATTGAAGCACTGTCACAGATATTATATTCAAGCACTTGCAAAGATCTAGAACTTACAGAATAGTTATAAATTTACTTTAAAATATTTTAATACATAAGAGCATCACTTTTCACTAAAGACCTAAAGAATCATGAGAGCACACCCTTTAATAAATAAGTATGTATCATGTGCATATAATTATTCAGCTGATAAACATTGGCTCGTAAAAAATCAATACTTTATGAAATTGATAAGCTAAGGACATTTGTAAAGTGTAAACCTAAAATTATTATACAGTAAAACACTATGTACTATATTCTAGCACTTTTGAAATCAGGGATATTGGATGAAAACTTCTAAAATTGCGATAAATATAGTTTAAAAGAAATAAAGAACAACATTGTTGTTTGAATTAACACAGCACTTTGCGTTGACTATTATTATAAATTCATTTATACAGTGTCAGCTTACACACATAATCAGTTAATATCATTGAGACAACTCATAATTAGAATATATTTGTTGCATCATTGCAAAGTACTAACTTAAACATTAACTACCTTGCTTTCATTCTCATAATTCAGACACAAACATACAAAAATACAACTACAAAACACTATAGTTTTACTATTAATACTTCATCTGATGCCATATCAACATAAACTCCCTATAATCCATTATGGTCCTGCCTGTATCATAATCTCCTCCTTCTTATCTAAGAAACAGGGGCGGATCCAGGATTTAGGAAAAGGAGGGGTCCAACACAAGAGGACAAATGACAAAAGCTAAAAAAAAGGTCCCCAGGTTCGGAAAAGGGGGGTCCAGGCCGCACAAATAGGTCGGAAACCCTTAAAAAAAGGTTGCGATGGCTGAAAAAGGTAGGGGGGGGGGGGGTCCGGGCCCCCCTGGACCCTCCCCATTGATCCGCTCCTGGGAAATAAAGCTGACTGAGGACATTATAGATCCAAATTAAGTCTCTATACCGAACATACCTAAATAATTTAGGTCTCATTGTAGTCTACCTATACCATGCATATTGGGTTGACATTGATTTAAAAATGCAACCACGTGTCGTAAACATGATCCAAGTCATTTCAAGCATTGTGCACTGTAATTCCTCTTTCCAAAAGTTGTCACTGTTTGGCATGATTTGTGGGACCAGTTTGTGCAATCATAATTGTCCCATGTAGTCATGTTTTTCTACACTATCTAGATACCCACACTGTTTCTTTTAGGAACACATTCTATTTCCCTTGCTCTAAACAATAAACTCTGTGACTCCTGAGCATGTCTTGATCAAAAATATTTTCCCCCATTTGTATTCCGTAAAACTTTATGAAGCAAAATTGACAAGCTTTTCTCCCCGTCCCTTTCAACCCCCCACCCCAAACCAAAAAAAGTAGTTCGGCAGTGATTAATGGCTCCCCACTGGGATCATTATCACACTGCTGATCAGGTCTGTATCAACTGATTACCTCAATGATGGCCTATTAAGTAGCAGTAGGGTGGGAGGACCCCAGAATTTTGTCCAAGATTTTTAATGGAGATGTAGCGTCATGCTAATATCAGGTCACTGTGAAGAGTTGCGGAGCATGTTTGAGCACCCAGAAATAATGCAAATTACACACAAATTGCCGGATTCCTAATAAATGGCTGGATGGATTTTCATCAAATTTGGTGTGCTAATGAGTCTTGATGAACTTATGCTAATATGCATGAATGATGATACCACCTATATTATCTTAATTTGTTGCCTGTGCATGGACATATTGTCAGCATGTCACCATGCTGAGTGTCATGAACCATGAGCGTGATTTGTTTTGTAAAAAACCACAAACGGAAAAAGCAATTGAAGTTTCAGCGTATATTATATAGTACTTAATGGTTAATCGATGGGTTTTAACCTCGGACCTTCTTTTTTTCAGACCTGGGTAGAGATTGACCATATCAATTTTTTTTAAATTATCATTTTGCCCATTTCACACTTTTTGGACAGAACAGTATTAACTCATTTATTGAAATTACTAATCCATTAATTACAAGTTGAGATCCATGCATTTAAATTTCTGTTACAAATTTTCATTCACTCAACCTGTGGAATTTGGATGTATTGCAGGGCACTAATTGTAATCATTGGATCACCACATGGGTGATAAGCTCACTATGGCCTTTTTGGCTTATTTTACAGAATTTGTAGAGTTCCTCAAGACAACCAGTACGAAAAATATTGTAGCCAGTACCAATATATCAGTCAGCTGGAATGATGCCTGGGTGACTTCTTTCAGTGTAGAAACACCTATAGTTGTTCGCTGTATGTTGTTATGCATGAATAAAGGGGAAGGGGGTCCTGTAAGACAGTTTGCAGGAATGCTATGTTTTCCTGCCATTAAATAAGTATTGGACTATAAATATATATTAATAATTATATATAAAAATAGGATTTGTATTGTTCCCAATACTTGAAGAGTACGAGCAACTTTAACAATGCTCTTATGAAATTACTGAATACAAAATAGATGAAGTCGATTTAAAGTAATTGAACATATATATATATTATATATATATATATATATATATATATATATATATATTACAATTAACTTACTTTTCTTTTACAGGCCGTGTAAAAACTGAAAGAAGAAAGGCTGAGAGGGACCAAGAGTGGTATCACACAGAAATACTTGAACTCTGAGAGTACTACAAGTACTCTGACTCTGTTGTAAAATAAATAAATAATTTTAATGTCTTTTAGTATTTTGTTGAATACATGAAGAGAACGTTTGGTTGGTACCTTTCTGTTGGTAAATGGATTTGACAAATGGATGATCTCCTATTTTTTGCCGGAAAACAATAGATATGACTGGAAACCACTGTCATGGTCAGATTTATGATTAAAGCTATGCACATGCACTCATCAATTTTAACACTTCATTGAAAATGTCTTCCACAGACTGAGATGGAAAATATACCTGCGGGCTTATCAGAAGCTGAAGTATTGCCAGTTATATGAAAGCCTACTCTGTGCTGTATAAATAAAGTACAATGTACTTTCTTTTAAAATGTATTAATGTATGTGGATTAATCATGCCGGTTCACACGGTCGGTGACAGATCAAAAGAATTGTCAACATGTTGATAACTTGTTGAATCATCAAGATATTGGTTAAAATACTCGAAACTGTTTAACAGAATTAATGTTAACTTGATATAGACAATTTTTCAATGGACTTTCTCCGAGTGAACAAATATTAGGATATATCGAGTATACAGGCATTGAGCACTTTCCCCTTTTCCGGTATTTTTGTACCTTAGCAATACATTTTTTTATGTTTTAAGAATATCGTTAATATGTTATCATTATACTTAGGAGCAAACATTGATGGGATGTATTCCCAACGTAACTGCAACAACATTGTGAAACGTTGTAGATTCATGAGAAAATCGTCGACAAAGAAGGTGTTATCTTACGTTAAATATTCCATAGATAAAACCACACTTATGTGACCAAAGAACATTATCAAAATGTTGCTAACACTTTATTAAACTAAGAGCAAATATGTATGAGACATTCCCAGCGTATCTACAAAGATAAAGTGAAACTTTTCATACAAGAAATAAAAACTATGAAGAACGTTAGGGTTTACGATCAAAGTCCGTACATAAAACCATACATTAGTATGTGCTAAGAACGTTCTAACAGAAACGTTTCTAACATGTTTTCATTATACCTAAGAACAAACGTCGGTGAGACGTATTCCAAACATAACTACAATGATTTAATGAAACATTGCAGGCACGTAATAAAAACGATGACAAAGGACGTTTGGTTTTACATTCAAAGTCCGTACAAAAAAACCATACATTTGTATGTGCTAAGAACGTTTTAACAGAAACGTTGCTTACATGTTATCATTATAACTAAGAGCAAACGTTGGTTAGACGTATTCCCAACATAACTGCAACGATTATATGAAACATTGGGGACACGTTATAAAAACGCAACAAAGAACGTTTGGCTTCGCGTTCAAAGTCCGTACATAAAACCATACATTTTTGTGTGCACAGAACGTTTTAACGGAAATGTTTCCTACACGTTCGCATTATACAAAGACCAAACGTTTATGACACGTAATCTTAACGTAACTTCAACGACTTGATGAAACGTTGCAAAAACGTAATAAAAACAACGACAACAAACGTTTTATTTTATGTTCAAAGTCCGTACACAAAACCATACATTTTTGCGTGCACAAAACGTTTTAACAGAAATGTTGCTTACACGTTAGCATTATACTAACAGCAAACGTTTATGAGACGTTTTCCTAACATTACTACCACGACGTGATGAACGTCGCAAACACGTAATAAAAACGACAACGAACGTTTGATTTTACGTTCACAGTCCGTACATAAAACCATACATTTTTTGTGCACAGAACGTTTTAACATAAATGTTGCTTACACATTAGCATTATACTTATAGCAAACGTTTATAAAGCGTATTCTTAACATAATTACAACGACTTGATGACCGTTGCAAACACGTACTGAAAACAACGACAACGAACGTTTGATTTTATGTTCTCAGTCCGTACACAAAACCATACATTTTTGCGTGCACAGAACGTTTTAACAGAAATGTTGCTTACACGTTAGCATTATACTAATAGCGAACGTTTATCATGACGTTTTCCTAACATTACTACAACGACTTGATGACCGTTGCAAACACGTTATAAAAACTACGACAACGAACGTTTGATTTTACGTTCACAGACCGTACATAAAACCATACATTTTTGCGTGCACAGAACGTTTTAACAGAAATGTTGCTTGCACATTAGCATTGTACTAGGAGCAAACGTTTATGAGACGTTTTCCTAACATTACTACAACGACTTGATGACCGTTGCAAACACGTAATAAAAACGACAACGAACGTTTGATTTTACGTTCACAGTCCGTACATAAAACCATATATTTTTGCGTGCACAGAACGTTTTAACAGAAATATTGCTTACACATTAGCATTATACTTATAGCAAACGATTATAAGGCGTATTCTTAACATAATTACAACGACTTGATGACCGTTGCAAACACGTTATAAAAACTACGACAACGAACGTTTGATTTTATGTTCAAAGTCCGTACACAAAACCATACATTTTTGCGTGCACAGAACGTTTTAACAGAAATGTTGCTTACACGTTAGCATTATACTAATAGCGAACGTTTATCAGACGTTTTCCTAACATTACTACAACGACTTGATGACCGTTGCAAACACGTTATAAAAACTACGACAACGAACGTTTGATTTAACGTTCACAAACCGTACATAAAACCATACATTTTTGCGTGCACAGAACGTTTTAACAGAAATGTTGCTTACACGTTAGCATTGTACTAGGAGCAAACGTTTATTAGACGTATTCTTAACATAACTACAACGACTTGATAAAACGTTGCAATCACGTAATAAAAACAACGGCAACGAACGTCTGATTTTACGTTCACAGTCCGTACATAAAACCATACATTTTTGCGTGCACAGAACGTTTCAAAAAAATGTTATCCGAACCTAACTAAAATGTTGTGAGGACGTTTTTAGAACGCATTATTGTTTGCAGGGTAGGCTGGCTTAAAAATCGTCGATGTCACCTCGATGTATCCCGATGCCACTCTATATTTTCCGATGTCACTCCATGTCAAATGCACATCCCGATTATAAACATAATTTATAGGTTAGGCCACACGTTCACGATCTAAAACACGGTCTTTCCGACTTATCATAGCCATAAAAAATCCGATGATTCTCTCATGTCCACTTGCCGACAAACATGCGCCAAACGACGACCGTTTCCTATCAGTGTCAATTTCATGAATATTAATCACGATTCACCACAATTGGCTTAAGCCCAGGGTACACGTTAAGAAATGTTGATACGATATGGTTCAAACATATTGTAGCCCTCTCGGCCAGTCGCGACCTACCATGAGCCGACTTCCAAGATTCACAATAGAGCCCGGGGGCCGTGATAGCCTCACCAAGAAGTTTATAGGACTGGAGTCACAAGTCCATGCCAGGTCTGTGTCCATTGTGCCTGACGGGGCCATAAACCTAGTTAATCCGTGGCACAAAGAGATTCCGCTGATAAGACCGCGGTCCGTGAATGACCGCCCTTCGGAACAATTCGTTCTTTTCCGGAACTCAACTAATTTTCCCACAACGTTAATAAAACATTTGGCTTTTGATTTATGGGTGTCGTATTTTCAACGTAAGCATATAACAATTTCGGACAAACAATTTGGATATCCCTGCATGACACCGCTTCGTTGCCAAAGACGCCAGAACAATGTCTTGGCGACGGAGCACATGGGCGATAATACTTGTCAAGCACCTGAAATGTGACCGCCAGTAACCAACGCTACTTATCACTTAAATTCACGGTCTTCCGCTTATGAGCGCTCTAAAATTTAAGCATCAGAGGATAATGATAAACCTCGTGAATGATCAGTATCAGTACACAGTGTGCCAACTGATGCAAAGTAAGCAAGATTTATCATTTATTCGAAGAAAATCACTTTTTTCTTCCCAGTGATGCGTCGTATAGGACAGAAAAAAATAACGATGCTCAAGTGAGTTCCCGACACTTGCTCCACCTGAATATATCTCGTGCGCGTAATTCTAAATATCACAAACTCTCTGCGCATACATGTTTTAAGTCGATGTAACTCCAGGAATTTACCGCTCAGCAAATGGATTTATCGCTCTAGATATGATTGTCTTGGTGCCGTCAGTTAAATGGGACCCGCGGAGAGGATCAAAGCGAGTGTAAGTGCCTTTCGTAACACCTCCACACAATGGGCGAACAATAGGGTTGATGGGGTTATCCCCTGCTATAATTGCAATTAAGTTTTGGGGCTGGGCTGGACCGCTAGGACGTGTTATTCCAGCCCTATAAACTCCTTGGCCTCACAAATACGGCTGGTTTGGACAATAAGACGGCTGACTTCAGCAGTTGGCCGAGTTTCTAGGTTCAACTCGGCTACCAAAATGTTGGCTTGCTTAATCTGACCTGAACGCATATTCATTTGACGATGTTACAAAGTGTTCGTTTAATTTTAATTAGTTATTTGTAAAACGTGTATTATTTGTATTATCGCGCGCAAATGTCCGGAGTCAAGAATAAGTATTATTGTGGTGAATATAATGGAACATACATACATGAAACCCTAATCACCAGGTTACCTTGAACTAAATTAACAAAATAGCCAATGAAACATCTTGAGGAAAAAGATCTTTGGATCAAATTTATGGAAAATGAGATAATTTTGTAGACAGTTCTAAGTTAATTCCAAATGAAAGTGCTTTAATGAAAATCATGTACCAATGTATTTAGAATATATATATATATATATATATATATATATATATATATATATATATATATATATATATTCAAGGAATATAAAGTATTTCGATTATTGTTCAATATTTGGGTTATTATGCTTTACTTCTTGATTATTTAAGTCACTTGACTTTAACATCAAGGAGTCCTTCTGTTCGTCCGTCGGTTCATCCTTTTCCAGTTTCTTGCAGCACTGGTAGCCATGAATTCTCCACGAAAATAACAGTCCTTCTTTTACCTGTTTCCTGTTCTTCCAACCCCCAGTAAGAAGACTTACAGTCATTCCAACCACTAAGGCGGGTATCGCCCCTAAGCATGTGTACAGTTTATACGAAACTCTATAGAGCTTGGAAATACCAACAGACTTAAAAATACCGGATACGGTCGAAGCTTCTTTGGTGACGTCACTGACAGTGCTGATGGTAGTGTTAATCAATTCGACTGTGGTGAGTCCAACTTGAGTGGGGTTTGTAGAGTTGGTTGTGAAGGCATCGATTTGACAAAGCCAAGTGCTTACTGGGAGCGTTTTATGCAGCAGTTTTGGAATGCTAAGTGATCCAGCGGCAACCCAGACGATGAGACACACTCCGGCAGCAAGTCCAGCGTAAGCTCCTTTGGTGTTTGCGAAGGGACAGAAAAGTCCCAGGGAGAAGATACCAAGTATAGGGGCGGAACCAAGAGCAATGGAGACCATGGCTAACTGGACGATAAGTTTTCCTGATCTTGACACAACCAGAGAAAGGCATGTTATAGTAACACCGACCATGAACACGACAATCTTTGATACGATTGTCGCTGTTCTTTCCTTCATCGGGCGCGCTAAAACTCGCTGGTGAATCGGCTTTAGGAAATCTTCTAACAGCATGGCTGCGAAGCTGTTTTGAACAGAACTGAGTGTGCTTAAAGCAGCACTGAGGATGCTGGACAGAAAAACGCCAGCCATTCCTGGACTGTCCTTAAAAACTTCCATAACTAACAATGATAGGATCTGATCCCTTGATCCGATCCTTTTAGCAGCGAGAGGATCACATCCGTAAAAGTATGCAAACGCGACCAGACCGATAAACGTGCCTATGAGAACTAGGAAAGTTTTAATTGGGATTGCTCCATACAAAGCCAGCTTTGCCCGTGTCAAGTTACGAATGCTGCAGAATCGTTGAACTGCAAACTGACTGGTTGCGTACATTGCTACCATGGTAGGCACGTCTCCCCAAAGGGCGTCCCAAATAGTGTGGCGCTGCTGAGGGTCTGGTAAAAGGTTCTTAAGTTTCATCCTGTCGCCGATTCTAGATATGTTTAAAACACGCTCGAACCCACCAACCACGGCTGCTCCTTTGAACAGGGTCGCAATCATTCCAAGAAACATGAGTCCACATTGTAAGGTATCTGTCCATAACACAGTCTTATATCCACCCAAAGTTGTGTAAAACGTACAGATTAAGGCTGTAAGCAGTATACAACCCCATATAGAAAGGCCTGTGGCTTGGCTGATAGCGATCGTCGGTGCGTAGAGTGCGACCGAAGAGTAGACTATCATCTGGACCATACTCAATCCAGAACATATGACGCGTACGGTCTTGCTATATCGTCGCTCTAAGTACTCATACGCGCTTGTCACTTGTAGGCGATGGAATACTGGTAGATAAAAATTCGCGGCAATGAACAGCGCGGTTGGGAATCCCCAAAGCGCTGCCAACTCGTAAGCACCGAAAGAATAAACCTCAGCAGGGAGTCCTTGCACGAAAATGGCTGACGTCAGACTTACCACCATAGACGCAGCAACTGGTAAAATGCTCATGTCGCGTCCTCCCATCAAATACTCTGAAGTGGTCGGTTTGTTCCTGTCCCGTATGTTGTAATATATTCCGATGCAGGAACTGAGTAGCAGGCTCGCAGCGAATACCAAATAATCAGCCCAGTGGAACCGTCGTTCCGCAGTCATGATGCTCTTTTGTTTAATTACCGAACTGGTGTAACTGGAAAGTTTCCTTGCCGTTTCTCTGGACCAACTGTTGATTTTGAACGAGAATAAAATGTGCCAATTGTCTATAGATCTTTCCTCCCAATTAGTATGTGCGAAAGTGGAAACGTTGGCGAAAACCATGTATTAAATGTAAAATATGGAGACCTGATACAATGAACTTTGGTCAAAGTTCCATTCACCTTAACTGTGTTTTTTTTAAATCCAGACTGGATTAAATTATGCCCGTGCAGCTAATCAAGTGTTTAGAATTAGAGATTTTGCTGACATTCCATATATTAAGGGGCGCCTGATTTTTATGCAAATGTGCCACGCTACATTTATGAAGCATAATATATTCGTTTTTATATACTACATGGTGCCGATTTTATGCATAGCCCATCCCCCCAAAATACGTTGTATACATTAGAATTCGATGGTTCATTTTGCTTCGTTGTCTCTGAGGTTCACAACAAGTCATACGACTCTTCAAATAGGCATTAACCGGAGATTTATTTAGTGTTCTAAATGAGAAATATAAATTGTAAAAAAATAAACTAGAATTCTCGTAACTGTCACACGGCAGTAACGGATATGCATTTATCGCCCCAACCCAAACCAACACCCCATTCCGCACTCTTGGGTATTCCCACTGATCCACTTTTTATCTGTCTCTTAAGATTTGGGAGGAACTGTTATTCTGTTCCGTAAAACAGAAATTATTTTGGTCGTTTCTTCTTGCTTTTTCTAGTATGAGCTGAATATGCAGACGCCACATTTTCGTTATTTCAAATTATTAAAAAATATCAAAATCCATATGTCTGTAAAGATCTACTCTCTAGGTTAAATGGTTTATCTGGAAATGTATCAAATTGAGGAGTTCTGAATCACCTTTCCCTATACCTTTCCACATGAGTGAATATAAATTTTGCAATACAAATGTTTGGAATCAGATTTTATAATAAGATGTCTTTCTACTGTGTGTTCCCCGATAGATAAGAAGAAATCCGATACTGGAACATCTGAAAAAAACGTACTTTTGACCCCTATGACCTTCAAAAATAGGTCAATGTCACTGCACCTGTTTAAATTAATATGGACAAAGTAATGTTTATCTCGAGTCTTTATTAAAGAAATCAAATGAAAATGGTGAAAGAATAATAAAAATAATACCAAGAATCCAAAAAAAAATCTCCACCAATGGAAGGATAATTAAGAACAGCACCAGGCCTGTGTAAAGGACTAACACAAAGGGACATATCCGCCCACCCCACAGACATACACTTTTTTTTCAACAAAGTGGAGTTATACCATGTTATTTACACCCCTCTAGTTTTATAATTAAATAAATGTCATTTGCCATTAAAATGCAATTCGTAAAATACGAGTTATTGAAAACGTATGTCAGTGTGTTGCCCAAATAACCTCAAATATCAATATACCTCAGTCTCTTAGCCATGAGAAAAATAATGCATGATATAATTCGAGTGCACACTATCCTAGTCCGAGTAGAAGTCTGAGTCCAGGCAAATCGATTCGAAGTCCATGTCCGACACCTTGAGCTTCAAGTCGAAGTCCACCTTCTTGGAGCCCAAGTCATCCTGAACCTGGGTTCGAGTCCAATACAAAAAAAAACTCCTTTAAAAGGTAATTGAATTTTAGATTATCGTGTACAGTTTTAAGTAAGTTCACACATGCTTTTACAATAATGATTAATTAAATTTATAACTCCCGATGTTGAGCAAAGCTTTATATATATATATATATATATATATATATATATATATATATATATATATATACAGTAAAACCTCGTTGTGTCGAATTCGAAGGGACAGTGAATTTACTTCGACACATCCGGAGTTCGAGACAAACGATATTCATTATATTCAACCATCTTAGTCTTAATTATTATCAATAGTTACTGCACATGTTTACAGGGCCTATATTATTTGGTTCTAACAAATGTTTTCGTTAAAGAACAACACAGATTTTATAACAAATTTATTTATTAAAAAAAAAGCAACATCATAAATTGAAGTACCATAAATTAGGTCTGGAAAATCAAGAAAGTGAAGTGGGATCACATACAGGTATGAAAGCACACAAATCATCAAATGCGATGTGTGTCTTGGTCTTGCCATCACGTTCTACTTGGACTAGCGCTTCGTACTTTTGCTCAATGTATGGGCTTCACATCGAACCTGAGCAGGCCGCGACGCCATAGCAAACAGTATAAACGTGAAGCAGGAAAGGAGTATAAAGTACTTTATGGTACAAATAAGAGTAAGGCTGAAGATCTCCCTTTATAAAGAGATCTGTGTATTTGTATCCCAAACACATCAAAGGTAAGGATTCTATTATGTTTGGGTTATTAATAACTTCTCATTTCGAATTATGGCTTTGTTGGCGAAAGAAGAAAGTCCTGATCATGAGTAAGTAATTGGCCAAACAGGAACACAACGGACCAGGTGTGTAAACCTTCGCGCTTGATGAGTAAGATCCTTGCGGAAATAATTATGTAACTGGTCATCACGGCCCTAGTTATGATTAATGTAGCGTGCACAACTGTTATCCAAACATTCAAGGTACATGAATTCGAGATAAGCGATGCAAGTCCTAGCTGCGGACCAACAAAACACTTCGACACATCAGGTTTTTCGACATATCCGAGTTCAACACAAAAGGAGTTAAGGTAGTTAGGTTTTAACTGTTATTTGCAGGGACTCCACGTTCGACTTCGACACATGCGGGAATTCGACTTAACCGAGTTCGACACAACGAGGTTTCACTGTATATATACAATATATATATATATATTATTTTGTAATATTTTGTACAATGTTAGCACATTCTTCAGTCTTTACAATATGTGTGTTGTTTTTGTCAATTGGACCCGAGGTGTACACCGCCTGATTTTTCGAGTCCCTACCTTTCAGTCGGAGTACAAGTTCAAGTCCAGGACCTTCCAGCCCAAATCCGAGTCCGAGTCACTAAAACAGACAACTTGAGTCCAATTCCGGACGCGAGTCCCAGATCACGTTTGTAATGTAATTAATCCAGCAACTAAGGAATGTCGCACTTGTCGCTGTGCACACCAGTCGACCCATGACTTACATATATGTATATAAACCGGGAAGTAATATCAATTTCTGCCAAAGTGCTCGATACTATGTGATCCCCAGCATTGATGCAGGCATTAAACCATTGTTCACAGTGATTAGCTGATGAGGAACATTATAAAGAATAATGCCACTTAGACAACGTGAGAGAAAAGTGTGTTACTTAATAACAATAACCGAGGCGGGTTACTAATAAACAGGAGGTCAAAGTTCACAAGGCCAAAGTTCAAAAACATGATTCACACGTTTAACGTATCAAAGGTTCAGACAACACTGTCGTTTTTATACATTATCTGTGATAAATGGTTATTTACGTTTCACATTATATCTGTATTGCCGTTTTCTGATTTACGCTTAGTACTGTGACCCAGATGTATAACCACAATACATTCGGAGTTCCAAACAGAACTGTAGTAATTGCGTATAAAACCAGATGTCTGTTACGATAATTGTGTAAATGGCTAATTTGTGAGACAGCTGTATAGATAAAAGCATACAATTGTTGAGTAAATAAACTTACACAATTATTCTAACAAACTAAATTGTTTGTTATAGGGAAAACAAAACATCTATGTATTTTATGTAATTTTAACACACGTCACAGTTTAAACCAAGTTTTGACAGGATTAGACTGCTGGACTTCACAGAGGTAAATAAATTTGTTTCATTATTTGGTCCTAGTAATTGACTCTTTAATGATTAGAGCTTGTTTGTGGTTGACCAAACTGAAAACATTACAACTCGATATGTGTCTTAATAGGTTAAAACCAGCTGTTCACATGTCTTATATGTAAAACAATATGGGCTTTCTTACGAACCTTAGATACACATTGGTTAATTTTAGTTATTACGAAAAGATGTTACGACAAGCTGTTAAAAAACAAGGTTACAAGTGCCCATGTTGCAAAAATAAAAAAATAAAAATAAAAATGTAACCAGGTGGTGGATTCCGCACTGGGTCTGGAAGATCGTGTGAAACATATCCATCTTTAGTCATTTGAAAAGCATGGTTCGTCTGGTTTGCTTCTAGATGTCCTTGTTGTTACAATCACTGGTAATTTTTTCGGGTTCCATAAATCTTGTAAACACTTGAGTATAAACGGACAGCCTATGCACTGTGGGATCGGATGTTCTTGGCTTATTTTTACATATGGTTCAAGAGATTCTCGTTATTTAATACATGTACGAAATTGGAATAGGCTCCTTTCAAATTTATGGATAATATTCCATGAAAAACAAGCATATTCTTGTCGCTCTGTTTTACAAAGTCTGTTCTTTCGTCATTAGTGCCTAGTCTTGTCTTGATAGGATACTTGATATTTTGGTTGACTTCAGACATTAATCGTCATATTGTATATCAGTGATCCAGCTATGGTAATTAAATCTCATCTGAGCCGATTATCGTATTTTGTTACAAGCCACAAGACATGAAGCCCGCAGTCATTTGACACACTGAATTACCCGGATCGACCATTAAGCAAGAAACAAGGAGCTCTCCCTATACCTGAAAGCCGTTATTTTCATATATTTTTTCAGATGATTTCAGCTCAGAGTTTACTCCCCATGCTGCTTGTAAGCTGGATAAGAAAGGCCCATAACGAACCGGGTGAGGATTTAGATTGGATTCTTTCAACAAAACACCAGGAACCTGTAGCGCACAGACTGGTGGTGGGCCTTTTAAAATAACCGTCTGTACTAGTCATCAGTTCAGTTATAGATTTCTACAAAAAAGTATATGTTGAAATGGTACTGTGTGTGAAAAAAAAAACAACAGAAGCCATTTCTCTGAATGGGTCTTTAGGAATTGTCCAAATAAACAATTTCCCTTATACTCCTGTCCAGGAACAATTGAATGAACCGGCCTGAATCTGAAGAATCCTCAGATTATATGATAGCTAAGATATATCCTGCATGTTATGATACTAGAACGATGAATTTCAAGTTGCTGAAGTCATGAGGTTTATTTTTAGTGTGTAAGGAGGGCGAGTGGAGTACGACCTGTCAGCACGAATGCCCTGCATTTTGCGCAGAAGAATGTCATAAAAAACCACGGGTTTCTGTAAATCGTGTAAGCCTCGTCATTACGGAGTAATATGTCAGAGGAAATGTTCCCCTAACTGTAAATCTAAGACCTGTTGGAAGGCTACTGGTGTCTGCGACTGTAAAACAGGATTTCGTCCCCCGGATTGTATTTTAGGTAAGTAATACTGTTTGCTTAATAAGGTATTAAGATATGCGGGGGATTTCAAATACAAGAATACCCTTTGAGTCTTCATGCTTCGAAACCAAATTAACTGTTCTGTTACTGATATGGACTGGACAATGATCCTTATGTGCGCAGTTACTCTCCGTCTCTTAGTGATTTGACCCAGCGGTATCTTACACGCACTCAAAGTTATTTGATCAAGTAACCAACAAGTTTATAAAAAAACAAGATGCATTCAAGCTAAAGTATTTCTATTAGAATTGACAATTTTGTCTTTGTTTGAAAAATTCACAGAAATCCAGTCTTTGAAATTTCATGACGACGAAAAAGTCTTCCTCAAAACCACGAAAGTTATATCATGATAAGATCTATTCGGAACTTCTAAACAAAAATTTTGATCGTAAAACCAAACATATAGGATAACGAATGATGTCGTTACTATTAACCAGTTGAGGTAATTTCATCGACAATAATCCCTTCTTTTCAAATAAGCCAGAAACCAAATCAGTTATTTTTTTTTAAGAAAGATTTCTTAACAAGAATGAAACACGGCATAGAAGAAAAACACATGCAGGAAAATGGCCCTTTTTAGAAAACGGAAAACACATTTTAGAAATGGCCGTGTTGTTTAATAAAAGCCTACGGAAATGTGGTCTGTTTTCATGTTTTTTTAAATCGCGCTTTTTTCGATTGCTTTTTAGTAATAAATCTTTAACATTTCATCAATCCATTTATCGTACGACAAAAATCTGTAAAAGTTTTAAAATGATGGATATTTCATGCGTTTTTTGTTAATTGGAAATAATACTACTGGATTTTGTCTAAATGATTTTTTGGGGGGCCTGAGATTATTTTTTTTTTTATTATCATTACAGCTTGTAATAGCGGCACCTACGGATATGAGTGTCGGAAGAGGTGTTCTGAAAACTGTGTAGATGGCGCTTGTAACCCTATTAGTGGGAAATGTACAAAAGGATGTTTTATTGGCAAAAGTGGTCCGGAGTGCTATAAAGGTAAGGAATATTGTTTGTTAGCACTTAAACTCTCCTTTGGAAAATACTTGAACTATATCCTGACGTCTAATTTATCTTTTATTACCAAAAGTCGCTTGATTTCCGTTATTTTATGGTTTGAGTATAGTCCTCGAATATTTGTTTAGGTTTTTACTTATCTTGGTCCTGATTAACAAGGCTCTAATATACTGGTCGTTATAAATTAAAATTGACATATGACGTGTATTCTGGCTTGATTGTTGTTTATATCTTTTGTTTTAATCATTTAAATGTCTTGCTTCACAAGAAATTTTTATGTTTGAAACATATTCAGATTATGATCGTATGTTATACTGACATCTCTCTCAAAATCGTATTTTGATACTGTAAATAGTCTTGTCGAATGGAACACATTTGCTTGGTACCCTCTTTTTCCTCATCCTAGATTGCCCAGGTGGTAAATATGGACGTCTATGTTTGGGGAACTGCTCTGTTGGCTGTAACAACACTTGTAATGAAGTGGACGGGAGGTGTGCGTGTAAAAAGGGTTGGACTGGAGAGAGATGCACACAGCGTGCAACAATCCGACGTGAGTAAACCGACCATACAAGTGATACGTTGAAGATTTCTAGTATATTCCTCCTGAACATTTTGTAAGAAATGAGAGTCAAGTGGCTGTGGCTCCGGGCTTCGAGGTCGTGTTTTTAATTTTTTATATCATTGTGTTATGACTGAATAACTGAACCTCGAATCCTAACAAAAAATTCAGGCAAAAGGAAGAAACTTCATCTGTCTCGGAGGATAAGTTTAATCAAGGATAATGGGAATATGTTCTCTTCATTCTTATCCACCTTTTAACAATAACCAATTCGCAAAATAGATTGTTAATGAATAATATGACTGATCTTATGCAACGTCAATCCGTAGTTTTAAAACCACGTGGCCACATAAATCCTATAAACTTTGACATCATGTATTAAGTAGATGAAACTGGATAAACCAAAACTTTAATTTACTCTGTATGTCATGTTACCCACCCCCGAGCAAGTTCTTATGTTATATATTTTATGTAATTTTCCATATGACCTTAAAACAATAATTAGCTTTAAACAACGGAAATAAGGGTAACCCTTAATATATGCATTAGTTTACTAGTACATTAGTACAAAAGTATTACCAAAAAAGCTGTATCAAGAAACCCATACTGTAATAAAGTTTATAAATGTAATAACTACTGTTTTATATTTTGCGTTTGGTCTACCCTCACAGCATATCGACTGATTGCAAAGATGTGTATTGTAAATAAATACTCAAACGCAATTACATCACACAAATATTAATTAGTAACAATTGGTTACTCCGGTCATAGGTCTATAATGACACACATGAAGGTTATCACTTTAGGGTGTCCGGCAGATACACTGTTGCATTAATACATTATAAAAAAAATGATAGGCTCGGGTTTCCGAAAGACTATATATAGTGGAACCTATCTTTAGGGTGTCCGGTAGATACACTGTTGCATTAATACATTATAGAAAAAAATGATAGGCTCGGGTTTCCGAAAGACTATATATATAGTGGAACCTGTCTTTACGGGCACCTCTGTACTAAGGGCACTTCCTATTTACAGGCCACTTACGGACAGTCACTTGCAAATTTACTATTATCACATATTTATTTTCTCATTTGTGGGCACCTGAATTCTCTGAATTACGGGCAGATAATTAGCTACCAAGTTGTCAAATCACCTCTGTATTATTGGCAGAGGGACAGGCGAGCCTAGAGCAAACGCGAACAGTCCGCGTTTCTTTTATCTTTAGCGCCCAGCTGATTGAACGGTTGAAGCTTGTGCCGTATGCGTAGCCATCAAGCATCCGAAGTAGCTTTCTTGACATGCCGTGAGGGGTGCTGGAGTGAGCCGTTGGGGTACTAGGTCTGAAAATTAAAGCTATATTGGGCCATTCTATGGCTCCGTTTGTTTTTTATAGATCCTTAGTTTCTCTATAGTGCCTGTGACATGGCCAAAGGTCCGCCCAATGGCTCAACTGAAGTTGATTAGCTAAACCTAAGCTGACGTCAGACGTGTTGGTTGGAGCGAATATATTTATCGGGTTTGCGAATTGGGTTCATCAAATGAACACTTTTTTTTCACAACTATGTAAATAATACCAAATTAAACTCAGCAGAACCGCTTTCTACTTGCTCTCTAATCGCTGTCAGATTACCAACAAGTTTTCTTATGATTTATTTTTATGTTCTCGCGCTGAGATATTATTCTGCAATCATTTTTATTATTACCTGTTTTGTGAACTAGTATTAGAAAACACAGTCAAGAACAAGGACGACATTTTTGCAAATTTTCTTAGAATGCGAAAAGTGATTGCAAACTCCCGTATGTGCGCATGCCACATAAGAACATCAACTTACTTTCTTCAGAATGGTTTCAGTAACCTCGCCGTATAAACATAATTAAATAATGTACACACTTAATAGTAATTTTCCCATTTTTAAATTAAATATATACACATTTAATCTATATAAAAAAGTGGATATTCATTTTCTTTTCTTACGTAACGTACTTGAATTTTTCGAGTAGAATGTAGTTGAAAATTAATAATATATATATATATATATAGACACACATATATATATTATTTTTAATAAAATATAAACTCTGGTGTTATTTTCTTGTGTTGATGCCACTCAGTATAAGCAAGGCAGTAGGTCCCGAAATACAAACCCCCTACTGTGGACACCTACGGTACTATCAGTGTCCGCAATCCGGAGGTTCCACTGTATATTAACGACTGTATGCTCACTATTTGTAGCCATGTCGTCAGCAACCGATGTTCAGATATTCACAACAAGCAAAAACGATTGCATCAACTCGAAATGCGGGGAGCAAGGTATGGACAATGTGGTTTCATAATATAATCTAAAAGGAGTACATAAGTACTTAAGTAGTTCTAAACTAATATGTGGACAACATTGCCACTTAGACATTAATCTCTGTCGGACATATTAATCTGTCTATGTTATAATGGATCTGACAACCTTTTCTGATCTGACGATTGTGACTGGTGCCGCTGTGTTAAGCACATTTCCTTTGTGTTTAGTACGAACATGTTGTCCTGGAACATTATCCATGATGGCCTCTGCCCCACCATAGGATATATTGTTTGTGATACCTCGTTGCCTAAAATCCATAGCCAGTCTTTCTCTTTGCTATACCTACTCCACAATTAGGAGTAACCCTACTGGAATGTGATAGGTTTTTGTTCATGCGTTTTTGTCTGATGTCTCTTACAGTCTGTCTCCCATACATACATTTGCGAAGGCAGAGTAAGAAGGATCTGTAGTTTCGCAGAAAGTCTCAATTTGATAGAACCCTCTCTTTCTGGTTCATGGCTTTCCTCTTAGAAACACGGCAAAAGCCTTGGCTCTTTATGTTGTTGATGTGTGTTCAGTGGTAATAAACTGTTGATTAATAATACCGACTAAGTTGATAATGACTCCATCTTCCTTTTTCACTTTTTTTCTGTGCAATTCTCAATGAAATGCTATGTGGATAATTTTGTACGGAGCCTTCAGAGTCAATCACTCTAAATTTCCATGTGTGTGGCTAAAAAACTTTTGTTTTGGCTCTTTTTCTTGCGTTATATCTTTGAGGGGGCTGCCTGTTATATATGAAAAGGGTTAAGTTTCTTCATCATTTCATTCTGCCTTAACAGTGTTCCATCCTTTCTCTCTCTAACAAAAAGAGACGTCCTAGTCCAGCAGTTGGGCCTTGGTCAAATTGTTTTGACATCATTGTTTGCAGTAGCTGACTGACCCAGTAAGAATCGACAATCTGTGGCCTGCAGACTTGGGTTTACATTGTTTAACAATAAGTACTTGTTAGTTTCTTCATTAGGACTGTTCGGGTGGTTGTTTTGCTGAGTATGGCACTGATCCTGTGTGATCAGAAGGTTAACTAGTTTGTTATCCAATGTTATTCCTTAGTTGGATGACGTGTCTTGCTTAGGGAGATAACCATGACAAAAAGGATGTGCTACTTTCCCTTGTTCAACAGTTCCCACTCACACAGGTTATATACTTACATATTGTTCTCTTGTAGCGTCTACGTCATCTACAAATGATCCTATTTCCACAATAAAACTAATCTGGTCCTCTCTCGATCTTCCGTGCCTCGGATACTGTGAAGGTCCCTGTGACAGCGGTAGATGTCGTTCATGTCGTCCAGGATATTACGGGGACCATTGTCGTAAAAACTGCTCCGTTGGATGTACAGGAAGCTGTAAAAGGAGCGACGGCACATGTGAATGTAGCAGAGGATATACCGGCCCTATGTGCATGAGCAAACGTATGGGAAGTTCAGTATCACATGTAACTAGAAGATGGCTCTCTGTTACAAGCATTTGTAAACTCTCACGCTTTGTGTTTATTTGTTTCTTTTATGTAAAAGTTTACGCATAATACTGAGCCGATTTTCAATAAATTTTTTGGAACAATGGACCACGGTACGGCTCTATAAGATTTTGTCGTAATGTGACGGGTCCAGTAAGATTTGCTTTTGCATGAATTGTCTATCAAAACACTATCTGCTAAAACGTCAAAATTTGGTGTGTTGGTGTGGAATAAATGTAGGAAAGACTTACTGAGTTTGATGTGCGGATCCATATTAAAAAGGGAATCCGTTCCCAAGAATATCTTCCGTTGGCCGAGATTTTCACGTACTGAATGTCTGACTCAGTTAGTATTTTTACTGGATAAGTAGGCGAATCCCATTGCAGTGGCCATCTATCCGGTTGCTTCGATAAAGCTGTACAGAGGTATTAATTTTAAATGTATATGTAAAATTCAAAACGTTAAGCTCCCCCCTATGGTAACCGGTGTGCGTTTTCTGCCGACAGGAACATATAATCCCCGAGAGACACTCATATATATGGTAAGAAATAGAAAAAAAACTTTCAGGGAGATATACCAATATGCTGAGTTCAAAATGGATATTTTGTTTCTCATATCGTCGGTGTCGTTAGAAGGGACAGTTACCTCATATGGGTGGTCTGATATCGGTATTTTATACCAGTGAGAAAGTCGCCGCTAGTATGCACTCAAATAGGGGTCTAGTTTCCTTTTTATTTTAGGTAAATTTAACCGCACTATATTAAAATGTGACCTTAGAAAAGTTGTCATATAAGTTTGAGTAAATTGCTAAGACAATTTTTTTACTATCTATTTTTTATTTCCAGGCAAAAAAGGAACAATTCTGGATCTTATTCTACTTGGTGCAGGAATTTCTGCGTCAGCGGTGCTCGTTCTGTTTGGTTTCGGCTTGCTCTGCTTAAAAAGGTATTATGGTTTTTGTTTTACTGTATTGGGAAAAGTTTGGATAAAGTTTATTGTACATGTGCTCTTTTCAGAAAAAAAAAATCTTAAAGTGCTTTATATCTTCTTCAAGTGTTTTATATTCATTTATAAATTTACATGCTTATTTTAATTATATGAGGTGTGTTTCAAGGTGCTGATTACCTTGGTCAATTAACATTAAATGAAAGAGGTGATATGACATTACCCTCAACCAACGATTGTTACTTTGAATATATTAATGTGCTTTTTTACAAAAGGATGTGACCTTTTCTAGGTGCAAGAGGAGGAGGCAACTGACACCAAAGCAAGGTTGGAGAATACAATAATTTATCAGAACAAATAATTGTTTTGATATATTTTACTTTGATCAAACAGGAGATTTCTCACGGCCATTCTTGTTTCTAAGTCTTAAATCTAAACTCTGATTTTTTGAAACCATTCGTTCTAATTAATGGCACACGTATCTAATGCCATAACACACGTTTTGCAAAGGAAAAAACTGGCGAATAGCTTTAGCTAAACCCATCATCATCTAGAGTGTATCCTTTCAAAATTAAAGCAACTATTAAATATGTAACAACTTGGTAACACACGTTTTCATTCTTGTAGTTTTTAAGATGAAGAAAGCAACAGGAAGACGACAAGAACCATTAAGTTCTAAAAAATGCCCTAGAGGCCGCGACAGTTACGAACTAGTGAAGCCATGTGCTGACATTTGTTCGCCCATTCAAGAGGAATACGGCCGCCTAAAATGTGAAAAAGAAAAAGCCTATGCAGTTGTGGATATAATATGAGTGACCAAATGTTAATGTGGACAATATGACCTATATATTCTCTAATCAGAACACACACCTGCATTGTTGGTGTAATTGTGATGAACAACACATTTTATATTCAAATGTTTTATCAACTGGAACCCGGAAGCCAAGATATAATGTATTAAGATTTAGGATTACAGCTTAGGATCACAGTCATTACTTATTCCATTACATATTTCGTCGATTTTGGCGTGGTCACACAAGAGCGTTTTTTTTTTTTTGGCTTAAATGTTTGATATGAGTTCAATGGTCACACAAATCTGTGAGGCGGTAGCTCTGCCTTTAGAGGGACTTAAGCAGCGCTAGGCACTAATTCACTGGGGTTTGCTTGAACATACCTCCCATTGGTGATTATGTTTACGCAGATGTCCAGAACAATTTCAGAGGATCATAGTTGTAGTAGAATAGTATGACATTCAAACCTACATATGCACCAAATTACGATTGGTTTATATTCGTTTTCCAGCCGTCCTGAATGTACGGGACCTTAGGCACGTAAAGGCTATTATTGTTATTTTATTAGTATTATTATTGCAATGTGTTATTCATAATTCTAATCAATTTTTGTTTTAGCATTCTTTAGATTGGTTACTCAGGGGCCAGAGGTCAAAGTTTACAAAAAATTCCAAGCGTTTAATATACTAAGCCTCCAGACAACAGTGGTTTTTCATACATGATTCATGATAAATAGTTATTTACGTTTCACCTAATGTCTATAAAATATGTCTTACTGAGGTTATTTTAATTAGATGAATGACAACAGCCCTACGGAAGTTCAAAGAGAACTGCAGTAATTGTGTGCAAAACAGATGTAAGTAACGGTAATTCTGGAAAGGATATTTGTGAAACAGTTGTATAATTATAAGTTTAAAATTGGTGTTTATTAAACATATAAAATACTCTAACAAACTTACAGACTTTATGATATTTTCACCTAGGTCACATTCACCTAAGTATTGGTGGTAATACTACTGGAGTGAGGAACATAACAAAAGGTAAATAGATTTGTGTTATAAGCTTGAGCGATTGTGCCAGCCAATTCCCTCCTCTGGTCGTCGTTCATTCGGAATAAGAACGATCGGAAGCAGGGTTCTGTTTGAAATGTTTCATAACAAGTATTTTACAAATGATTTTTTCTTCCAACACTCCGAGTAAGGAAACCTAGATTGATTAAAGGTGTGATATCCAAAACCGATCGTTAAGGGAAAAGTTTATTAGCACATGTTGTATTACGCAACCGGTTCAAAGGCCTACAAGGTATGTGAAATAAAGCTATTACGGTCATGCTTTCTACATGCAGCGGCATAAACTGTATGTATTGAGTGGATTTATTATTGTTATTTCCAGATGACTGCAGCTCAGTGTTTACTCGTCGTATTGCTTCTAATCTCGGTCGGTGGGGCCGATAACTAATCGTGGAGTATTTAGACAGGGTTTTCCCCTAAATAATAACGTGAAACTATAATTAATAGACATTTAAAAATTAACATTCTAATGAGGTCCTTGTTAACATAAATGTCGCTGATGTTTTCAAAATATTTGTAAAAAGGGATTTTTTAATCAATTTTCTAAGCGAGTCTCTAGGAGAAAAGCAAATTACTGTTTTTTAAAAGTTCTTTCCGGAAGCAATGGCATGAACTAACCTGAAACCCCTAATGAGGTTTGAGTCTCCTAAAGTTTGCCATGTATATATGACGATGTAAGAGTGCTGGGTGAAATTTTTATCAGTCAACCGCATTTCGTTAATTCTTTCGGTGTGTGAACATGCATTTTCGATTTAAAAGTGTAGGCTAATATACACGACAATGAAGTGAAAATTCATTTTGTCGATTTATTTCATAGTTTCAGTGGCACACACGGCTTGGCTTGTTTCAAAGATATAGAAATTTCAAACAAAGAAAAATAATATTAAACTTTTTACAAGAATGAAATATGGCAAAGAATACATGCTTATGACATATTGTCTTGTACTTAAATATATTCCATCTGAAATATGGCTATCCCTATCTAAATACCGCAATTAGGAGAAATATATATTCAATATTAATATATTTTATATATCTTATAAATACTTATAGACAAATCATCAGGAAACAAATATCTCCAGTTTCTTTTTAACTTACAGGTCATCTGATGTTAACATTTGATGATTTTAGCTTGTTTCATTAATGAGGATGTTTTGCAAAGAATGATACTTCAATTTTTTAATCAGCATGTACTGGCGGTACTTTCGGGTATAAATGTCTTGAAAAGTGTTTAAATAGGTGTATAAATGGCGTTTGTGACCCAGTCGCCGAGAAATCTACAAAATGATGTGTGATCGGTGCTGAAGTTTCGAAGTGCTATCAGGGTAGGAAGGATCGTAATTATGTTAATGCATTTATCTTGACTCAGATAATCAAAATTCTCAAATACACAAATTAACGTGTGTCCAGGCATTTCCCATGAAGTGAAACAAATTTCCGTGCTTCCTAAATGAAGTTTCTCTGAAATTTTGATTTTGCATTTCTTGAATCCCCAATGGAATTAATCATCCTTATTATTTTCCTTGTGGATTGACCGAAGGGTAAATATGGCCGCCTGTATTTGTAAAACTGTTCTGTTGGATGTGTCAGTAAGTATGAAACAACTGACATATAAACAGAAATGGACAAATCACAGATGCAAAGATCGTGCAAAAAGCCTACATAAGTAAAAGCAGGAAGACTTCTAATATGAAAGGAATGAAAGGTGTCAGGTTACTCAAGCAATCGGTGCAAATGAATGTTACTGACTGACTGAAAGTTAAGTCGGCGCTTCAGCCAGTCACAGGTCTCCGAAAAATCCGGCACGCAATGGCTCCCTCGACAACGACAAGTTTTACCATTTGAGTCGGTATACAGTTAGATATTAAAGGCAAAAATAGAAAATACTGATAGAGTTGAAGATCGTATTGAAAGATGTGGAGGAACCCGGAGAGAACCACCACCTTTGACCGGCCACTGCAACACACTCTCATGGCAGCCCCTGGGATCGAACCCGGGTCACCAGCGGAGAAGGCCGAGCGTGTTACCCCAGATGAATGTAATATATATCTATATCTCTTTATATTTCTACCGAGGTAAAAACAGAGAAACGGGAAAAACAGGGATTATTATTATAACTGAAAAAAAAGACAATTAGTCCAAGACTCAAGAAGATAGATAAAAATACCATGATCGTTTTCATGCGCTTTGACTAAACTGTCATGTCAGTACGTGACACACACCCATTGATCTTAGGCTAAATACAGTTAAAATGAACGAATTCACGATTTGCTTTCTTTCTGCGTGACCAATTCATATTAAGGTTCCTATATTATGAATGTCATGCAATTGACATAACCTTGAACTCTATATGACTTTAATCACACATTATGCCCAGGAATAATCATAAGCAGAAAAGTTGCGAGCAACCAGTCAAGTAATCGTTGGCAATGTAAAAGGTCAGTCACCTGTATATAAACCGGGAAGTTGTATCAATTGCAGCCAAAGTGCTAGATTCTGTGTGTACGCCTGATGATCTTCACCATGGTTTCAGGCGTGAAACCAATGTTCATAGTGTTGAGTTAATGGGAAAAATTATGAAGAACAATGGCCATTAAACAACGTGAGAGAAACATTTGTTACTTTCATTTGATCCATAATAACGGTTACCAGGGCGGGTTACTGAGAAATATGATATCAATGTTCACTGGGTCAAAGTTCATAAACAGGATTCACGCGTTGAAAGTATCAAAGGTTCAGACGGCAGTGTGATTTTTCATAATATATCTGTGACAACAATTATTTACTTTTCATATTAAATGTATACACAGGATTTACTCAGGTTTCGTGAACATTGCGAGCTCATTGTATAACCACAACATATCAAAAGTGTCGATCAGAACTGAAGTAATTTTGTATATAAACCTGATGTCAATAACGATAATTATGTAAATGGCCCCATTGTGAGACAGTAGTGCAAAAAAAGTAGAAAATTGTTTTTTTATAATTATTATGCAAATATTCCGACAAATTAATTAGCCTCATTATAGAGGAAACAATCTATGTATATTTTGCCATTTTTACAAACTTCAGCTTAAGCCAAGTTTTGACTGGATTAGACTGCTGAACTTTACAGTGGTAAATACATTTGTTTTTTATTCATTCGGTCCTAGCACTTGACTCTTAATGATTAGAACTTGTATGTGAGTGACCAAACTGAAAACATCTCTATTTGATATGTGTCTTAATTGTTTAAAACCAGCAATTCCCATGTCTTATTTGTGGAATGTATGTGATTTCTGGCGTACCCTGGATACATATTAATTGATTTTAGTTAATAAGAAAAGATCTTACGACACCTCTGTGACGGATGCATGAGCTACTTTATTTACATGCTGTTAGTAAACAAGGTTACACATGCCCATGCTGACAAACAGAAAAATACATGTATTCAGTTTTAGAAGATTGCGCACTGGGACAGGAAGATCGTGTGAATCAATACCATATTTCCTCATTTGCAAAGACTGGTTTGCTGCTAGATGTCCTTGCTGTTACAAACGGTGGTAATTTTTGCGGGTTACCAAAATGTTGTATAATATTATATTAATTTATGTATAATATTATTTGAAAAACAAAAATATTCTTGTCGCTCTATTTTAAAATTTTTGTTCTTTCGTCATTAGTGCCTAATCTTGTCTTGATAGGATACTTGATATTTTGGTTGGCCTTAGACTTTAATCGTCATATAGTATATCAGTGATCCAGCTATGGTCATTAAATCTCATCTGAACCGATTATGGTATTTTGTTACATGCCACAAGACATGAAGCCCGCAGTCAATTGACACACTAAATTACCCGGACCGACAAACAAGCATGAAACAAGTAGCCCCCCCCCCCATACCAGCCAAGCCGTTATTTTTTTTAATGTTTACCTCTAAAACGTGTAATGTAACATGTGACCGGATGAATGGAACGACAAATTTTTATTATCGTATTTTGCCGGAGATTATAACAGCCTACATTTTTAAATGCTAGTTGAAGAAAAGTTGAGTCTGCTACATTACATTCCGGTTTCAGACTACATGATAGTATCACACGCTCCCTCTCATTTTAGATCCTAGTGTTACTCAGCACCGGTCACTCTTGTACCTTCGAGCCCTCTGTGTGTTATGGTCTCGATAGCTGGGTCATACAACCGAAGAATCCCCGTAAGGCGCACTCGTTTGTAAACATAGGTGGCGGGGCACGGCCTTAGCGTTAAAGTTGCAGAGTACTCAACTGGCTGGGAGCCGACACTGAAAAACCGTCGCCTCATTTCAGTGCCTGCCGATCGAGTCGCTCACTATAAGTGTAACTATAAATTAGTTGTAAAATTTGCCGCAAGGTGACAGTACCCTCCTGGTAGCTTACAAATGATGAGAAGAAGTCTGAAAAGCTTGAGCGACAGGCTAACCCCTCCCCTGACCGTCGTTCATTCTGAATGAAGACATAACCCGACGGAATGTTTGATATGTTATGTTTCAAGTGTTTTATCCGATACATTTTTGTTGACCAGGCATTCAAAATGAGAAGACCTAGTTTGCTTAATGTTGAGAAATCCACAGCCCAAAACCTATGGTCAAGGGATGGGTTTAATTGTGCTTGTTATATTGCCTACCTGGTTTCTTCATTGAACTGCAGATAAAATTTGTATATTGAGGATTCCTTTATCAATATTATTTTCAGATGACTTCAGCTCAGAGTTAACTCGCCATGCTGCTTGTAAGCTGGATAAGAAAGGCCCATAACGAACTCCAAATCCACCAACCACGGCGGCTTCTTTAAACTGGGTCGCAATCATTCCCAGGAACATTAGTCCACATTGTAACGTATCTGTCCATAACACAGTCTTATATCCACCCAAAGTTGTGTAAAACGTACAGATTAAGGCTGTAAGCAGTATACAGCCCAATATAGAAAGGCCTGTGGCTTGGCTGATAGCGATCGTCGGTGCGTAGAGTGCAACCGATGAATAAACTATCATCTGGACCATACTCAATCCGGAACAAACGAAGCGTACGGTCTTGCTATATCGTTGCTCTAAGTACTCATACGCGCTTGTCACTGGTAGGCGATGGAATACTGGTAGATAAAAGTTCGCGGCAATGAACAGCGCGGTTGGGAATCCCCAAAGCGCTGCCAAAGCGTAAGCACCGAAAGAGTAAAATTCAGCCGGAATTCCTTGCACAAAAATGGCTGACGTCAGACTAACCACCATAGAAGCAGCAACTGGTAAAATACTCATGTCGCGTCCTGCCATCAAATACTCTGAAGGTGTCGGTTTGTTCCTGTCCCGTATGTTGTAATAGATCCCGATGCAGGAACTGAGTAGCAGGCCTGCAGCGAATACCAAATACTCAGCCCAGTGGAACCGTCGTTCCGCAGTCATGATGCTCTTTTGTTTAATTACCGGACTGGTGTAACTGAAAAGTTTCCTTGCCGTTACTCTGGACCAACTGTTGATTTTGAACGAGAATTAAATGTGTCCATTCGGCTATAGATCTTTCCTCCAAATTAGTATATGCGGAAATGGAAACGTTGGCGAATACCATGTATTAAATGTAAAATATGGAGACCTGATACAATGAACTTTGGTAGATGTTCCGTTGACCTTAAGTGTAATTTTTTAATCCAGACTGGATTAAACTATGACCGAGCAGCTATTCAAGAGTTTAGAATTACAGATTTCGCTGACATTCCATATATTAAGAGGCGCCTGTTATTTATGCACATGTGCCACGCTACAATTATGAGGCATTGATATTCGCTTTTTTGTACTACATGGTGCCGTTTTCTTACATAGCCAATCCCCCAAAATACGTTGCATACATTAGAATTCGATGGTTCATTTTGCTTCATTGTCTCTGAGGTTATACGACTCTTCAAATAGGCATTAACCAGAGATTTATTTAGTGTTCGTAAAGGAGATATATAAATTGTAAAAAAGTAAACTAGAATTCTCGTAACTGTCTCACGGAAGTCACGGGTATCCATTTATCGCCCCAAACCAGGACCCCATGCCGCACCCTTGAGTATTCCCACTGATCCACTTTTTATCCGTCTCTAAAGATTTGGGAGGAACTGTTATTCTGTTCCGTAAAACAAATAATTTTCGTCGTCCCTTCTTGCTTTTTCAAGTATGAGCTGAATATGCTGACGCCACATTTTTGTTTTTTTTTTCAAATTATTAAAAAAAAATCAAAATCCATATGTCTGTAAAGCTCAACTCTCTAGGTTAAATGGTTTATCTGAAAATGTAGCCCAACTGAAGAGTTCTGAATCACCTTTCCCCATATTTTTCCGCATGAGTGAATATAAATTTTGCAATACAAATGTGGGAAACCTATTTTATAATAAAATTTCTTTCCATTGTATGTTCCCCGATAGATAAGAAGAAAACCGATACTGGAACACCTGAAAATAACGCACTTTTTGACCCCTGTGACCTTGAAAAATAGGTCAATGTCACTGCACCTGATTAAATTAATATGGACATAGTAATGTTTATCTTGAGTCTTTATTACAGAAATCAAATGAAATGGTGACAGAATAATAAGAATAATAAGATAATAAGAATAATAAGATCAAGAATGATAAAAAAATCCCCACCTATGGAAGGATAATTTAAAACAGCACCAGTCCTGAGTAAAGGAACAACAAAAAGGGACATATCCCCTCCCCCCTAACCCCACACGCATACACTTTTTTCAACAAAGTGGCGTTATACCATGTTATTCACACCCCCTCTAGTTTTCTAATTAAAAAAATGTCAATGCCATTAAAATGCAATTCGTAAAACAAGAGTTATTGAAAACGTATGTCAGTGTGTTGCTCAAATATCAATATACCTCAGTCTCTTAGCCTTTAGAAAAATACCAGAATGAGTGATTTCCACGACGTGTAGAGAAGAATTTTTAGGGCAAGGGTTTCGCTTCTTGTTTGCTCCGTCAGCATTAGTATTTTGCTATTTTATACCCAGGTTGTTTCAATATTGCTTATATTTTGAACAATCGCTTTTGCGTTCGACTCCTTGGACCATAACATACCGTTCTTTGAAAATACACGTTCCTTAAAAATACTGGCCTCCCAAGAAATGTGTTCCGGGTCCACCATTATTAACACATTACCATTATACCATATTGAGAAGATGGTTGGGGGGGGGGGAGGGGGCTTTTATGTTGTATATGTCCAGTTACAAGGGCCTGCTTGTGTTTGCTTTGGAGAGAGGGGCTTCCCGTTTGGACAGGAGATTGCACAAATAAAAATAAATAACTTAATGTATGCAATCGTCAAACGACACTGGAAACATCATCCCTCCTGCCACCTCCCTTCCGCCCGCAACTGAGCTATAATCGGGAATCGGCGATGCAATATACGACTTTGTGGTTAAGGTCTAGGTTATAAATAAATATCAGGTGCAAAACTGTGAACTAAAACTAATATGGTTTCCACATTTCACATTTGCAAATTTAACCATATTGGAGATAAATATAAAAGTATATATATATAAATATATATATATATATTTTTATATATATATTCTCCGGATTTTGGCTCAAAACAGTCAAGGAACATAAATAGAGGAGAAACATCAACATTTCAATCAAACACATTATGTAAATAACATATTAACAAATAAATATATAACATATGTATGTTTGTAGGGTATGAATCTGCTTTCAAAGCCCTACGAACACACCCTTCAGAAAACCTGTCTGAATAACTGGCACTCAAACATAATCCCTACCACCTGCAAACCACTGCAAACCACATAGTTTGTTCACTAATTTCAACTATGTCTAATTTGCTCTGAAGAAGGATACAGGGGTATCTGAAAATTAAGCAAAAGTTCAGTTATCTACATAATGTAGTTGATTGAAATGTTGGCGTTGTTCATTGGATGTTCATTGACTATATATATATATATATATATATATATATATATATATATATATATATATATATATATATATATATTCGGATTGTTGCAGAACCATGGGGATTTAAAGTGCTCAATTAATACAAGGAGCTCTAATACATATATTTCAAGACATAAACACATTTACTTGTGTTTATCAAATTAGACATTCAACTATGTCTAATTTGCTCTGAAGAAGGATACAGGGGTATTTGAAAATTAAGCAAAAGTTCTGTTATCTACATAATGTAGTTGATTGAAATGTTGGCGTTGTTCATTTGATGTTCATTGACTAAATATATATATATATATATATATATATATATATATATATATATATATATATATTCGGATTGTTGCAAAACCATAGGGATTTAAAGTGCTCAATTAATACAAGGAGCTGTAATACATATATTTCAAGACATAAACACACTTACTTGTGTTTATCAGCTGTGTTTCGTAAGGGCCCCTAAAGGCCCTCACTCGTCAGGAACACTGAGTGGTTTTGTCGGTGTATAATAAGTAGCGGTGAATAATAAAGTACTTTACCTCCAAACAAAGGTTACACAATTCGGATGTTTTTGGAGTACGCTCTGGCTTTGCTTCTTATCTCCCACTAGAAGGTATATTGCACATTTATGTCCTTTTTTATCTAAATACACTTTTTCAGGGACCCCGACTCGGATTGGACTCGAGAGTCTTGTACTAGATTTTGTTGTTGAGAGTATCAATAATAGGTTGTATGGATATCTATGGTATCATTTTCGGATAACACTTTTTTATTGGTTTAATTTTAGTAAGTTTCGTTTAAAAAAAATATGTCTATGGACGTAACTTTACGGATAGGGTCTTAAGTGTAAATGTTTATCTTCCACTTTCGTGTTAATTGATTAGAATTTCATTATTATGAATTTACTACAATCGACTCTTTGACGATCAATTGATGTTAGAACGTAATCAAAAATCAACCTTTTCCCTTTCTTCTTTCATCATTTATAATGACAATACAATCAAGGTGACGTAACGTGAAGTCGACAGAATGAAGGGAATACATCTACTGATGTACAATCTACATTCATATTTGTGCGGGTAGGGCCTGGGCTTCAACATTACTTGCAGACTTTATTTGGACCAATACAATAAAATCGGGCGGCAATAAAACTCTGTAGATGGAATCCCATTTTGAAAACGAATACTGGTATATATATGCGGTAGGCATCACATGTATAATATAAGCTCAACCATGTTAATTATAATCCAGTGGTTCTTGCTGGCTTATATATCGTCGATGTCAATAAGATGTGTCCCGCTGTCACTCCAATATTTTCCGATGTCACCCCATGTCCCATGCACATTCTAAACATAATTTACAGGTTAGGTCACACATTAACGATCTGATACACGGTCTTGCCGAATAATCGTAGCCATAAAAATCCGATTCTCTCAAGTCCACGTGCCGACTCACATGCGCCAAGCGACTACCTTCTCCTAAAAGCGTCGATGTCATGAAGATTAATCACGATTCACCTTAATTGGCTTAAGCCTACGATTATCATATCAGGTTACGAAATGTTGATACGATATGGTTAAAACTAATCGTTGCCTCTCGGCCACTCACGACCAACCATGATCCGACCTCCAAGATTCACAATAGGGCCCGGAGCCGTGCTAGCCAAACAAATGTGGCTGGCCTGAACAAAAGACGGCTGACTTAAGCAGTAACTGACCTGAAAGCCTTTTCTTTTTACGATGTAACAACATATCCGTTTGATTTCAATTTAAAGTTAATTGTTTTACGTGTGACATATGGCACCTATTTTACTTTAATAGTTTGTATTTTTAAATATCGAGTATAGTTTATTCTTGTGGTTTCATAAGCCACCACTTTCATATTTAAGCAATTACACCTTTCCTGTCTGCGACAAGAAACAAAAATAAGAAAAACTCGACCATTTGTTTCGGGCATTTTTTACTTTTAAGTCGAACTGAGCCGATTTTGTGCGGCTCACTTCAGATAAATAAAATAGTCGGCTAAATGATAATCTCAGCTCGATTTGATCTTAACTCGGCCCTAGGCTGAACAAAATGGCTCTAATTGAAAAGGAAATTGGCATGAACTTGATCCCGAACAATTCGATCAAAAACAAACGAATCGTAGATAAATCGTTGCTATATCAGAGTCGAAATTGTAAAGTTGTGACAGTCACTGTAACATAAATAAAATAGTCAAATATCTCCAAGATCTTCTCCACTTCCCGTGTCACCACGATGTGTGTCCAGATGTGTCTCCTATGTTAAAGAAATTCTGCCTAAGTTGTCACACAGAGCGATCGTGCTAAATCGTATCGCCGGCATAGTATTAGTACAAGGATTTTCAAGAAACGATCATTATGGGATAATTTAAACGATATATCTCCTGCCTTGGCATTATTAACAAAATAATGTTCCCTTTTTCTGGACTGTTCTAATACTACTTATATGCTCTATGTTACACACGAGTTTTTATAAAGAGGATCGTACTAAATAACGAGACACCCGGAGAGCCTTATTGAGTGGGAACACATTAATTACCGTATATGAGATATGCCTGGTTATAAATTAAAAGTTTAATTTTTGAATGATGGGCCAACCCCAGCGACATTTGACCTTAGCTAATGTATTTTAAGGGCATAAAATTCACGATTGGATTTACACATAAACACGTTTGCCCACAACATACCTGTTATACTCAGACTAATTTACTGTTTCCTTTGTTAGCTATCATGGGTTCCTTTATCTGTTAATCAGCATGGCGCATATTCAATTTCAAACCGGCATATATCCGACTTTTCGTTATGTATACTTCAAAGCGATAATAATATATGGCTAAAAGGGGAACGGAGCCCCCGCGTTCATATGGCTTCGATTGCCCATGTTCGGCTGGCAACAAGTAACTTAAGATAAAACCAGAAGAAAAATAAAGAATGTTATACAATTTAAAACAAACCCTTTACCAATGATCATAAAGAAAACATGAGTATCCTCGGGCTTTCTGGTCCGAGGGCGGTTTTTGTTCTCCAGATGTGGGGAGTTAATGAAATTAGGAAGTTTATTTTTGAGATAATCTGTCTGGTTGAATGTTTTGGGCAGCAATAAGAGGAAAGCGTTAATAACATGATCTAAGTTTTTTTTATCCTTGTGTTAGTAAGGATTAACACTCTTCAAGCGCCGTCTACTTTAAAACTAGGAGACTGATGTTTAATGCATGATATAATTCGAGTGCACACTATCCGAGTCCAAGTAGAAGTCCGAGTCCAGGCAAATCGATTCAAAGTCCTTGACCGACTCCTTGAGCTTCAAGTCTAAGTCCACCTTCTTGGAGCCCAAGTCATCCTGAACCTGGGTTCGAGTCCCATTCAAATAATCCTTTAAAAAGCAATTTAATTTAAGATTATCGTATACAGTTTTAAGTAAGTTCACACATGCTTTTTACAATAATGATTGATTAGATTTATAACTCCCTATGTTAAGCAAAGCTTAGTATATATATATATATATATATATATATATATATATATATATATATATTTGTATAATGTTGGCATATTCTTCAGTCTTTACAATGTGTGAGTTGTTTTTGTCAATTGGACCCGAGGTGTACACCGATGGGTTTTTCGAGTCCCTACCTTCGAGTCCGAGAACAAGTTCAAGTCCAGGACCTTCGAACCCAAGTCCGAGACCCTAAAACAGAGAACTCAAGTCCGAACTCGAATCCTATTCCGGACGCGAGTCCCACATCACGTGTGTAATGAAATTAAGCAACTAAGGAATGTCGCACTTATAACTACGCACACTAGTTGTACCCACGACTTACATATACGTATATTAACCGGGAGGTTATATTAATTTCAGCCAAAGTGCTCGATACTAAGTGATCCCCACCATTGATGCAGGCATAAAACCATTGTTCATAGTGATGAGCTAATGAGAACATTGTAAAGAACAATGGCAATACGACAACGTGAGGGAAAGTGTGTTACTCTGATTTGATCAATAATAACAATTACCGAGGCGGGTTACTGAGAAACATGAGGTCAAAGTTCTCTAGGTCAGAGTTCGCAAACAGGATTCATGGGTTTAACGTATCAAAGGTTCAGACGACACTGTGGTTTTTCATACATTATCTAAATGTATAGTTAAATAAATAGTTATTTACGTTTCACGTTATATCTGTAGTACGGTTTTTGTATTTAACGTTATTACTCCTCCCAGATGTATAACCACAATAAGCTAGGAGCTCCAAACAGAACTTTTGCAATTGCGTTAAAAACCAGATGCCAATTACGATAATTACGTAAACGGCTATTTTATTAGACAATTGTGTAAATAAAAGTACACAATTGTTGTGTAAATAAAAGTATACAATTAATCTTACAAACGCACAGGCCGTTTATAGAGAAGGGAACAAATTAAGGTATATTAAGTTATAACAACAACACGTCATAGTTTAAACCATGTTTTGATGGGATAAGACTGCTGAACGTCACAGAGGTAAATGACTTTGTCTTAATTTTGTTGGCCTTTTTTTTTTAGAAAATATTAACCACCGTATGGGAGCATTTGTCAATTGTTAGACTTTTACTCTTTTAATGTAGAGCTTTTAAGGGAGTAGCCAAAGTAATACCCTGTTTTATATTTGTCTCCGTTGTTTAAAGCAAGCTAATCACATGTTTCATTTGTAGAATATTATTTCTTTTCTGCTCTGGATACATATTAATGAGCTGTACGTAATATCTGCTAGGACAGTATCTTTAAAAGCTCTGCATGATCTTTATCTACGAGCGTCATTAATATACGGTTTGTGTGCCTGTGGCCTGTTGCTAGTTAGAGCATGTGAAACAACACCATTTTTTAAAGCAAAACAGAACCTGTGAACCGTCAGATCGGCGTTTTGTGGCTGATGTTTATAAAGAGTTCAAGAGACCTTCTTTATTTCATTCGCGTAAGTATTGGAATGGGCCCTCTTAAAACTGATGTATAGTATTTCATGGAAACAAAAAGACTTATGATCGCTTCCTTAGATAAAGCATGTTTGATAATCTAGTAAGCCGAGTTTGTTTTACAAACGAAGCTTAGTTTTGGTGATCTGTGTTTTTCTGGGGCCGTCTTATAATCACAGACGTGTCGCTGTGTATCCGGCTACAATTAGTGTATCTTGGTGATAAGTGTCGGTGGCGTTCACTTATCTTCGATTGTGTGGGGGGGGGGGGAGGGGGGGGGGGGGAATCGCAGGCTTTGGAGGGTAGTTTAGGACACCTTTTATGAACACGTATATATACATATAAATATATATATGCTGGTTTCCTGCTCCAGTTGTCAGCATAATATGAGTATGATAACAGCAGAATACAGCAGATGCAGGTGGGTATGCGTCCAATCACGTTCGTGTGTGTGTTTGGTCAAACATAACTCGCGCCAAAGAGAATGGAATCCTATGATTTTTCTCAGGGTACCTCGGGAAAGGGATACTAAAGAATCGATAAGATTTTGACGTTGATCCGGCTCATGATTTGGATCAAGGAAGGGGTTCCAGGAATAATTTTTAAAAAATGTGCAGTATCATATACCCGATTGAATATGGGCACATTCGCCGAAAAAAGTGAATGAACACATTGTTGAGTATACCACATAAAGGACCGCCTACATGTCTGAGGCCGGCAGTTGTGTATGTTTTTCATAAATGTTACATAAAACGTGAGGACTAGGTTAATCCCTCTTCTTCTTTTTTTTTATTATAAACAAACAAAATACACATACAATGTACAACAAACATGAAACATAAAAAGCAAAGTACGGCTACTACATGTACATTCACTGGACAAAAAAAATACATCGCATCAACAAAAAATTGCTCACATACAAACATAGAAATACAAAACCATTATGAACTTTGTACAGTTAATCCAGAGGGTCAAGAATATTTAATCACTGTTTAGTAGAATATTTACAGAGTTTATAATTTAAAAAAAAACAAACTTCTAAGTTATTGATTAATGGTTTCCATTTATTATGGTGAACAGCAATATTACCAGTTCGTTTAGCTATGTTTTTCTCAATATTATAGATCTGCCTTATATAAGCCTGTAAACTGTCAAGGTATGGCAATATGTCTTTACATTTACATATATATATAAACCTTTTGAATAATAGAAGTAATAGATCAAGTGTGGAGCAATTCGTTTTGTTGAATATAACACACTTTTTAGAAAGATTAGCATCATCTATCACAAAATTTAAACTCAAGAGCCAGCTTTTCATCTGTGACATTATTTTCTGGGTTTCCCTGCACTGATAGAAGGGATGCAATAATGATTCCTTTTCATTTTTACAAAGAGACCAAAGTATACTATCTTTCTTCCCGATTTTAAATAAGAATGGGTTTGGGGCTATACATCTATGCATAAGTTTGAATTGAAAGATTCTTAGTGTTTCAGATATGGTTTGATTCTTAATATTATTAAAAGCTTCAAATATTGTTTCTTCACATTCACATTCCATGTCTTTGTTCCATTTTCCAATCATTTTTGTAGGTTTTGTATAAATATTAAGTAGAAGTTCATTATATATAATGTATGTAACTTTATTCATTTCCATTTCTTTATCTAATTTTGTTTTACATAATATAGTACTAGGTTCATATATTTTTATTTCTTTTTTCCAAAATAGTGGGAATTGCATCTACTAAACTCATATACTGCATTTTCTTAATTTTAGCTTTAGTTTTATTTATGAATTCATCATAAGGTAGAAATACATATCAATCATTAATTGTTTTAATAATATCACTGATCTTTGTTATACCAGCATTATATAAATGTTTATCATATACTATATCTCTATTTTAATATAAGAGTTGAAGATTAAATCTGTGATAAAATATCATGACACATTTTTACTTTATCAAAGTTATATTTGCACCATATATTTAACACTTCTTTCCAAAAAGTGTGACATGTTTTGTTAAAGTATTTTGTGTCTGTGGTTTCTAAATTACATTTAAATATTAACTGACCTATTCCCTTAAACTGCTGGTTTACTATATTTCTCCATCCTTCTCCTATGTGTCCCAATTGATTTTTATAGCTTCCATTTTTAATTTTATATGTATCATACCAAGCCCTCCTCTTTCTATTGGAGCGACTAGCGTTGTTCTCTTAATTCTGTCTTGTTTACCCCAAATAAATCTGTAAAGTAATGATTCAATTTCTTTAATATATACTGCTGATGGATTAGGTAAAACTTGAAGGGCATAGATTAATAATGACAGAATATGAGCTTTTATGATAGCGATCTTTCCAGACACAGACATGGTCCTGTTGAACCATATATTAAAAGTTGTTTTTATTTTACTTAGGATATCTTTTTAATTAATATCCTTCATTATTCTCCAGTCTGAATAGATGTATATGCCAAGTACTTTGACCGGTTCTAAGCACCACTTGAGTCCTGTTTTTTTTTTTCGCTATATTTTGTAAAAGTGATTGCCCTATTAAACTTAAAAATACTGTAGTGAATTCTCATAACTGCTGGTCATATTTTAAAGACCTAAATAAGTTTAAACCTGTAAAAATGTCTACAGCATAAAATGTGTATACATTTTACTAATGGACAGTTAGAAGATATGATTTCATTTTTTTGGAGGGGGGGGGGAGTGATATATTAATGATCTATTCACTTACACACTTCTGTGAGAGCTGTTTGTTGGTCTCATAATAAACATACTTACCGAAAAGCAACTCATGCATTTACTGAATATGCGTTTACAATTCCAGTGGCAAATTTAAGATACTGAAAGGCCAATCATGAAATAATTGAGTATGTGTATGTAAACAACTAATATAAATATACCAGCCCTTTTATTCAGCTGATGAAAATATCCATGATTGATAAGCATTATAACTTCCAACATATACATGTACCAACATCTGCTGTGGGGGGGGGGATCAATTGAAATAGTCTATAGTATGAGAGATGGTTACTAAGTGTAAACAGGCGCTGAAGCAGTTAAGCAGGTGGACAGTAGGTATGGACAGCAGGGACACAAACCAGATGTATATGCTAAATTTTTCCGCTTCTTGAAGTCTTATTATCATCCTCAGAGTCCAGCATTGCATTTTATGAATTATGTCACCATACACGGTGAGCGATAAAGCGGCAACTGCAGCTTATCAAAAGGTGGTTGTTTCCCACGAGTCTTGAATAACCAAGACGCATAAAACCACAGTCACAAGGTACGATGTAGTGGGACTACCAGTCCCTTAAGGATTGTCTTCAAATTGCGCCATCTGACGACAAAACCAGTGATCAAGCATAAAAGTCTCTTGCACTGGCGCGAAGGACACGTGGAAATACGATGTGGAAAATCCTTTTGCGTCACGATGGTCACAATCAAGTCTGTGCAACAGAAGCAGCTGTGTCGTCATGAATTGGAGTCAGTTGACCGTTACTTATTAGTCGGCCGCGGTAGAATCTGACTTTCTGTTTATTTGTATGGGCCTGCTGCATCTGTTTCAGAGCCTTCTTCTTCAGGATGTAATCCTCCTTTATGAGGTCTTTGACAAAGAAAGGGTTGTCCCTACTTCGTTGGTTGTGGATCTCTCTCTGCGTTCTAAGTAGACTATTCCTGACTGGCCGGCTATAGAAATTCACTATAATGTGCCTGTTGACTCCAGTCTTTCTGTTCCCTGTTCGGTGGGCATTCTCTATTGAGTCAAGTACATTGTCCATGTCTGCGTCACCGGCCAGTTTGTGGTCACATATAGTCTTTGCTACCACTTGTTTACAACTCTCTCCCCTTTGTTCTGGAACACCAAGTAATCTAAGGTTATATTCTCGGCTATAACGCTCCATATCCATGAGTTTAGTTTTTGCCTTTGAAAGTTCTTGCTCTGTTTCACGTTTTTCTGCTTTAAGTTTAGTAATTTCTTCCTTAAGGGGTTCGTTTTCAGTCTCAAGAGTGTCTGTTCTTGTATTCAGTGTCTCAATGTTTGATTGTGTGAATTCCAAACTCTGTATCACACCGTTCACTTTTTCTTCAAGGTCTGTGTATTTGTTATCTATCCTGTCCACATCTGTTTTAATATTCTCAGAATCATTCAGTAGTGTGTCTTTGAAATCTTGTAAGGCTTCCTTAAAAATACTTTCCAGCTTTAAACACTTTGCATCTACCATAGAAGTCAAGGTGTCACTTGCCTGTGTATGTGATGATTCACTCTGTGTTGATTCACTCTGTGAGCCCCTGTCAGATGAACTTGCCATTTTTTTACTAATTTTAGCTTTCTGTAAATATTTCTCCAAGCTAATTTTGACACGTCCAGGAGTTTCGGTTTTGCTCATTGATCTAGTTTTAACGTGTGGCCTCTCATCCATATTTTGAAGGAAGTTCACGGATTTTTTTGTGCGAGCTCACCAATGTGCGAGGCACTAGTCACCCATGCTCAACCGGAAGTCCTCTTAATAAGAACGAATGGAAGTAGGGCGCCATTTGAAATGTTATATTTCAAGTATTTGAACAGATATATTTTGGGTTTATCTGCACTCAAAGTTTGATTAATGGTAAGATAAAAAACGATGGCCAGGGAGGGCCCCTTTGTTCCTTGTAATCACTAACGAGTTTGTAGGTGTATATTATGTTTGACGCCTACTCTGATGTGATACAACTCATGATTTCATCACTGAGCTGCTAATATTGTATATTACGTTATCAATGTTCAAATTTCAGATGAATTCAGCTTATTGTGTGCTCGTCGTGTTGCTTGTAAACTCGGTCGGTGAAGCCGATAGCGAACCAGGTGAGCAATTCTGGTTTCGCATCACATGATGCGACAAACCTCCAGCATACACACGAGCAGTTATCTAATTTTATAATGACCTTTTATACTAGTTCCCGTTTTAGATAAAACTGGGTCATGGGTCATGTTTACTAAAATTATATGTTGAGTCGGGATTTTGTTTACGCAATATTTTAAACAGAAGGCGGTATTCCCCATGGACCTTTTCCCTTTTAATTCTGCTCAGGAACAATGGCATGAACCGATCTGATTCTGCTTAATCCATATATTGGGATTTCGTTCGCGAATATTTGCCCAGCATGTTACGACAGCAGAATGTTACGAGAGCTGAACGATAGATGTCAAGTTGCTAAGGACATGCGGTTTATTTTTAGTGTGTCAGTTCTGCGCAAAACAATGTCATAAAACGACGGGTTTCTGTGAATCATGTACGCCTGGTCATTACGGACAAAGATGTGACAAAAAATGTTCCCAAAACTGTGAAACTCAAACATGTGGAAAGACTAACGGCGTCTGCAAATGTAAACCTGGGTTTCGTCCTCCGAATTGTCTTTTACGTAAGTTATACCACTTACTTAAAAGGTTAGAGAAATAAAGTTGTTGTGAAATATTAGAACTACCCATGAGTCTTCAAAATTTTCGTTAAAAAATTATACTTGCATGTTATAATAGTGATATGGGCAAGGCGTGTGTGCGATTATTATCAGTTTGATCCTACATACTACCCAGTAAGCAGTTGTAAAGAACTGTTAGACAAACCTGCTGGTTGCCAGAATTCTTAATCCAATATACGTCAAATAAGGCTTCAAAACCAAATGTAATTGCTATGTTATAATTCCGTTATGGGCACGGAAAACGATCTGTTGCAAAGGATGGCACTTTATTTTTTTTTTTTATTTTGCAGCATGTACTGCCGGTTCCCACGGCTATAACTGTCAAGAAAAGTGTTCTGATAGTTGTACAGATGGCGCCTGTGACGCTATCTCTGGGAAATGTACAAAGGGATGTGTGATCGGTGGCAGCGGTCCTGAGTGTTATAGGGGTACGGAACATTGTGAATATACTAATTTATTTATCTAACCTCAGATATTCAAAACTTAAAATTCATTCCTATTTATCTACTGGCCTAAATTCACATGATTACTCACAGATTACCGTATGTCTAGGCATTTTCCATGATGAATTATCCTATATATGGCTTGCCTTTCTTTAAGTTCCCAGTTTCTCAAATAATTTTAATATTCTCTAAAAATATTATTTCGTAATTCTTTAACCTTAATATTGAAGATTTCACCCTCTTTCTTCTCCTTCAGATTGCCAACAGGGAAAGTATGGTCGCCAGTGTTTGGAAAACTGTTCTATTGGATGTATTAGCACTTGTAATTCAACTGACGGGAGTTGTGAGTGTAAACAGGGCTGGACTGGTCAGAAGTGCAATCAGCGTTCAACAAGCCTTCGTAAGTAAAAGCGACAAAAAAAGGACGCTAATTTCATATTTTACTGGTTTGTACATTCTGAGGTTTGTATGGAAGGAATGAAAGGTGCCAGGTCGCTCAAGTACTAGGTGCACATGAATATTAGATTTCTTTATATTTCCACCGTGGTAAAAAAAAAAATCCAGAGAAAACAGGGTTTATTATTATAATTGAAAAGTGACATAGGCCAAAGACAAAAGAAGATAGATAAAAATAACATAATCATTTTCATGTGCTTTGGCTTAACTTTCATATCAGTAAATGACACACACACATCCATTGACCTTTTTTCCATGATAAATACAGTTAAAATGAATGAATTCACTTTATGCTTCCCCATGTGTGATCTGGCGACCAGTTCAAATGCTTGATCCTATGTGATTTATGTTATGCAATTGACTTAACTATGAACTCTATATGACCTTAATTGCATCCAATTGACCTTAATTTCATCCAATTAATAATCATTAGTAATATAGTAGCAAAAAAATAATGAAGTTACCGTTGGCACTGTAAAAAGTCAGTCACCTGACAAGCGGAAAATTGCATAATAAGTGCGACTCTCACAAACAGAACACATGTAGTCCGCTGAATGCACTTTTTCTTGAATATTTTGTATACAAAGGAGATATAACATTTCTAGGCCGAATGTTGTAGGAGTTATAATAATGAATAATAATGTGTTACCTTGCACTGAAATAATATGAGGGAAATAATCCAAAATAAGCCAAAATAAGATATTCATCACCAAAGAACAGAGATATAAACACTGCCGTATAAGCTGATGACGTCAATGATGTCAATGTGATTCGATACGCGATCGACCTAAGTGCAACCTTTGTGACATCACTATAGATTTTGAACAGCTCTCGCAACCATAGGCTTGAAAGCCTTCTATGAAGAAGTACTTTTGAAATTTTTAGCATTTAAGGTCAAAGGGGTAGAACATAAGGGCTGTGATGGTTAGGTCAATAGCCCAAGTGTGTTTAAAATAAATGCTTACCGATAATTATCTTGTTACAATAAAAATATGTACTAACAACTTCTCTCCTCATCGGTTTTCTTTTACATTAAAGATTATCCTAATAGTTGTTTTTTGGTGAAGTTACTATAATGCCAATTATAATAACGTTCACCAGTGAAACAACTACTTTCTTACTTTAATCTTTAGTTTGCTGAAGCATGTCGAATAATTAACTAGTTGCCTGTAAAAAAAGACCCCCCCCCGCGAATCCCTGAAAGTTAAAAAAAAAGATAACTGGTCATTTATGACTTACGTGAACCTTATGTAGTTAGCATTATAGTTATGAGCACTATCTTAATAACATATAAGGAGAAAAAATGTTGTTTTCTTTCTAAATTTAACTTATAACTTCAATATATAAACTTATAAAAACTATGACTGAAAGAAGGTGGACTTGAACATTTCCTGTTTTTCAGTAGGAAGGTGTTTGGCGTTGGCAACATGCTGTCCTGAAACATATTCTCACGTTGGCTTTGGTTCCACCATATAATGTTTTGTTAATGATTCCTTGTTCCTGCATTCGATAGTAAATTGCTTTTTGCTACCTACTACGTTGCAAAGAGTAGGAATGTTATTCCAGAGAGGGATTTTGCTATGGCATTCATACCCAATGTCTCTTAAGGTAATTTCTCGTCATTTATATACGGGTAGGATCTGCAGTTTGTCAGAATATCTGCATTTGTTGCTGAAGGCTACTGCCAGTTATATATCAAGAGGGGCTAAAAGAATTTTCTTTATCTTCACAATCTCACAATCTTCTTTATGATTTTTTCATCTCTTCTTCCTCCTAGCGTCAGGAGACTTGACTACTTCTCCATGAGAGAGTTTCAAGCCTTCTGTTTTGTCCCAAATCCAGCATCTGGTCATTGGTCAAATGTTCCAATTTTGTGTTTGCAGTAGAGAAGTAATACATTAAAATATTTTTGTTCACCTAATCATTTATGCCTCCTAGTTTATCATTTGGGACCAGTTTCTAATATTTTTGGCATTGATCATGTGTGAAGAGATGGCTAACAACATTAATAAAATCCAAATTCATTCTATGGCTAACCATGGCATGCTTACTGTTCATTGAAACACAATATCTATTGACACGTTGTTTACATATGTGTAGAACACGGTAACTTTTCTCTTCTTTTAGCCACCACGTCAACCGTTGTTCCTATTTCCCCAATGAAAACAAACTGGTTCTCTGCGGACCTCCCGTGCGCCGAGAACTGTGAAGGTCCCTGTGACAGTGGCAGATGTCGTTCATGTCGTCCTGGATTGTACGGGGATCATTGTCGTAAAAACTGCTCCGTTGGATGCCGGGGAAATTGCAAAATGAACGGCGCCTGTGATTGTAAAAGAGGATATAGCGGCCCGAATTGCATGATCAAACGTATGTAAAGTATAACACGCGAACAGCGGATAGTCCGCCGATCAGTTGCTAACTCCCCCAGTTTTACAAAAGTTTTCAAAAGGATTTTGTTTGTTTTCATATGTATATAACTTTAAAAATACGTAGCCCCGTTTTATGAAATTTATGTTCAACGACTAACAATGGGAGGGCTCGAGTCTATTTTGTCGTAAAGGAAGATTTTTTTTGCCTGAATTTCTTTTGCCAACACAACCTGCTACAAGATGTCATCACTTCGAGTGTAGGGAATGGATAGGGTCCAGGAAAGACCGACGTTATTTGCGGTGCGGATCGATATTGAAAAACGGATCCCATGGATAGGACTGTTTCCCCGAAACTACTTGTCTCAACTTTTAAACTTTAAAATCAAAATTTGCGACATTTAAAGGTACAGATTCAGTTTACCTTTGACATTCGTATGCTTACAAAATATACCTTATTCTGTGAAGTCCATTTCTTGTCTTTTAGCCACCACGTCAACAGTTGCTCTTAATTCTCCATTGAAAACAGACGGGTTCTCTGCGGAGCTGCCGTGCGCCGCGATCTGTGAGGGTCCCTGTAACAGTGGCAGATGTCGTTCATGTCGTCCTGGATTGTACGGGGATCATTGTCATAAAAACTGCTCCGTTGGATGCCGGGGAAATTGCAAAATGAACGGCGCATGTGAATGTAGAAGAGGATATACCGGCCCGATGTGTATGATTAAACGTATGTAAAGTTTAACATGCAACCAGCAGAAAGCTCTCCGATCAATTGTAAATTCCCCCAAGTTTACAAAAGTTTTCAAAAGGATTTTGATTTTTTAAATATTGTATAAAAATTGTGCAAAATGCTTAGCCCTGTTTCATGAAATTTATGTTCAACGATCCACAATGGGGGGGGGGGGGGTGTTTGATACTATTTTTCGTATAGGAGGATTTTTTTTGCCTGAATTAATTTTGCCAACACAACCTGCTACCAGGTGTCAACACTTCTAGTGTAGGGATGGGATAGGGTCCAGGAAAGACCGACGTAATTTTCGGTGCTGATCGATATTGAAAAAAACGGATCCCAATGCTGGGACTATTTCTTCTGGGAGAATGTTTACATTAAAAACGAACCTCTCAGTTAAGCAGTGCGGGACACCCAATACTATTTGTCTCAACTTTTAAATTTTAAAGTCAAAATTTGCTACATTTAAAGGTACAGGTTCTGTTTACCTTTGAAATGCGTATGCTTACAAAATATAACTTATTCAGTGAAGACCTTACCAAAGATATCCATGTTTATGTAATTTGTCTTAAAGCAGTTCTTGTTAAAATGGACTACATTACCCTCTTCCGTACATATATACCTACTCCACTGGTGAATAAAGAGGTCCAGATAAATTGCAAATGGCACATTTGGCGCCAACATACCATAACCAGCAACGTCATGCTCATGTGATTCCGATGCTAAGCAATGTGCTCCCTATACTTAGATATGCACTTTGCCGTGAAAACCCGACTCAGCTGGCATTTATGCTGGATTAGTAGCTCCACTTGAGTCGTGATCAAATGTATACGGAGATCCGCACTGCAGCCCCCATTTAACTGGTTGGATAGCGCTCTACACAGGCATTAATTTTAAAATTAGTATACGCGTCAGGAATTAGACAAAAAGCTTATATGTGAATGAACAGTCCGAAGCGTTTATATGCTCTCTATGCCGACAGGAAGATGTAATCACTTCGAAGCATGCTTGAATCTGATCAGAAATTCAACAAGCATGCAGACAGATTACCTATACAATGAGCTTAAAAGGGTTATTTTCCTATATCTTTGATTAGTTACCCTTTGTGTCGTTAGGAGGTACGGAGTCCCATCTTTCGGGTGGTGTGCTCTGGGTCTCCTATGTCACCGGGTGTAAGGATGCACTCCACCAAGTTTCCAGTTTCTTTTTTTTTATTCCAGGTCAATTTGACCGTACTATTTTAGAATTTGCCCCATGAACATTGTTTTAAAATCTGTGAGGAAATTGCTTAGGCAAGTTATTTATTAGTTTTGTATTTTGTTTCAATTCCAGGCAAAAAAAGAAATATGCTAAAACTTGTTCTACTCGGTGCAGGGATTTCTACCTCAACTGTCATTGTTCTGTTTGGTTGTGGTCTGTTCTGCTTTAAAAGGTATTGAAACATTTTGCGGTTTTCGTTTTGCTGTATTGAGAACTGTCTGGAGAAAGTTTGTTGTAAAGATACTATTTTCAGCTAAAAAATTTTAAATGCTTTATATACATACAAACGCTACAGAATCAGGTTTCTATAAAAATTGCATCTTCATTCTGACAATATCAGGTGTGCTGTAGCGTGTTGCTTATAAAATTGGATGAAATAGATGATATGAGCTCACCCTGATGAATGCTTGTTACTTTGATGTATTATTGCTTTTTTTACATAAGGTTGTGACCTTTTCTAGGTGCAAGAGAAGGAGGCAACTAACCCCTAAGCAAGGTAGGAAAATAAAATAATTTATCACAACAAACGACTTTTTTACAACATTCTTTACCTATGAGAGTTTTATTGTTTTCTTCTAACTCTTTAATCCAATTTATGACCCTTATTTTATTTGCAATAACACACGTTTTGCAATTAAGAAAAAAATAACAAATAGCCCAAACCATCATCATATTAGGGAAAACGAAATCCTTATTCAGAAGTCAACATCAGTTACACTTTAAAAGATAAAGCAACCATTAAATATATAATATCTTTGTTACACACGTTCTCATTCTTGTAGTTTTGAAGATGAGGAAAGCAACTAGAAAACTACCGGAATCGTTAAGTTCTCAACAATGCCATAGAGGAGACGACAGTTACGAACCAGTTAATCCATGTGCTGATACTTGTCCACCCATTCAGGAAGAATATGGACGCCTAAAACGTGACAAAGAAATAGCCTATGCAGTTGTGGATATAATATGAGTGAAAAATATGTTAATGTGGACCAATTGCAATGCATTCTGGAATGAGTACACCTACATTGTGAGTGTTATTGTGTTGAACAACTCATTCTATATTCAAACTTTAATCAACATCATGCGACAGCCAAAGTTTTATTTATTAAGAATTTTCTACAGCTATATTCTGTGTTAAGAACAGCTGAAGGTTCCAGTCATGACTAATTACTATACGTAATTCGTCGATTTGGATGTAATCATTCGAGAGCGTTATTTTGGCTAAACCGTACGTTACGGGACCAACTGTCATTATAATCTCTCGGGCGGCAGGACCTAAGCAGCGCTAAGCATTAATTTGATGTGTTTTGCTTGACAATACCTCCTACTGGGTCTTATGTCCACGCAGATGTCCTTGACATTCCCATCGTGCGAAGGATGATGGTGATTGTTCGGACAAATTAAAACTTACATGTACCACCAATTATATTTTTATGATAATTGTTTTTCATCCGTACGGAATGTACAAGGCCTCAAAGACATTATTATTATTATTATTATTATTATTATTATTATCATTATTATCATTATTATTATAACTATTGATATTATTATTGAAATGTCTTATTCATACGTCTAAACAACGAGTTAATAAACATACTATACAACCGGTTGCTCAGAAACGAGGTCAAAGTTTACAAACACTGCCAAGCGTTAAATGTACTAAGCGGCCAGACGACTGTGGTATTTCATTCATTGTCCGTGATAATTTGTTTTATTAACGTTTCATGTTTAATCTATAAAATAGGTCTCACCATGGTTATATTAATACTGCGTTGAGATATATAACCGTAACACATCGGAAGTTACAAAGAAATAAAAAATTATTAATTGTGTAAATCACATGTCAGTTACAATCATAGTGTAAAGGATATTTAGTGAAACAGTTAAGTAAAGAATATTATACAATTAATGTGTAAATAAACTTATACAAATACTGTAACACAATAACAGATTTTATTATGAAGAATACAAAAAAATCAAGTTATTCTTACCAACGTCACAGCTCAACTAAGTTTAAGCTGTATTGGACTGAGGGGCATCTGAAAGGAAAAAAAGAAATTCTCATAAGCTGGAGCAACTGTGCCAGTCTATCCCCTTCCTCTTTATTCTGAATAAGAACGATTGAAAGCAGGACTCTGTTTGAAATGTTTCATTTCAAGTGTTTTACTTAAACGTTTTGTTTGAGCGCTCACTCAAACTCAGGAAACCTTGATTGATTAATGATAATATTTTCAAAATTGATGGCCAGGGAAGGGTTAATAACACACAAAAAATAATTTATTTTTATAATGCGCACATATCCAGAATACAAGACCCTGCTCAAGGCGCATAACAACCTATATAATTAATACGGAGTTGGGTTTTTTCTAGACCACGGTTTACCTACTTCCGTTCTGATTTGACTCTCCTAAATCGGCAGACGTATCGGTGGTGTGCTCTTCTAGGCCAAGTATGTTTTATTTAGCGCGATTATGCCCTATTAAGCTGAATAATTAATAATTTTAATATTTCTCGATCAGGTGCCCCTGTTTCTTTTGTGCTGCACGGTCCCCCACGCCTGTGACGCTGTTTTAGGAGGCGCCTCGGGGATTTTCACTTGCCTGTTAAGAACGTGGCCAGAGTACATGTCCTGCCCAAAAGGCTTTTCCGTGCAATACGCGGTCACGCGGGTCCACTATAATCCCCATTGATCCCCGTTATCCATTGTAACGCCCATAAAGGAATTTTTACATTCAAAAAGAAGTAAGGGTTTTTAATCCAAAACCACATGGCTCCGCTTTCAATGCGAGGGCTTTTCAGTTTGGTCAACACTGGGCACTGAGTCCAGTGATGTGACTACCGTTTGACAAATAATTTATGGGTTACAGGTATGTTGATTTTTATACGTTCAAAATATTTTTCCATGATAACCATGTTTTAAAAAGTTCGGCCAAGTGATGTGTTTTATGAAGTTTTTTTTTCTCAAAAAGAAGCCTTACAACTTAATTATCATTCGGTTTAGATGGGGGTGGGTTCTGGGGAAGGGGGGGGGGGGGGGGTCACATATATTTTTTTAAGATCCGTTGTCTGTAGGGACGGTGAAACATGAAAAAAATATCACCAGTAAATCTTTAAATTGATAACAAACAAGAATCTTAGTCAGGGGTACAGACCTCCATCAGAATCTCCTTAAATATCAGTCATGTGTTCACGTGTATGCGTTTCGTGTGTGAATACAAGCGTGGAAAACATGTTCACATGAATCTTTTAATAGGGAGCACATTTCCGTTGAGTGGACACAAAGAGCTGAGGCCCTTTACACGAACACAGTTTTATAGGTTTACAGGTATTATGATATTTATACATTCAGAAGTATGTTTCCATGATAACCATGGTTTTAATAGTTCGGCCGATTTATGGGTTGTTTGAAAAAAAAGTTTTTTTTTCATTTCAAAAGGAAGCCCGTTAGGGGGGGGGGGTTGCCCACACTTCTAAGAGTCCTCAATCTCTTTGGGACTTTAAAACCCCCGCAAGAATCTACTTATCAGTCGTTGGTCCATACGTGCACGTTTCATGTAAAACATTGCCATGGTTCAGAAACAAGGGTTCAACAGGCGAGTGGCAGAACAAATACATACGAATGGGCGGGACAAAGGAATAGCCCCTTATAATTATTCCTTTGTGGAATTGTGATTATGGCACTTAAAAAAATAATATATTATGGTGATTTCGATTACCTCCAAAAATGTAATGGATTAGGGATGCAGTTTTACTCCACCCCTCTACATATTTTAAGCAAAATCTGTATATTACATTTTGCATAATTTGCTGAAAGAAAATGCAATGAACCAAGGCTGAAGTGGTTTCTTTGCTTAATGCTTTCATCGAAATATAGCAACCTGCTTTCTATTTATCTAGGAGGGTTGTAAATTTAGCATCAGACCTGCTTGTTCCCTGACATTTTACAGTACTTCAACCAAAAATGTAATACTGTTGGAATATATTTTTCTGGGCCTATCTTTTTCACATTGGCAGCTATACGTATCGCGTACAAGCGACTTCAGCGACATATGCATATGTATACAAATAACGCATGTGTCTGTTAACATGCCATTGACTATATACCCTCAGCTGACTACACTGAATAAACATCGTGTTTTACGATGTCGCCTGAGCTTCAACTAATACAAAGCATCTTTCATATAATTTCACGGTAAATGCTTCTTCATACAATCGTTATATCTACGATATTTCCTAAGCAATGTAGCTGTCGGACCTATGTTGTTTATCGGTGATAAACAGTACTTAAACCAAAAATGTAATACTGTTGGAACATATTTTTCTGGGCCTATCTTTTTCACACTGGCAGCTATACGTATCGCGTACAAGCGACTTCAGCGACATATGCATATGTATACAAATAACGCATGTGTCTGTTAACATGCCATAGACTATATACCCTCAGCTGATTACACTGAATAAACATCGTGTTTTACGATGTCGCCTGAGCTTCAACTAATACAAAGCATCTTTCATATAATTTCACGGTAAATGCTTCTTCACACAATCGTTATATCTACGATATTTCCTAAGCAATGTAGCTGTCGGACCTATGTTGTTTATCGGGGAAAAAACTTCTCACTTAAAAATTCGTACATCCTGTATATGCCTCACTTCTCTTTCCAAAATTTATTTTTTTTTGTGTGATTCCTGGAATAGAATAATTTTTCTTTCTATGTTGATATTTTTGGGGAGGGTTTTCCTGGATATTTAGCAGAAGTAATCTTTATATCATTTAAGTGAAACACAAGATTACAATATTCGTCGTTTAGTTCCTATCAGCTCATTTCAAAAGTATGCATCAGATAGAGCCGTGGATTTTCCACGGACGCAGCTAGTATAATATGAAAATAGCAGTCACATGCATTTAAAATAAATGACAATAATAAGTATATATTTAAAACATAATGCCAGTGTCAAGGTCAATAAAATGTCATAATACTAAATACTAAAAACTAGCTTATTATCTTCCATTTACATTAAATATTATCATACGCTTCCCTAAAAAAAGTGTCCAGTCCACGCCTAAATGTATCAATAGAATCTGATTTCTTTATATAGTCCGGCAAACTGTTCCAGAGCACAGAAGCGCAACAATTGAATGCTCTTTCCCCATATGTAGATAATTTATTCCTAGGTTTACAGAGACGCATGAACTTATTACTTGATCTCAATGAACAGGTGTAAAATGTAACTGGAGTAATTCTGTGACATAAAGAGGTGCTTTCTCATTGAGAGCCTTATGTGTAAGCAGCCATATTTTAAATCCTATATGAAATTCTACAGGTAAGCAGTGAAACTCGAACAAGACGGGTGATATATGATCACGTTTTTGATATCTGGATACAATGCGAACAGTCTGATTTTGAATCCTTTGCAGTCTTTACATCTGAGATTTGGGTACTGAGATTTGGGATTTTTGGGTAACCTTGACAAAATCAAACTCTGTGCTAACTGTGCAGAAGGTGACTTAGAAAGATATTTTGGGTTCCGCCTAAGGTTGTACAGATTGAAATAAGCACTCTTACAGATTAACATGATTTGTGCCTTTTGTTTCATATGATCATCAAGAACTCAAAGATTTCGCACTATCTTGATTGGTTTAATGGCAGAGGTACCAATAGTAATGCAAGGATTAACAACTTTCTGTAACTGCTTAGCTGAACCCTTAATAACCATCTCAGTTTTGTCACTGTTGCGTTCACGCTTGTTTTGTATCATCCAATGTTGAATATGGTTCACACATTTCTCAATTTTTCTCAAGGTATAGTCCAGATAACCAGGTGAGCTTGATGTGTACAACTGTGTTTCATCTGCATACAAAACATAATACAAATATTGTTCTCGTATGAGGTTACCAAGGGGTTTCCTATGCAAAGTTAAAAGAATAGAACCTAAAACAGATCCTTGAGATACATACTTTACATACTGTGGTTGGCTTCATATTCGCGAGGCTTAAATTTCGCGATCCCACAATTTTAATGTTTTTACGAGGGTCTCGTTTTCGCGATCTCACCAGAACCTATATCAAGTCTTTGGTAAAGCAATTCCTGTGTGTTTTATAAATTGAGAATAATTCATGAGCTTGTGATATTCTTCTCATGTAAGGATAGCGCCATACAAACAGCACAGGTTCTTCAGTTCAAATTTAAGGGAATGTTTTCCCTATACCTGCATGGATGTAATTTATTTTAAGATTTCTCACTCACCTATTCCCATACAAGTATTGGCTACACTTAATGAAGGACAAACTCAATTGGCCAATTATTCCCGAGGGTGTCATTTTCGCGATTATTTCCCATTCGCGAATATCGCGTCAGTAACACTTTCGCCAATGACAGCTGACTGTGTCCTGTCACTAAGGTACGCCTTTATCCAGGTTAGAGCTAAATCTTTGATACCATACATATCTGACAACCTTGAAACAAGAAGCTGGTGTTCAATTGTATCAAAGGTAGCTGACAAATCAAGCAGGAGCAAGACTGTGACTTGTTGTCGGTCAAAACTTCCCGAAATATCGTTTTAAACACGCTACAGAGCTATTACGGAGAGAACCTATACGATAAGCCGACTGCATTGGCTCCTTCATTTTAATGTAGGAAACGAGTTGTTCTGCTATAACTGTTTCTACTACTTTAAGACAAATGATAAATTGCTGACTGGTCTATAGTTTTGAGACATTCAGCATCTTAAGAAGGTTTCTTTAACAGGAGTGCTACCAAAGCCTCCTTCATATTCAGTGAAACACTGCCAGACATCATTAATATATGAACAATTTGAGTTTGTATCTTCGCCCATCCACTAAATAGAACCACATTATTATGGCAAGTGTCTGTGATGAAGTCATATATCGCTTATGATGTATATATTCAGCTGTTGATAATGTATCTATGTTGTGGATACTTTATCAATGTTATTTTCAGATGCCCTCTGCTTAGTGTGTACTCATCTTGCCGTTCTGAAGCTTGATATCTAAACGGGTGAGCATTTAGACTGGTTTCTTCCTACACAACAAAAATAAACTTGTAACTTATATATTTGTGTGTAATTTTTCAATTCGTGTTTAGAAGGGTCCATTTCTGATATAGCTAATTAAAGTCAGTCATGTTAAAAAATAAGAAAACCGTACTTTCCTTCAAATTAAATCTAAATAGGATGCGGTTTCCATCGGTAGGTTCTAGAAATCAAGCAAGGGATTATGTATTTTTTTTTTATTTTTGTACTTCATTGTTATTCTGTGTGTGAATTTAATTAGTCTTGATCTCGACCTATTGTTCGCTATAATTAATCCCGGACTGTAGAATGGTGGATGTCTTCAACTCATGCGAAGGTTTATTTCTAGTGTGTAAGGAAGGCCAATGGGGTCTAGCCTGTCGGTACTAATGTCCTGAATCCTATTTTATCCCCCGAATCTTTTTTCTACGTAAGTAATATCGCGCGCTTTATATATTAGAAGAAAATTCGTCGGTCACCCTTGTTTCGTAAAATTCTTACAAGTTGTTTCAACAAGCATTTCTATTTAAAAGTACCGACAAATATTTATGACAGCGGAATTATCAAATTATTTTGTCGATTTGTTCCCCAGTTTGAGTGGCATCCACGGCATGATTTTTTTTCAATGTAATACTGAAAAATTGTTTCCAATGAAAAGTTGTATTGGATTATTGAAAAAAAAATACTATAGTTAACATAACATGTTTATGACACATTGTTATGTACTTAAAAAATAGCCAACTGAAATGTATCTTCTTACGATTTACCGCCTTTTTTTCGAAATAAATATTAAAATATCTTATTAAAACACTTCATTCGTAGACATACCATCAAGTAGCAAATTTCCCAATGTTTAATTCTTTTAAATATAAGGGCCTGATGTTATCATTTGATGTACAAGTTTCCTTTTGCAAAGGACGACCCCTTCAGTTTAATGGCTGCATGTACTGACGGTAACTGTCGTGAAATGTGTTTTGCTAGTTGTAAAGATGGCGCTTGTCACCCTATCTCTGGCAAATGTGTAAACGGATGTGTGGTAGGTGCAAAAGGTTTGGAGTGTTAAAATGGTACGGGTATCGGTAATACATTATAAATTATTTACCAACATAGATTAAATTAGGTTGTAAAACAGATATTAACGCTTGTCCCGGCAAAATTAGTTTTTTTTTTATAATTTCGTTGTCCCGACATGATTTGTAACTTTTCCTGAAAGTATGAATTCGTATTCCTTTAATTCCTAATGGAAGAAAGATATTTACTTAGAACCTTCATCCCCTACCAGTTTGCCCAAAAGGTAGATATGGCCTTCTGAGTTTGGGGAAATGCTCTGTTGGCTGCCAGTACACTTGTCATGCAGTCGACGGAAAATTGTACTTGTAAACAGGTTTGGACTGGAGAGAGATGCACAAAGCGCTCTACCAACCGACGTGAGTAAAAGCCACGAAATGTGCTCTATGTTGATATTTTCTGGTCTGTTCCCCGAAAACATATTTTAGGAATGAAAGTCTGACTATGGCATTGGCCTTTGATATCGTGTTTTTATAGTTCTTTGACATTCATGATGGTACTTGATGATACATTATTTCTGTAATAACTGAAGCACTGAACTTCGAATACCACACCAAAAAAATTCAGGAATAAACAAATAAACATCTTTTGTCTCAGAGTTTAAGTTTAATCTTTGAATAACTGATAATATTTTTTTTTCATTCTTTTCCACATATTTTCAAGACCCATTTTCTAATACAAGGAAACTATGTTACATAAGGGTTGCTCAGGATAGAACAGTTTAGGGGGAACATGTTTGAACATATGGCCCCGTTTCCAAAAGACAATTACTCAGAGAGGGTGGCCTAGCACTCCGACACGACCGCCTTGCACTGGACTAAATATTATTGACCAGACCTGACATGTATTCCCGTATTGGTTTGTTCTCGGGCGAAGCGAGGTTCAGAAGTCTAGTGTGTGCGTTCCTCTTTTGTCCTTTCCCTCTCGGTAGCAGGGGTTGTTTTAATAGCTTCTGTGATGAGTCGCAATCAATCATTCCGGCCATTGCTAGTAATCCAAGTTATTTTTTTTTTGCAGCAGTCAACAAGGCCGTTTGCCATATTTCTGCATGATTATAGTCCAGACTTGCATAGGGGATTTTATGTTCACTTCATTTATTACCTGCATGTTATTGATCATATGTATGTGAAGAGAAGGTTCCTTTGCTATTTCAATCTCACTCTATGGCAGATTGAACTTTCTTGTTGGAACAGATGACAATTGTTTGCTTACTGTTTGCTCTGCAATAATACCTATAAACTTATATTCTCTATTTATGTATACATTATGCTAATTTGCTCATTGCATGTAGCTACCACGACATCAACCATCGATCTTTTTTCCTCAGTGATAACAGCAAGGTTCACTGCCGACCATTCATTTTACTTCGAGAACTCTGAAGGTTCCTGTCACAGTGGTAGATGTCATTCATGTCGTCCTGGATACTATGGGGAGAATTTTCGTAAAAACTGCTCAGTTGGATGCATTGGAAGCTGCAATAGGAACAGCATCCGTGAATGCAGAAGTGTACATACTGGACCCATGTGCCTGATAACACGTATGTATGGTTTAGTTCTTCATAACGATCTATGTTATGTTACGAGCTAACTTGTCTTTAGTTGTGGTGCGGCCTCTGTTGCCCAGGGGTACAGCACAGGACTCAAAGCTGGGAGATCGTGTTTTCGAATCTCAGTCGAGGCGGTGAGATTTTTTAGGCCATGCCTAACGCCCGTGTTTCACTCACAATCAAGTGCGCTTTTCGGGGGTTCCTCGGTGGTATAACACAGCAATGGGGACAGTTACGCACCCAGTTACCGCAGGTGCAGTACTCACCGAGCCTGGATGACGCCAAGATATAAAATGAAAGGAAGCGTGTGATACTGCCCTGTCACGAAGTCCGAAACGAGAATGGAATTCTGCAGATGTACATATACGTAGTGAAGTTAGCATTTAAAAAAAATGAGGCGGTTACCTCCACCAAAAATATATAATCTAGACGACCATAGGTCGAACGCTTGCCGGAAATTGTAATGAAAGACAGAAGGACAGAGAGAACAAACTGTCCGTTTTCTATCAATTCAGGGACTTTCAGAGCGATTGCTGAGAAGTTGTGTCCTGTTGAACGCTTATATCTCAAATAAGAACTTGAAAACCGAGAGAGCTGACAACTACCCACAATTGGACAGACATACTGACACATCTGAGCTAACAGGTGACTATAGATCATCATATGGAAAATATTTAGAAACAAAATAATAAAGTTTATGCAAATAAGGTTCATAGGTTTGGAGATATGGCCAAAAAAATGATACGTTGTAGTGGTTCTAGTACAGTGCCCCATAGTGGCCATATGAAAACTGAAAAATAACTTTCGTGATATTAGGTTTTGGTATAATATGTACCAGTTTCAAAAGGGTTCCTGCAAAACTGTGGCCTGTAGAATTCTATATGTGAGACGCAAGAACAAGCAAGCAGGTGAAATCGAGGAAATCTGACAAACAGACAGACATACTGACAAAATGACACAAAGCTGAGACCAGATGACTTACTCAGCTGATGGAGAAGATCCAAACGAAGAAAAAATTAAGCTATTATTTCCGTTATTGAGGGTTTGAGTTTTGGAGAGATGGCCTAAATAATGATATGTGTGGGAAGTAAGAGTGCAGCGCCCCCTAGCGGCCATATACGGAAAATAAAAAAATATGTTTCGAGATATAACTGTTAGACATAAGATGTACCAATTCAAAGCGATTCCTGCAAAACCGTGGTTTGAAGAATGCTATATGTAAGACAAAACCAGGAAGCAGGCGAAATTGAGGAGAACTGGAAAGAGACAGACATACCGGCAAAGTGAAACAGAGCTGAGATTAATTGACTTACTCAGGTTATGGAAAAGACCCAGAGGAAGAAAATTGAAGTTTATAATTTTTTGGATATGGCCCAAAAGTCATATGTTGGGGAAGTTCCAGTGCAGCACCCCCTTGTTGCCATATCCGGCAAATAGAAATCTGTTTCGAGATATTAGTGTAGGAAAAAGATATATCACTTTCAAAATGTTTTCTGCATACTCGTGGAATCTAGGCCATAACTAAGCGATACCTCGAAATAACTCGTTTGACGAGATATTGTACGAGATATTGCGAGACTTGTAGAATAATCAAATAATACTACTAAAATGCTACCTGATACCGAAAACCAGACATCTGTAGCTTTCAAATTGACAAAATTAGAAAAATAAGACCCCATATTTTCGAATATCATGACTTTTTCCCAAAAATGCGTAACCATGGTTACGGCAAATTTGAAACAGCCATATGCTTGAAGAAAGGCCTTGGAATGACGATTAAAATGAGCTACAGTTGAAGTAGATACTACTGATAGTGACAAAGATATGCAGGAAAACCGTTTTGCAAAATATTGATGACCTTGACCTTTGACTGATAACGAAACATTTCAAAAGGCTTCGGGCACTTTTGGTTGTTCATCAACTGTGTAAGTTTGAAAGCGATTGCTGCAAAATTGTGCATCTTAGGCTGGGGACAGACAGGCACACAAACAAACAAACAGACATACGCAACTGACCAACATGCTAGCCGAAATCGGCAAGCAAAAAAGTTTGTCTCTATGGTTAAGTTTTAAAATTGTTTGGTTCATTTGTTTCCTTTTTTATTGATAATGTTACGCAGAAAACTGAGCCCAATTTCGAGAAACGTTAATGAAACGATCAACCATTGGATGGCTCTATATGATATTTGTGATTACAAACAGGGGCGGATCAATTTTTTTATTAAATTACCTTTGCCTTCACCACCTGCTACAACCTGCCAACACTCAATACGTAGGATTTGATGGGCCGGGAAAGATAACCTTAATTTTCGGTACGGATCCGTATTAAGGAGCACACCCATAATCCTGGACAACTAGCTGAAGTATTTACCCTGTTAGGGTTTATGATTTCTTGTTTATTCTTGTTAAATGTAATTGCTATATATCGAAATGAGTCCCCTTGAGAGTTGTTTTGAACTATGCGAAATACGTTTTCATATAAATTATGTATTGTTTTCATAATACATCCAGACAATGAATGGTCAATGCTGATCATTGAACTTTTTGGTGCTGGAATTTCTGCTTATGCGAGGTTTGTTCTGTTTGGCTGTGGCCTATTCTCCATAAAAAGTACAAACCTATTTTGCGGTTTTCATTTTACTGCCCTAAGAACCGTCTGTTTCATTTTATTGATAAGGTGTTTTCTTTAAATAAAAATTGATTACCAAATAATTTCTATACATTCACAATCGAATAAGATTTTTATTATCAAATAAACATTTTCATTATTAGGTTATGGGGACAATAGTTAATACAGAGTCTGTTTTCTAATTCTTATTGCTATTTGTCAATGAATATATGTTTAAGGGTTTCAATGTATTTCTGCATTTGTATACTTGGCTTAGGCGCCGTTAGCAGCGTTGATTGTCTGTGATATGTAATAACAAAGGTTATATCAGCACATTATTATTCCATGATTGTCATCATTTTGAATGTATTAATGTGGGTTTTTTTCACAAATAGTTATGAACTTTTTCAGGTGTAAGAGGAGGCAACTGACACCAAAGCAAGGTTGGAGATTACACCAAGTCATCACAACACAAAAGTTCATTAATATGTAGCTCTCTTCACTTAGAACATATGCAGTACCATCCTTTATAATTTTTCTAAATCTAAAATCTTACGATTTATTCTGAGTCACTCTAATTACTGGCATACTTTTGTAAAGTGCCCTGGTATAGGTTTGCTAAACTTATCTAGTAAAGCGAAACCGAAATACTTGTCGATCAACATGGACGATTGCACTGTAGCGACAACAAATATTTTCCCATTGCAAGGGCAGCAGTATGAAAGGATCAACTCTTAATTGTTATTTATCAAATGTATACATGTATATCTGTCTAAGCAGTGATCCGCCGAAATTCAATTTATCTGCTCTATATTATAAAAGCGTAACTGTCAGAGAATTGTTAGTACAAAGATGTATTTTATTAAAAATACATTTATTTTTAGGCTGGAGCAGCATACGCTTAGCTAAACTATTAAATCAACCACTACTATATACAATTTTTGTATAATAATTTAAGATGATACAAATATGCTCCTCATTGTGGTTTTTATGGAGAAAAGGACACCAACAAAATTACCGGAACACAATTGAATCCATGAGCGCACACTTGTTCTCCAGTCCGGGGAACACAAAAGCCTATCACGTGATAAAGAAATCCCTTATGCGATCGTGAATATGATAGGACTTTTCAGAGTTTATGACAATTGCATTACCAAACCATAAAAATGAAACATTGCATTGTGAGTGTACTTTTGTTGAACAACACATTTTGTATTAAAAGCTTAAAGTTAACCATCATGCCAATGTAGTTTGCACATTAAGATAGGCTATTAAAAAAAAAATAAATCCCGTGTGTACTAAACAGCATAGGGTTGCAATCAATACATAGTACAATACATAATTCTAGGACTAGGGCGTGGTCACTCAAGAGCTTAAAGTCGCGATTCCCGCCTTAGTCAGTCCTTCATACCGCTTAGCATTAGTATGGGTTTTGCTTGACCATACCTGTATTCAGTGGCTACGCAGATGTCTCGGGCAATCTCATCGTGTTAAGGATGAAGGCGATTGTTCGAAAAATATCAAAATCAGACCTAATTTAATCAGAGTCAATAAAAGACATAAGATAAACATCCAAAATAACAAAACATGGACTTGTGAGGTCAAACCATACAGTATGACGTAACCATGAATTTACAAAATAATCAAAATTTGAGGTTGATATAACATAAGACAGATTATAACAAGAAGGATACAGCCGACAACCGTAGCAAAATTATACATTGATGCATGGTGTAAGATATACTGGAAGACAAATTATATAACCCTACATCAATGTCTACCTGCAGTGTGGAACATACGTGTTTTAGGGGTCTAGACATGATATTTTATCTTTTCATGGTCATATTACTTTGTCTAAAAGGGAATGTATATAATACCATTACAAATAAAAGAAACTATATCTAACTTTCAATATAAACACTGCGCCTGTATTGACCAGTAATATTGAATGCATGTTACTCCCACCGGGATGGTTTCACTCGCCATGTGAGTATACGTTCATTTAAAGAGGGCGTCCGTGGCATCTCTTTCAGGGACGCCTCCGCTACATGATTTCTTCACAATCACAGTAACGCTAGCGACCTTTCACAGAAAAAGGATATCTAATGGATATGTGAAACGTGACATAGATAACGTTTTCGAAAGTTTGTGCAAAATTTGAAACCTTTAATGGGTTGAGAAAAATATCACTTAGAAGATGTAACAGAATGGAATACCGTTTCAAGGAAATCAAAATTGGGATGAGTAACGTTGTCTTACTTGTTTAAATGACTATTGAACTACATGAATCCACCTTATAGTCTGATTTAACTTCTTCCTCCTGAATTAGTCTAAACCTTTTACAATGCATACAAATATTATCTTAATCTCAAATAATAGGTATGTTTAAGTGCCGAACTCAGTAGGAAGCAGGATTCTGATTCCAGGGCCTGTGTACAAGCCAGTAGACTACCTGTTTACCGTGGCCTGCAGTATCTAGTGCCAATATATATGCCCAATCATATCAAGATCAGCAGTGCCCAAGCTGTAAAAGACTTGTTACTGCGGGTCACGTTCTTAAATGGAAATCAAGTATTTGCCAGCAAATAAGACCCACAAGACCTACATGTGGTATACCTCCCACGAGAGGCTGACGAATCGGTTAAACTGCTAGTTTACTTATTGGTTAATTATGAACTGCTGATAAGGAGGGTATATCTGTTCGGAAATATTCTGATTAAATGTGTAATTTAGTCGATACCAAGACCTAAATATAACTTTTATTAAAGATCTGGAAACACAGAAGAAAAGAAATTTAAATCTTAGGATTGATCGTTATCAATTTTAAGATGCGATAAAGAGAAACATATAGGACAACAGATAATAAGGAGATTTGGCTGGATTAGTTTAACTGATAAGTTAAAAACCTGCGTCTTTTTTGTGTTATCTTCCGCAGATTAATTATTTCAAATTTATTGAGAACCATTAGTGATATAGCTCGGAGAATTCCACCTGATCGGGTAACTATCTGGTAAATTCGTTAACAGTCAAGGTTAACTGATATTAATTATACAAACAATGCTCCATAAATGATATGAGAGAAATATGGTGCTAGATAAGTTACTCATGGCAAGTGGTTATACAATGAGCTTCGCGCCATACCTGTAAATACTGTTTCACGATGATATTGCATGTATGTAACCAAAACATATCGAAATCTTCCAAGTTATATAATAGCAACGAATCAATCACGTTAAATAGCCAATGGATAAAATATTATTATTGTGACAGAGCACTTCAAATGTAAGTATACAAATATCTGTTGTCCTATATGTTTCTCATGAGCACAATAACTTTAGCAAAAATATTGAGAATTCCAGGTTAATCAATCATTTTGGATTACCGATATAACAACGCAGCCAAGGTTTGGCTCCGTAAGACTCTGATACACTTCACAAAGGCAAATATGTTTGTTAGTGTATATGCATTAAGCCCTGTGACACCATTTGTCAATTGGTTAACACCCTATAAATATAACCGTTTTACACATATGATTGTCTCAGTTGTTTAATAATTCAGGTTTATTTTTCTTGAAGTAAAACTACCTTATCATTGTTTATCAGACTTCCTTATTATCTACAGAGGCCGATATGTATATACTAACTACAAAATCTATGGAAAATCTTACGTAGAGATTTCAAAACTGGAACATGGATAATAATTTAAGTGCCAGGGGATTCTATGAATCATACATGGTTTCTTTTTTATTGTTTATTCATCTGCATTTATAAAAAAAACAAGAGTTCCTAAATATTTCACTTTTTATATTTTACTTTTGGATGAATTATCGCACAACAGCCCTCCTTTATGAAATAGTTATTGGTAATTTTTCTTCGATTTTACTAGGGGTTATCACAGACAATACAATAGAGGCTAGACCAATCTCTAGTAGTTAATACACTCCTTAAACAATGGTCAACTGCATTCCTCAAAACGCAATCCTCGTACACCTATTAGTTTTAAAGGTAGGCTTTGCCGTGTATTACCGCAAGGATGTTGGGAGATGATCAAGTATATTCTTACTAATGATAGCCATGCGTTATGAGTTTTAAATCAACGGTAATTAACGGAATTGTCTAAGGCAAATGGACTGCGATGGGTGTATATGAATTCAGTATATAAAGAAAGTAACTCGACAACCTGTTATTAATTATGCCCGCCATACTGCACAGAAAAATGTCCTAAAAAGGACAGGTTTATGTAAATCATGTGAGGCTGGTTATTATTAATTAAGATGTCAGAGGAAATGTACTAAAACTGTGAAACCCACACCTTTAGACAAATTACTAGAGTATACAATTGTAAACTTGGGTTTCAATTTGTACTTCACCCATGTAATATATACTGCTTGGTTTATACGATAGAGAAAGGAGGTAGTCATCAGACATGAGAGACACTCATGGGGGTACAGAGTTCAAAACTAAACATATTGGCCAATAAATGCGGCTGGTTTTGACAGGAACAAGGAACCTGCGCCGTGTAAAATAAACCATGGTTTTTCTATTCTTGACTAATCACACAAGCATTTGAGATCAAATATAATAGAAAAGAAAAAAATCTGAACAAGAAGACGTAAATTATTTGATCGTATTATAAGCATGCCTGTAAGGTCTGGTAAAGTTTATGTTAAGTTACAACCATGGCTTAACCGTCGATCTCAGCTAGAACAGCTAAAAAGAGGGAGCCATATTTTGACATCTAATCTGAATCAATTATAACTGATAAATCCGTATAATAGAAAAATACCATTCGAAATAAAACATGATTTATAAGATTAAAAAAAAATCACCAACAACAAAAACAGATTCGACGAAAATTTTTACCAGTTATCAATGAGCATATGAGAATAGGATAGGGAGGTTGCCCAGCTAATCAAAATGGTGGGCTTGGAATGTTATTTTCATTTAATCCAAACAACCTGGGGCATAGTTTGGCCGAAAAAGAAAAAGAAGCACAGCGTGGTATAAAGAAGTCCGTATGTGTTGCATAACATCCTATACAGTATTATAAACTTAGTACTGTACTTTTTCTTAAAAGTATAACAATAATGTATACTCTATGGGGTCTATTATGAACATTAACCACTTCTGGATTGTATTTAGATATAGAGTTTCCAAACAATGATACTACCTTAAGGTCTGGTTTGGCTCCCTTTCCTGTTTTCAGATTCACCCTTTAACCACCCGTAAAATATTATTATAATAAATGCAAAACTCAAAAGCAGGTTTGTTTCTGACCTAAGGACCTGTGCACTAGCAATAAAGTTACCTGTTTACCCTGGCTTGTAGTATCAATGCAAATACACATGCCCAGCATTTCCAGATAAGTATAGTCAAGCTAAAAAGAAAAAGAACCGTGAATGTCACAGTCACTGTCACAACCTCAAATGCCATTCAATTAGGACCTCAGTTTACTAGCCAACAGGAAATGGAAGAATGTGATGGTTCTCCTTGGACATTAATGGAATGATTGAGTCAGTTTAAAGACTGTAAGGAAATAAGTAAGGAAATATGACCTGCTGGCAAAGTTGGAATATAAAAAATCTAGAAGTTCATAGTTTTTTAAATTCATATTTGCTAATAATAGATTATACAAAGACCTTTATTTAAGTTTAATTGCAGAGTGTTCCACTTTCACAAGAAGGGGTAATCAAATTTTAGGTGTGTATTTCCTCAATTTATTTTTTTATTTAATTATGTAAAGAAAGCAACTCAGCGACTAGTCAACACACGCTCGCTATTCTGCGAAGAACAATATGATAAAACCACAGGTTAAGTAAATAATGTAAGGCTGGTCATTATGGATTAAAATGTCCGAGACATAAGTGATACAGGGAAAAAATATTGACAATAGACAAAAAGAGGGAAATGGGCTAAAAAAAATTACAAATGTTTTTCTTAAAGGTCTAACCTTCAGTAGAATTTCTTCAAAAGGTTGTTGGAAGTATTACAGATATTATTTGAAAATCCCGCATATCCCATAAGTCTTTTCTATATTCGTTTACATTCGGGCTTTACTATAATACTTATACAAAACAATGTCCAATAAATGATATGAAAGACAAATGGTGTTTAATATGTTTATGGAGTTGTAATTTAATTAGTTTTGCATCAAATCTATAAATATAACTTACAGGTGATATTGCATGATACATTTGCCTTATTATGACATACCTAAACCTATGAACAGAGCTGACGTTAAAATTTATTAAACAAAGCATTTACAGTTTAATTAACCATAATATATTATTATCATGGTGACGAAATACTTTGTATAAAGGTGTACAAAATCACCTTAGCGTTAGCGTTAGCATAATAAACGTGCCGAACGTATTTAGAATAATGGCCCAATCAGTCATATTGGTTTGCAAAAATCACAGGTGAAACCAATTTGGCTCAGTATATTTTTTTTTTAATTTCACATAGGTAAATATAAATTACAGCCATACGGCATCATTTGTCATTTGCCTTTCCTTCCAGTCTGTTTTATAATATTTTTTTCTCTAGATTAGCATGACTTAAACATTTACCGTGTAACATATTTGTTGTTTAAGATTTCAAGTTAATTCCATTTGAAGTAAACATTGTGATAACAACATATTTTAAGAGAACCATTAATATAGAGATTTAAAATGAATACCTTTCAGGTGTCAGATTATCAAATTGTGTTTCAATATCAAGGATACTTTTTAATAAATTGATGAAATTATGCAATTACTCCATATCATATTGAAATAAAAAAAACCTAGGTATATTATTTTCAGATTGGTCACAATGTATACCAAAATTTGACTGGATTACTTTTGATTACGGTTAAATTTTTCAAATGTAATTACATTTGTTTGGATTCTTTAGGTCTTTGGTAAGAAAAAAGAGATCACTTAAATGTCATTTGTTTACACTAAACTTCTTTTATGCCTGGAGATTTAATGTGAATAGCCAAAGTGAAATATTACTATTACATTATTCTCTCAATTGTTTTAAGCCAGTTATTTACAAGTCTCCTTGATAGAGTATAACAAATTTCTTGCTTACTCTGAATACATGCTTATTAGCTACTAGGTGGTTCCTGCCGAGAAAGATTCTTAAAACGGCATTCTGTATTACAAACTGTCACTTATACAGAGGACATGGCCCATTTTGACAACCTAAAAAGTGGTTGGTTGCAGATTGATTTTAGTTAGAGCTTGTGAAGCCACACCATATTTCGTAATTCACAAAGTCTGGTTCGTCTGATTTAAGTCTAGATGTCCATGTCTTAACAATGGGTGGCCATTTGTGCTATAACCCCACCTTGTTTACACTTGGGTATACAAAAGAACAGAGATCCAGTGCACCGTAGGATCGACGTGTCTGATTTATCTCAATAAACGGTTCAGGACATTTTCTTTATTTGATAGACCTCGGATATTGCTATAGACCCCTTTAAAATTGAGGTATAATGTTTCAAGGAAAACAAATACATTTTGTCTCTCCATTTCATCAAGCTTGTTTATTATATGGTACGCGGGTCCATTCTAGACAAGAAGCTTGCGTTTTGGTGAATTTTCACCTCTATTGTGTTGGCGTATAGGTGTTCTGGTCACTGGCCATGTTTCTAGGAATTTAACTGAACCAGTCACCGTATGTTTTTATATTGTTCTGGTATGACAAAATCTTGAGGTCCATAAGCACGTCACACTCTTCCTAGGACTGCTAGGCCGTTACTGATTATGCTTTAGAAAAAAAATGTGTAAAGTGAAACGTGATCAGCTAGGCTGACCTCGCTTCTGAATAAGAATCAACGATTGGAAGCAGGACACTGCTTGAAAGGTTATATTTCAAGTGTTCTGAGCAGATATACTGTGGTAGCCTTTTTGTTTTCGAGCTTTAAATTCAAGATGTTCACGAAAGGGGATTAGCGCAAAATTAAACCTTCGTGAGTAATTTAAAAGGTAAATGTTTGATATTTAACAAAAATAAGTATATGTTGCATGTTTAAAGGTTGCTATTATAAATGATTCAGATTTACATCATCTATCATTAATGGTAAATTATTTCAACTTTTTAGATGGTTCATTTTCCATTAATTAAGATTTTGTGCAGGTATTATTTTATATAATTAATTCGTTTAATGATACTTTATTTTTAGTAGCTTTTTCATTCGGAGAGATCGCGAAAATAAAACGCTCGAAAACTTTGAAGCTGCCAAGATTCCGATAATTAACCCTGCGAATATACTGCAAACCACTGTTTTGTTTATTCATCTCCACTAAATGAAGGAAGTTTACTTTGATTAATGATAATATATCCAAAACTGATGGCCAGGGGAAGGGCCATTGATGGTTGTAACATCGTCAACCCCGTCTATAGGTGTATATATGTTAGATGCCTGTTCTGATGTCATAATACATATACTTTCTTCTTGAGCTGCTGATAATGTGAACAATCCAGGTTTCTTGTCACATAAAGCAAGAAAGGTGTAACGTACAACCGACAGTGAGCCAAACTTAGATTAACCTGCTCTACTATTCCACGTTTAATATACATATCAAAAGTGGGTCATGTTTACCTAAAATATGTTGTCACATGACTTACTTTGCTCAATATTTTAAACAGGAGGCGGTTTTTTTTCCTGGGCCTTAGGAATCGTCAAATTTACTATTATACTGCTCAGGAAAAATGGCATGGACAATGAAACTAATACTCATTAACCCTTATATGGGGTTTCGCTGGCTTATATTTGCTCTTCATGTTTCGACTTTGGCCCTCTTATTTATGATCTTTATGACCCAAAAAGGTCGTCATATTTCTGATATCCTTAGGACACTTGTGCATGGACTGCGTGACCTTTATTCTGGAGCTGCAGTGATGATTATTGACCCGATGTGACTGGGAGAAAACCCAGAGCAGACATTTTTTACCGCTTACTGCCTATAGACCTTAATACAATACCACACACAACCGACTTACAAATCTAGAATAAATCAGTGTTTCTAAATACAAACAATATACACATCCTCTAAGTAACCTATGTCACCTTTCTTTTCGGTACTTGCTGAAAAGCACTTTCAAAGTTTAAAAACATTCTATAAAATATCTTGGTTTTTATTAGGAATACGGCACTGTTGATTAGAATGGCCCTTTTCAAATGTCCACCTTATACGTGCGGAGGCTTTGTAAGAAGGATCTTCAGTTAGTAAGAAAATTCATAGTTTGGGCTCTAAAGAGCAAGGCAAAGGCCTCAGCAGTGCAACAATAATAATGATGATCATGATGACTAGATGATAGTTGGGTAATTTGAGTAAATCCTCCCCATTCTGCGCTACAAAAGGCGAACCATCCACCAAACATTCCCATAAAGTAGCCAAAGTTGAAGACAGAACAACAATATTACTATCTTGGAAGCTTACCGCCAGCCTGGAGAAGAGTATGGAAAGACGGAAATACAAGACCCCCACAAATCAGACATAACTAACCAAGACTTGTTTCTATTAAATACTAAGTTGTGGCATATAAGGGAATATATGTGGAATATATACCTTCGCGGTTTTTGGACTCTATTAGTAGCTAGAAAGGCTGTTCTTTAGTTAAGGTATGCACTCTACTAAGTGCCTAATTTCTTGTTTATTCTAGGTAAATTTGACCGAACTGAAGTTATAAGACAACTTATCGATTATTTTATTGTAATTTTTCTTATAGTTTTAGGTAATATACGTTCAATGTTCTACTTTATGAACTTTAAGAAGGATATATGGGTGTGATTTTGGAGGCATACCGAACCCGTATAGGCTAGTAAGGGCCTGGACAATGCAGGCAGCGACAATTGAGGGCTCCAGTACCGTTACTACTCAAATATGGCACGAAAGTACTAGGATGTGTGAAACTGGCCATCGTTATCGCCCTCCTTGTGGAGGTGAACCCCGGCCAACATCGACCGGTCCCAAGGCCAAGCATCCTAATGTTAGCACTAAAGCCTAGCAGAGGACCCTACGACTAAAACAGGTCAGGTTAAACAAGTCAGAGAGTAGGGACTTTAGCTTGGTATTGAAAAGAGGGGAAAGGACAGCAGGGTGTGAAAGCTATGCCGGTTCAGGATAGGGTAGGACGTCCCTTTCCCGCTAGCAAAGATACAATTAGTCCTCAGACCCAGCCTATGGAACAGCATGACTTGGACACGCCAGAGGGTCTAAAACGGCATGTTGTGTATTTGACAAGCCGCCTTTCGACCGTAGAATATGAACGGAACAATGCCAATGACAGATTATGTAAGGCAGAGGCAGAAAAAATACAGAATTTTGTGACAAATTAGAAAATATGTCTAGGCGGAACAACTTGTTGTTCCATGAAATGGAAAGTAATGGACGGGAAGGCTGTGAGGAATGTGAAATGAAAGTAAAATCAGTAATGAAATAGGAAAGGGGAATTAAACCATAAACTGTGTATTATAAAATAAGTAGTGAAAGAGCACAAAGGTTACCTGTTTAGTCTAGAGATGGAAAGCAAAGACCTGTAATTGTAAAATTCGCAAACTATTAGCGGAAATGAAGTGTCATGAAACAAGTAAGGCAAACATTGAGAGGTTTGAATATCAGAGTATCGCATAATTTTATGTTAACATGTCGGGCTCGCAAGGCGTAATCTTGTTCCCTTTATGACATAGGCTAGGCAAGTTAACAAGGAAGCTTTCCTATCTTTGATATTTCTATTGAGAGAAAACTGTTTTAATGGGATTTTGATTCGAACTAAAAAGTAATTGTCCGATAACTAGGAATGATAAATAACGGTCAGGCTAGTCTCCATGGTATATCTGATTATTTGAATGTTTCCAAAACACTTGTGAAATCTCTATTGCTACCAGTTTAAGATAGGGATCAACAGGATGACAGAGAGGTTGATGAACTTATTTCACCATACCAGCCTTGTACTAACACTGAGACCGCACTTGCACCTGACAAACAAGTAAGCACATGTTCACATACTTATTCATAACACTCTCTTATCCTCTTAAGTATAGGTAATGCTGAATATAATTATGTAAACTTTGTTTCATGGCATGCTGGGGGTCTTAAAAACAAGATTTGTTTACCAGAGCTTTAGATTTAATAAATGATTCTGATATATTGTGTATTGTGGAAACATGGGAATCTTATGGAGAAGTATAATAAATAAAGTGTACAGTACCTGGATACCACCACTGTCACAGGTCAATAAGTCCTTTAAAGCATTTTATCAAGATGAACAATTCACATAAATCTTCTCAGAGAATGATAGTCCAATTTAATCACAAAATCAATCTGTTGTAATCCAAAAGTGAAGTTCTTGTAATAATCCCGAAAGCAAACTGGAGACAGGCCGCCCTAAATCTGCATAGAGTTCGTAGAATCCCTGACACTACTGCAATTAACGGATAGGTCCCAAAACCGACTCATACTCTTCCGTGTCCGGTAGAATATTTCTCTCTCCTCTCTATAGGCTCTAAAACACAACCTCTATTTTTAACTTTACATCCGAAAATTCTAGAAACTTCTATTTCACGAGCAATCGAAAGAACCCAACAATACAAAATACACACGCCCAGAAAGTTCCAGAATAGCATGAGCCCTGTGTATTTACACGTCAGAGCTCAAACAATGAGGATTACACAGAGCCTGCAACACCCGGCTAGGCGAAGTTGCTACAGCAACGAGCCACGCCCGCGCCACACGAAAAGTGTCAACAACACATGTAACAGACATCTGTAACACTGTATTAACATACTTCTGTAGGATCCAGCAAACTGACTGCTACATGTGTCAAAACAGCGACTTTGCAAGCAACAGGAAGAGATGTGCGGCACATTTTACGTGGAGAGATGTATGATAAGCCATGCTGTTTCGTTGTATAGAGATAGAACGTGAATACACCAAAATGTCAGTTACTCCATGTGGGAATCGAACCAATGACCTTCCCTTTAGAGGGAACCGACTTTCCTGTGTATTCATGCTCTCTCTCTCTCTCTCTCTCTCTCTCTCTCTCTCTCTCTCGTATATATATACTAGCCCAATGCCCCATAGAAAGAAAGAAATCCATTGTGGTCGGACAGTATATCTTAATATGATAACGTGTCATTCTATGCAAGTTATCATCATCTACCCAAGATAAAATTATTTCAATTTCATTTTTGTCTGAATGATTTTAATTTGTTTGATGTTTGGTGTAAAAATTCGAATTTGCGAGCCGTGACATTTATTTTCTCTGCACGAACCAAAGTGTGGTCAGGACCCTGTGTCACAGAATTCTCCCCGCGAATTTTCAAATGAGGAAAAATACTTCCTATAATGTGCAACGAATCTGGTAAAACAAAAACGTCATGATCAGCAGCATCGGCTCGGAGAAATACAGATAACCTCCTTAAATTTACTAAATGCACTTATATCCAAATTTCGCTGACTCCATCGATAATCACTAACCCTCCCTGGAGAATTAAACACGACTTAAATTCATCCTCTCCACTCATCTTTAAATACTTCTGTGGACAACCTCATTCATTGGAAACTTACCTCTCTAATATTTACGCCCACATTTTCTCACCAAACTATGATGCAATACTTCTATACAAACTCCCACCCCCTAACCATATTCGAAGCTTTTTGGGATGACAAAATTAAACAATTACAAGTATATATTTCTTTTTTAGAAGCAGATTACTCTTTAAAAAAAACTACCAATTCTTGACGTAACAGTATACTCATAAAACCAATAACATCATATAAAGTGATAAATTAAACAAGCTTAATGTTTTAACCATGGCATCCAATGAGTACGACATTCACAATTATATGCAACACCTACAAAGCCAAATTAATTACGTCTCCCTGACAACTACATTACAACGCTCATAAAAATCGACTAACGTAACATAAACCAAGGCATTTGTTACAAATTGGAGGTGAATTAGTAATCTAGATAGTAATAAAGACAAAAGCCATTTATTGTCAAAATTTAAAATTGTTTATTACTTCCAAAATGAATGTTTCCATATTATCCACATACCTCTTCCATCCCGAAAGATAAACGTGCGACAGTGTGGTTTTTCATACAATATCCACGACAAATAGTTGTATACGTTTCATATTATATCGATAAATAGGTTTAATTGAGGTTTTGTGGTCAGTAAGTCCAGATATTAATAACCATAACGAAATAAAAGTCCCGAAAAGAACTGTATTAATTGTGTTAAAAAAAAAACTTGATGTTAATTACGATATTTGTATTAATAAGTGTGCAAGTAAAAGTGTAGTGGCGTGATTTATTATGGAGAAAACAAAAGGAAGTAGGTATATTTTGTTTCTTCCACATCTGGTAAAGATGCTGACTTTTACAAAGGTAAATGCAGTTTTAATTGTTTTGGTCCTTATGAAAAAAAAATTAGCGACCTATGGTAGAATTTTTTTTTTTTAATTTTGAAATTTATTAACACTTTTATTGAGAAGAGTTTATGTGGCCAAACTGAATCCTTACTCCTATACATATGTCTCAATTGTTTAAAATAAATTTGTTATATTTTATTTTAAACATATACGCTGTGGTCGTTCCATTGTAGTAGGTTTTCCTTCATATGGTACGCCAAGTCTCGTATGGACAAGACAATTTATCGTTTTGGCTGACTCTGTCTTCGTTGTGAACTCATCTGATCCGGTGATAATATTTTGAAATGATCTTCGATGACACTATATATGAAGTCCGCAGGCATGTGACGCAAAACAATAACCTGGTGAGCTATAATTGACCCCTTTTATACCTGTCAGGCCGCTATTGTTACTGTTTGGTACTAAAATGTTAAAAATAAAAAAACGTGACCGGATGAATGGACAGACGTAACTGAGTCCTGAACACCGGTGGCTGTCCGCTGATACCTTGGCTGTCGGTTGACTCTACGAATTGTTTAAAATGTTATATTTTAAGTGTTATAGTAGATACATTTTGGTTGATCAGGCACCCCGTAGCAAGGACACAGTTTGATTATCAATGAGATATCCAAACCGATGAACAAGGGAGGGCGCTTGTTAATGTAATATAGCTAAACCGGAAAATAGGCCTAAATAATATCAAGGGCCTGTGATAAAGCGTGGGTGCTCATGTTTTCCACATTCAACACCTGCTACTGTATGTATATTGTTTATTTCCTGATCATTACTATTTTCAGATGTCTTCAACTCAATGTGTACTTACCTTGCTGCTGGTATCCGTGCTAAGAGAGGCCGATAACAAACCAGGTGGGCATTTTTCTTCCTACATAATCAAAGGAGACTACAAGCAATTAACATTTTAAAAAGAAGTGTTCAGATAAGGCCCCATTCGAGTATTGCCATTTAAATTGTACTCATATTTTCAAAGTATTTCTCTTAAAGAGTTTTTGTTAGCGATGAATCTCAACAGAAGGCGGTTTTCTATGTGGGTCTCTAGAAATCGACAGAATCACTGTTCCCTTATATTATTATTATATAACAATGGCATGACCAGACCTGATGTTTCAGTCTAATTAATCTTCATATTTTTTTGTGTTTGTTATAATTTGCGTTGCATGTAACGATAGAATAATGGATGCTAAGCTCATGCAAAGGTGAATATTTCAGTGTGCCAGGAAGACAAGCGGGGGGAGACCTGTCAGCATGAATGCCCCGAATTCTGCGCAGAACAATGTGATAAAACCACAGGGCTATGTAAATCATGTAAGGCCGGTCATTATGGACCACGATGTGAGCGACAATGTTCCCAAAACTGTAAAACTCCATGCTGTGGAAAAGCTAATGGCGTATGTGATTGTAAACCTGGGTTTCGTCCTTCGACTTGTCTCTTACGTAAGTGATACTGCTTGCTTAACCAGTAAGGTATACCGTGGCTTCCTTAATAAAAGAGCCGGCTATGGGTCTAAATGCTTCGAATAAAAACTAGTTGACTAGTTCTTTTTCTGATATGGATACGGTCAATGATCCTGTGAGCGCTTACACTTCGTCTATTTGTGATTTGACATAACTCACAGATCCCTTACGTATACTCAAAAAGCCATTTGTGATAGGAACCAACCGTTAAATAAAAATACTATAATAAGCAAACCAAGATAAGTACTATCAGTAATTGAGACAGAATTGTAAAGTTTGCTTTGTTTAAATTATTCATAGCAATCAAGTCTTGACAAAATTTTTGACAACGATTAAATGACTTTTATTATTAAATATATCAATTTAAGTTTCCTCAATACATATATTGTAATTAAGAAATATGTAAACTTTTAAAATGATACATATTCAATGGGTCTTACTTTATTTTAAATAAAACTAATGAATTTTTACCTTATTTTTTACCTTGGATACTACCTTTTGTTTATTATTACAGCATGTATTAGCGGCACCCACGGGTATGCCTGTCGAGAAAGATGTTCTGAAAGCTGCGTATATAGCGCCTGTGACGCTATTACCGGGAAATGTACAATAGCATGTTTCATTGGTAAAATTGGCCCGGAGTGCTTTAAAGGTATGGAATATAGTGTTAGAGCAAGGAGTTTACAGGACTGGAGTAACAACTGTCAGAAGCCCTGCCAGGTCGCGAGTGTCAGTCGTGCGCTAATTGCAATTAAGACATGATAAGCCCATTAACTCTATTGTACGCCTATTGTGCCGCGGTGTCAGGCGCAGCGGGCGGCACGGCCTTTGATAAAGCGAGCCTGCTAGATGTTACTTCTGCGGTCCGCTGTAGCTCGCTGAAGCGGAGAGCGATATATCCAGTAACTGAGCAGTAAATCACTGGAATAACATTGACCGGAATTATAAATGCGCAAATGGTTTGTTTTGTCAAGAATTATGCGCAACAAATATATCTAGAGAGGTCTCGTGTTGAGGAATCACTTGACCAATATTTGGATAGATGCGGACACTCTACATCAACTTATGCCGTGATTCATGACGGACGACTGGTAAGTGTAAACCTTACTTTCCCTGAATAACTTCGAAAATATAAAAAAATCCATCAGTTCCCACACTTCTGACTTATATTAATAATTGGTCATGTATTATAGTATTCCGACGATAAAAAAAAAAAATTTAGCTTATGCTCGGATGACTTTCATTTTGATGGATAACAGCGAGCCATCGTCCGCTCTGTCACTGACGGCGTTGTTCTCGTATTATCGCCCATATGTACCGCAGCCAAGCTATAGCTCAGGCGTCATTAGCAGCGAAACCTTCACACACGTTTCCCACACATATGGAAATATGGTGTTCAAACTTATGATTGTTTAAAAATTTATATTAAGTACTACCGGAGATAAATTTCGGGAGAAACTTACTCATCCCTGTCAAAATACGAGCTGTTCCGAAGTCACGCCGAAGGGTGGTCTCTCGCGCTGAATCAATTAGCGCCGGGCTTATCAGCGGCATCTCTGTGTGCCATTGAGCAGCGAGTTTTATGACCCCTGTCAGCAACATCCGACACGGCCAGACTCTCACTTGATACTCCATCCCTGTAAACTCCTTGGTTAGAGCATGTACATTTTCCTTTGATATTCGATTGCCTGTGACATCAAATATACAAAAAGATTCTTGTTTAACGTTATCTTATAGTGTGAGCATATCCTGATCGTTCAGTTTCTTATTCTATTCCTGTAAATATTGTCTTCTCCTATAGGAGATTTTCACTAAGAGCCCCCCTTCCTCATCCTAGATTGCCCAACTGGTAATTATGGCCGCCATTGTTTGGGGAACTGCTCTGCTGGCTGTAACAACACTTGTAAAGAAGTCGACGGGAGGTGTGATTGTAAACATGGTTGGACTGGAGAGAGATGCACCCAGCGTTCAACCAACGTGAGTAAGATTAATAATTTCTAGTCTATCCCTTATGATCGTTTTGAGAATTGTACAAAAGCATGTTTCATTGGTAAAACTGGCCTGAAGAGGTATAAAGTTATGAAATATAGTGTTAGAGCATGTAAACTTTACTTTGATAATCGATTGCTTGTGACGTCTAATATAAAAAATGGTCCCTTGCCTACCGTTATTTCATAATGTGAGCATTTACCTCGTAGTGGTATAAAGGTGCAAACTGATCGTATATGTGTTAAGGATTTCACATGTCTTGTCTCCGATGAGTACTACTAGTTCTAATCCCCTGGTCATTTTAGATTTATGTTAGCACTAGCTGATAAAACCCAGGTAAACCGGTAAACTGTCTCAATAAGATATGTATAAATATCTTTACAATTATTCTGTGCTCGTTGCAAGTAACTGAAACACCGGTATGTTTACCTTGAAGACCTAGTGAGTGATGCTGTTGACATGTGCAAACCAAAATGGGACGCGGGGGCATCGAATGTTCGAAGTTCTCTGTCTTGTTACATATATGTTATTTTGGTAGACCTGTACAGAAGATATTGGTGTAAAGAAGATATGAGAGATATTCAATGTATGTTTTAAGGCAAGGAAGCTGTTCCTAACGAATGAAACGGGAGTAAGCATAACTCACATTCTCTCCAAACACGGTCTATCAATAGATGTCAAGGATCCACTTCCTGCCCACATTCATTCACACAGCACATTTTTACGCCGAAATCAGAGCAGTGTAATTACAACAATTTATAAAAAAAATGGATCAAATATGGAGTCTGCATCGACAACATTCATGCGAAACATAACCACAGACGATATTTGTCCGTTAAACATTTTTTTGAATATTGATAAACCAGTAGATCTATTACGCATTACTAATACCCGTGACGCATAGTTTATACACTTGCTTTCTAGGAGAGTTTACCTGATACAATGGTTTTCAGAATTGCTGATATATAGGTGATAGTGCAGCGACACTTGTTGCGGTCATTTAAACATTAAGCAACAGAATTACTTGGATGAATTAAGAGATTAGCCTTTTAGCCTTTTTGCATGCTGGTGAACTGAGTGTCAAGGGATCTCGAGCCACATGTTTTCACATTTACTGACCATGCACGTGGGCCAGAGGGTTGGTCAAATGTTAGTTCAAACATGCTCATATCCGTCACCGACAGCAGGCGTTATTGATGGGGACAATAGTCCTTAATCCTTCGCTGGAGGTTTCTGTGTTAGGTGGTGTTTGTGTACGCAGGTTTTCCGGTCATTGGCGAGGTCAGTCCGGCAGTTCTCGGTGCACGTTAGCCTGCATGCATTTTAGAAACCAAGAAAATCACGGGAAAAAATGTGTCAATTAAGAATTATTTATTCTCATTTCGACGAGGTCACTGAGGGGAAAATATCCTTAAAAATAAGGTATGGCACAATGTCATGCCCATTCTGATTTCAAGGAACTTTGCGAACATGGTAGACCGAATTCCTTTAGGTATTCTTATAAGTATTAGGTGAGTGTCCAGTCACGGTTGTTCACCCAGTCACGGTTTATTGACCCTGGTAGTGGGTAAGCAGTGGCAGCAGGGTTTGTTCACATGTACAATAAATCTTAATCTCCTGGAGGTTGATTGTTGTGAATAACCACAAGGCCGCATTCCGCACTTTGCCGAAGGCAGTTCGCCTGCTTTCGGTGCACGGTAGCCTCCCTGCAATTTAGAAAGCAGTGAAAATTACTAAACGTTTTGTGTGCATGAAAAAAATATTGATTGCTATAGCGGCCATGTCACAGGGGGGAGAATAACTTTTAAATGAGGTATGGTACAGTGTCATACGCAGTGTGGTATCAGAGAACATTGCAAACAAAGGTGGAGCGAATTCCTTTTATAAGTATTAGATATAGCGTTTATTCAGATGATCTATTGCTAAATTAGCTTTATTTTATTATGTAATTTTCGTGCTTCACTAGTAAGTATTATGATACATATTTCAAAAACGATCAATTCGTAATTCTATTCTTGTCAATCCTGTCTTCTCCAATGGAACCTTTTCAATAAGAACCCTTTTTCCTCATCCTAGATTGCCTAGCTGGTAATTATGGCCGCCATTGTTTGGGGAACTGCTCTGCTGGCTGTAACAACACTTGTAACGATGTCGACGGGAGGTGTGCTTGTAAACATGGTTGGACTGGCGAGAGATTCACCCAGCGTTCAACCAGCCGACGTGAGTAAAATTGATATTATCTAGTCTGTTCCTCCTGAACATAAAGTTTTCTGTCTCGGAGTTTAGTTTATTTATTAAATCGAAAATACTTCCTGGCTCCTTCTTATTCCCGTATTTTAAATAGCGATTTTGCAAAACGACTGATAAAGATGATTGTTCACATATGCGTTTGCCTGAACTTAAACACCTGTCTATATATTTTTACCAACCTTAAAGACATATTCATCAGGTGAGCCTTTAGATCATGCTTTTAGTATTCGAAAGGAATGGATCCACATTATAATATTAATAAAGAGGCTTACTCTGTTTGTTCAAGAAATTTTCTCAAAATTTGCAGAAAGCATGAAACATTTTTCACGGATACAACTGCCTCTGGTGGCCGCCATATGGATTGTTCCATAAATGTATGATACTACTTTTCAATTGAGCAGACCTAAAACCTGGCCGGTTTGCACAAAAGAGAGACAAATGCTGTCCCGGATTTATTTTATCATGTTTGGGCTCGTAATTTGAAAAAAAAATGCTTCACTGAAGTACCAGGGTATGACACGCTGTACAATATGAGCTTGTTGCCATACCAGCTCTGGTTAATTATGCAATCAAGTTCTTTTTATCATTGTTTTCAAACATATGGTCATTATTGTGTTGGAAATTATCAGAAAAAGTGGTAATAAACTACAAAATGCAGCTAACTAAAAGCATTTTCTCACACGAAATATTTTCTGACATAACATAATTTGCAAAATATGCAAATTTAGTGTTAAAATAACAATATGAACTAATTACATATATTTAGAAGCTTCTTAATTTTAATTATTTGGCTTCATCTGTTTATTCTTATGAAAGGGTGCATAAATAAATAATCACTGAATAAGTATTCGCAATTTGCATATCTACTATTTGCATCTTAATGAATATGCATGAAAGCCTACCGTAATGCCAATTATCTAGACCTCCATGTTACTGTTTTTAGAGTACGTTATTGATCAATTATGGTTTGAAGATTTCTCACAATTGGCCATAGACAGAATTTTCATGTTGAAGTTACCTGAATACTAAATATGTATATTTTGCATAATTATACATGATAAAGTTAAAATAGTGTAATAATATTCATTCTGTTAACCACAGTACCATCAAAATCGTCAGTGTTAAGTTTATCAGCCACTGGGATCACTGGTCCTGAAATGAAGGTAAAAGCTTTCTTGAAAACCAAATTTGTGAACTTATTTGCTTATCTGATATTTTTTTTGCATTTTGATTCATTAATATGCAAAGCAAAAAACTAATACCAGTTTTCTACATCTGCTCATCACTTGTCCTCTCAAGATATCCATATGAGCCCAATCGCTTTTCTAGCTTAACTCACAAATTAAAGTTTTTTTTTTATTTGCTTGGCTGAAGATACCAAATGCAATAATAAGATCAATGAATTTCCAAAAGGTAATAAAGGAATTCTGCATATTTTACATTGGTGTACATTATCTTAAAAAAACAGTATATTCGCTATAATCACCATATAACTCTGTCATTTCCAAACAAGAACAGTTTGTATTCATCTGGTTTCAGGGCAACCAAGGTTATCTGGCAGTTAAGCTGACATATTAAAGATATGGCCATAAGCCAATATAATTGATCTTATATGTAAAAGTGTAAGAATAAACACCAAAATGCAGGAGATTGAGGTAATTTCGTTCGACGTCTGGCCTTACTACTTTAATATTTTATATTTGTATTGTTAAAAAAATGTGTTTAGGCTAATGACAGTTTTTTACTGTGTTTAAAATGCCCCTGATTTCATTATTCCAATATCTTCAGCTACCATTGTATGCCGCTGATTGGTCATGTAATCATGTCAAACTTATCTAGATCTTCATTCCTTTATCTTATCTTTGTAATTCAGTGATTATGATACAAAGCTACATTTATATAAATATGCATATCCATATGTAATCAATCACTGTTCAGAAAATGTAACTGAAGTGATTTCTTATAAGTAAATTACCGGCCAATATACTGTCAAAGGTGTACGGCAATTGCTTTACTTGTCTTGAGATGCCGGTATGTTGGATGGACTGGAATTTTTGAGAATCAGTAATTCAACAGGGCTTTCAATAAACGGCCATTCCAGCTAATTTGAAAAAGGACCAAACATCAACACGTCAGCTCAACCTTACGACAGGAACCTTGACATTAGGACCTTGACCTTATTGCATGATATGAACCTTTTGTGACCTCAAATCTACCAAGAAAGTGCATTTTACATTTAGATGATAGTGACCCTTTGAATATGTTTCTGTGTCACTTTCGTGCAAAAAACATGCTATGTCAAGGCGATTGTTTCAGTAAGTTTGGCATTGACCTTGACCTTATTGCTGGATAGGAACATTTTATGACCGCAAAGTATCACTTAATGAATGGGCATCCTAAGTATCCTTAAGTCAATAGAAATGAAAATAAAAATATATTACTATAACACGGAAAAAATACCATACCATGCCGAGTATTATTTTTTCTTTCAAATTTGACATTGACCTTGGCCTTGATGCATGATACATTCATTTCCAAACCTCAGAAATGCAACTAATGCATGGGCATTCCAAAGTTAGTTAGAAATGGCAACTTTATACATTTCTATGCCACTTTCTTGCAAAATATGTTATATTAAGGTGATTGTTGCTATTTCTTTTTCAACTATGACATTGGCCTTTGCTGTAATGCCTGATACGTACCTCGTTTTACCACAAAGGTATCATCATTAGAATGGGCATTATAATGTCAATTAGAAATGACACCTAAAATATGTTTTTATAACACTAGGAGTTTTGCCCTTTTCTGTTTAAAAATCTGACATTAATCTTGACCAGACTGCATGATATATGCACTATCATAACCTCAGAAGTGTCATCAAATGAACGGGCATCCTAATGGCGGCCATATCTTGGTAAGGGGTAAATTTTACACTTTGCAATTGGTGGAATTGGTTGGGGTTTTATTTGTGCACTAAGATATTGTTGCCTCTAAGTTTTTCACAGGAACCTCCCTGGATCTCACTCAAATTTTCTAGATCCAACTGTAACTAAGCATACAAATCTGTCTTAGCATATCTTACAGAATATAAGTCACAGATACCTTTTTTCAGATGTGTAGGGAGACTTACCAATGACCTCCCTTTACATTAAGAAAGACATTTCTAGATCCAACCGCTAAGAATTTTGCCCTGTCAAACTTTCTGGGTGCTCAAGATTGTTTCCCGCTGGTAGCTCTCAGGATATGGGTCCTCATATTTTTATCTCAGGTGTTGAAGAATTGACTAGGCCCTCCTTCTAGTGAGAAGGTTCTAGGACCAACCGTATTGATTTGTGCCAATCTGGCTTGATCACTGGTAAAATCATGTTTTCTCCTTTAACTCAAAGAAAGGGTAACATTGACCCTATTCCACGATTCAAAGCAAACTTGCAAAAGCAAACTGGATGTTATATAACAAATTTCTAGGTCTTACAGTTAAGTTTGTACCCTGTCTGACTGTTCTAAGTGGCTACCAATTAAGGCTTTTATTTTCAGGAAAGGTTCTAATGATTTTCTATGATTGATAATAGTCAGATATCGAAGAAGATTACCCTAAGGAGAACAGTAGCTAGGACCCTTGGAGTAGGTATGCATACAACTAGATGTCGAGGTTCTCGTTCATTCTAGATCAACGTGACAGCACGGTATCAGAATGTGTGCTCATGAAGCTTGTTTAGAACGATGTTATATAATTTCTAATGCAAATTGTTAACATACTCATGTATCTTATTCCAGGCAATAGGGGATCAATGGTGAACCTTGTTCTACTTGGTGTCGGAATTTCTGCCTCAGCGGTGCTCGTTCTGTGTGGTTGTGGTCTGTTATGCTTAAAAAGGTACGAACCAAGTTTGCGGTTTTTATTTACTTTCTTTGGAAATTCTGTTCAAATGTTGCTGTTGTACAGATGCTTTTTTCACAAAAAAACTAGAGTGTGCCCAACCAGATGTCATTAAATTTCTCCTACATTATTAGGATATGAGGGGAAGACAATATAGATCTGTGCACTGATTTATAAGTTGAATGTCTCAAAGTGTTTTCTCACAAAACGTTGTGGCCTTTGGCAAGTGCCAGAGGTGACAAAAGACACCAAACCAAAGTGGAAGATTACAATGTTTAGCACAGCAAATTAATCCCGTAATATGTAGCTCTCTTTATCCTTTGTTGATCCTTTTATTTGTTTTCTAAATCCTCAATCTCAATCACTGTATTACTTTTAATTGTGTGTCAGTCTTAGTGTTGGCATACGTATTTTATATGACAAAGCAGTATATGCACTAAATAACAACTTATATGAACGGTTATTAGCTTAAAATAATGTATTAAAATATACCATATGATTAGGCTAGAACAAGTTAATATTTTTTGAAAAATATCGTTGTTAATAATGTTCTCTGTGTTTTAGTTTTTAAGATGAAGAGACAACAAGAAACTACTTGAACGCGAAGGTTACAAACCAGTGATGCTTTCTGCTGACAATTTTGCGCCATTCAGGAAGAATAAGAAGGCCTGTAACGTGATAAAGAAATTAATTTGCAGTCGTAGATATAATATGAGTTACCTTAATAATGTCGACAATATTGCCAATATATTCTTAAAGAAGAATGCCTGAATTATGAGTGAAATTTTGAAATTTTTTGTACACCTTTTTTATATTAAAAGCTTTTTTATAGATCAGCAAGCGGAAACCAATCATTTTTGCACATTGAGATGAGTCTGTTCTTTTTAAGACATGTTCTGTGTTCAGTGGTTAGCCTAGGGTGCAGACATGGCCAAGCTCACACCGCAGCCAAATACTCGTTTTAGCACAAATTTGCTGTGTTTGCTTGACCATACATCCCACAAGTGATTATGTCTAAGCAGATGTCTTGGAAAATTTCATTTTTCAAAAAATAAACGAAGGTCGGTGGGACAAAATCAAATTTAAATCTACATGTTGCTACCAGTTACAATTATCAAAAAAAGTCGCGAGAAGTATAATACATGGCATAAACAACAACACGTGGACCCTTGATGAGGAAATGGTTGAATTTAATTTTAAAATGAGCAAAAGCTCAGGTAAGTATAACATAAGACAAACGGGAGTTCACAGAAAATATCAGACAACCGTAAAACAAATTGTACAGTAAAGCATTTTGTAAGATAAGCCATGAAACCTCTACATAAATATCTATATGCTATAAGAGATGTAGTTAAATTAAATATCGTTGCAGTTAAACACCTAAACTTACTCAATCTCTCTTTATCACTCTCTCGGAGCAAACGCCGCAGAGAGATTATTTCAATATTACCGCAAGTGATTCTTGCATGAAGTTAAATGAAAGAGAGATGCAACATTAAACAAAAGTCGGACCCTATTTCAGAAAGAGTGCATTATAAATAATATTAATTAGTCATGATATAATATAGCTAAAATATATTTTTTAAATAGGTCACATGTTAAAAGTATAATCATTTTTCAAATGTCAATATGATGGAACTGAAAAATTATGTACATAATATATTTGTTAGGCAACGAGACATCCAAGGTAGTGCGTCTTGTCTTTTTTATCATTAAAATAATACCAGAATATAATCGGACTTGGACTCGAGAACTTGCATGATACCCCGGAGTTTGACAAAATGCCGGGGGGGGGGGGGGCGATTCAATAACTTATATGAGATACGATGCATATGGCCGTATTAGCTTTCTTATTAAGCTCATATGATAAAGCCTATTAATCATATACTTTTATGTTTAAGAGCTGGTATAAGGGCTTGTCTAAGAAGACCAGAAGGTTTCTTATGTAATTCATTGCATATTTATCTTAAACACAATTTACTTGTCACGCTTTTGAGTTTATTAAATCACATATTTTACACAAATTTTTATGTTTTGGATTTTTATGTCTCCGGCAGTCCTGTGGTCCCATAGATAAAATTCACGTCGATTTCGTGACAATATATATATATATATATATATATATATTTATTTATATATATATATATATATATATATATATATATATATATATTACCGATGATACAGGGACGTTTTCTTCTTGCCTCGTCGCTTAAAGGTGAATTAAATAGGAAGGCAGTGCAATCTACGGCAGAGGTCAATCCATTACGTGTTTGGTGTCACAGTCACAGTCACACACTCAAAGGCCAATCAAGTAGGACCTCAGTTTGCTAGCCAACAGGCATTGGAAGAATGTGTTGGTTCCTGCCCGGACATTAATAGGGTTAAGTGTACACTCTCCGTTTGGGGAATGACTCCCTTTTCACAATGGGAATTATGAACTGCTGACAAGGTTGGACTATCAATGTTCTAGTAGTTAACAGTTTTTTTTCCGGATAAAAACATATTTGTTTATATATAGATTATATCAAGACGTTTATTTAAATATAATTTGAGAGTGCGCCAGAGACACAAGAAGAGGTGATCAAATTTTAGTAGTGTAGTTCCTCATTTTTTTTTTATTTCATTGTGTAAAGAAAACAACTCATCAACCTGTCAACAAGCATGCCTGCTATTCTTTGCAGAGCAATGTGATAAAACTACAAGTTTATGTAAATAATGTTAGGCTGGTCATTATTGTTTAAAACATCAGACACATAAGTCATTCAGAGAAAATATAGGACGATAGACAAAAAGGGGGATTCGGCCAGATTAACAATTATTAATGTTAAGAGCCTAAACTTCAGCAGAATTTCTTCACAAGGCTGTAGAAGACTATAAGAGATATTGCTATTGCTCGTAAATCCCACATATCGTATAAGTCTTTGCCACATTCATTTACTGTCAGGCTTTGCAGCTAATAATTACACAAAACAATGGCCAGTAAATTATATGAGAAACAAATGGTTTTAATATGTTATCGTTGACGAGTGGGTATTTAATAAGTATCGCATCAAATCTATAAATATAATTTACTGATGATATCGCACTGTACACGTGTCTTATTACGACACATCGAAAACTATTAACAAAGCCGTTGTAATGATATTTGAAACAAATCTATAATTACGTTAATTAGCCATATTATAATATTATTTCCATATAAAGGAATACAATTACACTTTTGCGTTAGCATAATTAAAGTGCTGAATTTTGGGGAATCATTCATATCGCTTTTACCAAACAATAGCAGATTAAACCAAGTCTGGCTCTGTATAATTTTGTTGAACTTCGCAAAGGTAAACATAAATAACAGCCATCATATGTCATTTGCCTTTCACCCCAGTCTTATTTAAAATACGATTTTCTTTAGATTTGCCCGATTTAAACTATAACTGTTTAATATATTTGTCTCAGTTGTAAAACCTTTCAAGTTAATTTGACTCCATTTTGAAGTAAAATATGTTGATTACTACATTATTTCAGAGGCTTCATACTTTATCTTGTGTTTCGTGTATGAATAGTTTGTAATTCTGTTTCAATCAAAGTCACGTCTAAATAAGTAACCCTAGTAATTCCATATATGCCATGACTTTTTTTCATGGCATGGAGGCGATCCTTAGCCCGGTATATTAGTGTAGCCCATCCTTTCATAGTGTATCATGAAATGTTTGTGTAACGTGTCACATGACTCCCTAATATAAACAGAGCGGCTGGTAGACGACGTATGTTGGATATTTGGTTATAAATCTTACATTCAGATAACCTGCAGTCGGAATTTAATAAGACCGCTGCTTGTATGTGTATTTGTGGAGGCCGATAATAAACCTGCTGAGCATTTTAATTAAATTCTTCCCTCAAAATCCATGGAAGCGGTTAAATAGAGATTTGAAAATGGATAACCATTAACTTGTAACGATTATCAAATTATGTGTTTCAACGGGAAACTATTTTTGGTTGATTTTAAACAAGAAAAGACACGTTCCTCTGGTGGGACTTTTGAATCAACCAGGCATCTCTTAACTTAGCATTTTCATCACTGCTCTTATTAACAGAGGCATCGCACAACAGTACTCGTCATTGGTCATACTTTTGGTTTAGCTATATTTTTTTCATACACATTACGATAGAAGAATATCAAATCTCGGTTCGCTTAATCCACTCCCAACACGATGGTTACGTTGGATTTGTTTTAAACACATTCCATTTACATCAAATAGTTAAAAGATAAGCTTTGCCGTATATCAATGCAAGGGTGTTGCCAGATGGTAGAGAAATATTCGACCAATGAGAGCCATGTATTGCTGGTTTTGAACAGTGATTATTAGTGGAATAAGCTTCGAGCAAATGTATTGCATGGAGTGTAGTTCTTCAGTTTATATTTTTTCTATTTCATTGTGTAAAGAAGGCAACTCGGTGAACTGCCAACAAACATGCCCCCTATTCTGCGCAGAACAAATGATAAAAACGCAGGTTTTTGTAAATTATATAATGCTGGTCAAAATGGATAAAAATGTCAGAGAAGTTGCTCCCGACAGTGTGAAACCCAAAACGGTAGAGTTACTGGCGTTTTTAAGTAAGTAAAATAAAATGCTTGCTTAACAGGTTCATATATGAGGTTTGGTCAGACATGGTAGACACTCGTGGCTGTTATGGCTCATTAGTTATATATTATGTATTGTTTTTATAATTAGAGCAAATGAAGGAACAATGCTGGACCTTATTCCTTTTGGTGCTGGATTTTGTGACTCAGCCATCCTTGTTTTGTTTTATTGTAGCGTGATCTGCTTAAAAATATAAAAACATAGTTTACGGTTTTAATGTCGTTGCTTGAGGAAACGTCTGTTCAATTTTATCGTACTTTCTTATAAAAATTATATCAAATACTTAATAATATACAATAAACATCTGAATTATGATATGATCCGTGTTGCTATTTGGGATTTAATACTTAAGGTTTAACTTTTTTTCTGTTACAGTATGCCCTTTTTGTAGTATAAATGTTGTTAGGAGCCTTGATTGACAGTTACAATAAAATAGGTGATATCAATGCAACTCACCGTGAATCAATTCCTGTAATTTTGAATGTATTCATGTCCTGTTTCATGAAAGATTGTGATCTTTCCTAGGTGCAAGAAGAGGCAACTGACAACAAAGCAAGGTAGGGGATCACAATTATTTCTCACAACAAACATATTTTTGTAAGACATAGCTCTCTTCACGCAGGACAGATTTACGACCATTTATTTCTAAATATCAAATCTTAAGTTATTATTTACGTTTAATTGTGAGTCGGTATAATAATTGACATGCTTTTTAATGTACCATAACACATTTTACCATGGTCAAACAGGACACAAAGGTTTCGCTAAAATTATCCAGTAAAGGGAAAACGACATCTTTCTGCATATGTCAACATGAATGATTGTACTGTAACGATAGATTTTATCGGAAAATATTTTTTATTCAAAGGGCGGCAGTAAAAAGGTTCATACCCTATTTGGATGATATAAATAATAAAATGTATTTATGTTTCTTAGTAGTAATTCGCCCAATATAATTTATCTCCTCCATACTATAATATCTATATTATCTATGTAATATACCATGTCCGTTTCATAGGTGATACTGACGGTCTCCTTTTTGTGGTTCTTGTGATAAGGAGGCAACAGCAAAGCCTCTCGAACCGATTTGTGCCAAACAATACCCGAGCGGAACCATTACGAATACTTACGAACAAATGAAGCCATGAGATGACACTTGTTCTCACATTCAGAAGGAATAAAGACTCCTGTCAGTAGGTATAGAAATCGCCTTTGCGATCATGAATACGATATGAGTGGTCAGATGTTATGTTAAAAATATCACAATATATAAAAATGAAAAAACATTGTGAGTGTAATTTTGCTGAACAACACATTTTATGTAAAAAGTTTTGATCAACCAACACGTGTAAGCTAATATATTATGTATTTATTTTGTTTTCGTTTTACTAGAACGTATTTAGGGCTTCAGTAATTACTTATTACAATACGTTATTGGTCAATTCGGGCTTAATCACTCAACAGCGTCATTTTGACTTAATGCGTCGATTCAGATCCAGTCTCAACAAAGTTCTCTCGGGTGATAATTTTCCCTCGAGAAGGACCTAAACAGCAATAGGCACTATTTTCTGTGTTTTGCCCGACCGTACCTCCCACTGGTGTGTATGTCCACGGCAGATGCCTAGGACAACCACATCGTGCGACGAATAAAGGGGGTATCCACTATTATCAACTTCAAACCTACATGTGCTACCAATTGCAAATTATGGATATCTATTTTTGCCGTTCTCAATATACAAGGCCTTGGACACATGTTAGTTATTATGACTGTTATAATAATAATAATAATAATAATAATAATAATTATTATAATAATAATTATTATTATTATTATTATTATTATTATTATTATTATTATTATTCTAGAATTCTATTTGATGGGTCACAGTTCACAAATAATTCCAAGCGTAAATTGGAATGGTCAGACGACAGTGAATTCATCCGATATGATAAATAGTTATTTATGTTTCACATTAAAAGGGTTTACTGTTAGGAATGCGCTGCAGACGTATAGCCAACACAAACCTGCCGTAAGTTTCATACAGAGCTTTAGCGATTTTGTGTAAAAACTAATTGTGAACGGTTATTTTGAAATATTAATAAAAATATACATTTGTTGTTGGTATGTCAGGTTCCATGGCAGGCATTTATTTGTGTGTCTGCATGATGGACAAGTTCAATTCGTTTGGTGAGAGTGGAAGGAGGCTGGCATATAATATTTTTTTTTCCAGAGGAATCAGCCAACAAGAACATATATTTTAAACACTTCGGTATAAACAAACCAGATATCCCTTGCACCGTGGGATTGTTGTGTTTGGCTAATTTCAATAACGGCTCAAGCGATTTTCTTTATTTGATACAAATACGTTCTTGTCACTGCATTTCAAAAAGCCTTTTTTATGATCTGGTAAGCTAGTCTATTCTAAACAGAAAGCTTTCTTTTTAATGACTGTTCACCTTTATCGCCCTGGCATATAGGTGATCCGGCCATCGATCATGCTTTAACAATTCATCTAAACCGATCACCATATTTTTTATTATTCTGGGATGACATTATACTTGCGGTCTGCAAGCACGTCACGCTCTTCCTAGAACTGCTAAGCCATAAGTGATTATGCTTAAAAAAGAAAAAACTATGTAAAGTGAAGGGTGACCAGTGTATTTTTAGTGTATATGGAGGGAAATACGGGAGAGACCTGCCAGGAAGAATGCCCCGCATTCAACAATGTAATAAAATCACGGCTTTCTGTGAATTATGTAGATCTGGTCATTACGGACCAAGATGGGAGAGCAAATCCTTAAACAGAAGTAATATGGATGAATGCAGAATGCCAAATAAAATATTAGATGTCAGATGTCAGATTATCAGATGTCATAATATATGCATTAACATCTTAGGGCTCCGAAGTTAAAAGCGTTGTCATCTTTTAGTTTTTAGGATTAAAAATGGGAACAAGAAAACTACTTGAACCAATAGGTGCCAAACAATGCAACAGAGGACCGGGCATTTACAAACCAATAAAGCTATGTGCTGACAAATGTCCGCCAATACTAACCGAATACGGGCGCCAAAAAAATATGAGTGGTCACCGATGCTTACTCATTATCATTACTTATTAGAATCAATAATGCACCAAAAGCGCCATCTAGCTGTGAGGTGACATGGCGTGGTGTTCTTCGCTCTGACGAAAAAAAGGTATTTTCTCTATAAGGTAAGAGTCATCTGCACTGATTTCTGTTAGTGAAGGATATCTTGTATAACTAGAACTTATGGTTGTGATTTTGGAGGCATACCGAGCCCGTATAGGCTCGAAGCCTGGCCCATGCAGGCAGCCACGATGGAGGGTCCCGGTGATGTTACTACTCAAATGTGGCACGAAGGTACGTTGATGTATGAAACTGGCCTTCTTTATCGCCCCTCTGCTTGTTTGCTATTAAGTTGTTGAGGTGAACGCCGGCCAACCCCCGACCGGTCCCAAGGTCAAGCAGACTGTTGTTAGCACCCAAGCCCAGCAGAGGACCCTACGCCAAACACAGGCCAGGTTGAACAAGTCAGAGAGTGGGGACCTTAGCTTGGTAATTAACATAAGGAAAAGGACAGCAGGGTGCGACAATTATGCCGGTTCAGGATAGGGCAGGACGTCTCACTCCCACTAGCAGAGATACTACCAGTCCTCTGGTCAGCCCGATGGAACAGCATGACTTTGATACGCCAGAGGGTCTAAAAAGGCATGTTATGTATTTAACAAGCCTCCTTTCGACCGTAAACCATGAATTAAACAAGGCTAATGACAGATTATGTAAAGCAGAAACAGAAAATACAGAACTTTTGTGACAAATAAATAATCAGTCTAGGCGGAACAACTTTTGCATGGTATCCCGGAAAGAAATGGACGGGAATGTAACATACTAGAACATCCAGGCAGCCTTACGTGAATAGCCATGCTGCTTCATTACATAGAGATAGAACCCGGTCACACGAAAACATCAGTTGCTCCATGTGGGAGTCGAACCAATGACCTTCTCGTTAGCTTGCTGCAAATGACCGGCAAACAACGGGAAGATCATGTGTTCGATTCCCATGCGGAGGGAACCGACTTTTCTGTGAATTCATGCTCTCTCTCTCTCTCTCTCTCTCTCTCTCTCTCTTATATTAATATATATATTAAAAAAATTTACATGTCATGTCTAATATATATATATATATATATATATTCTCTAATATTTAAGCTCACTTTTTTCTGAAGAAACTATGATGCAATACTTCTAGATAACCTCCCACCCCTTACCCATATCCAAAGCTTTCGGGTGTGACAAAATCAAACATTATCAAGCATAGTCTTTCTAGAAACGTAAAAAAACTACCGATGCTTTACGTTACAGTATACTCATTAACAAATAACATTATTTAAAGTGATAAAATTAACAAACTTTAAGCTTTTAACATGGCATCTAATCAGGACAACATTCCCATGAACAAACTAAATGAAACACCTGCAAAGCCGAATTAATTTCATCTCCCTGACAACTACATTACAGTGTTCATAAAAAACGTTCATGTAAATCATGGCATATGTTTCACCTCCGAAGTGTTTTTGTAATCTCCCACTACATTCTGTTGTTTTTAACCCCCTGATAAAATTAACCATCAATATTTGATTTTCTCCTGACCGTACTGTCTTTTTATACATATTTCAAAGTCAGAAGCCATGTATTGTCAAAATTCAAAATGTTTATTACTTTACAAAATGAATGTTTTACTCCTTATTCCTCATACACTTCTTCAATCCCGAGAGATAAACGTATCAAGTCGGCACGAGACTGTGGTTTTTCATACAACATCCACGACAAATAGTTGAATACGTTTCTCCTTATACAAATAAATAGGGCTCACTCAGGTTTTGTGGTCACTACGATCTAGATTTATATAACCATATCAAAACGAAAGTTCCATAAAGAATTGTAGCAGCTGGATGTTTACCTTCGATATTTGTATCAACAAGTGTGCAAGTGAAAGTGAAATTGAGGTTTTTATTATACAAAAAATAAATGAATATGGTCTATTTTTTACTTCCACAAAGCACAGTTCAACAGTCACCGAGTTTGGTTGGACAAGATGCTGACTTTCACAAAGGTAACTGCAGTTTTAAATTGTTTTGGTCCTTATGAAAACAAATAATTACAGCTTCATGGTAGCATTTTTCATTTAGACCTTTTTTATCACTTCACCCTATTATTGTGAAGACATTTTTGGTAAATGACCAAACTGAAATCTTACTCTTATATATTTGTCTTAAATGTTTAAAATTGTGTAATATTTCATGTGAAACAAATACGTTGTGGTCGCTCCATTGTATATGTTTTTTACTGCATATGGTACGCCGAGTCCTGTCTGGACATACATTTTGTCTTTTAGACTGATTCTATTTTCATTGTGAACCCATTTGATCCGGTGATAAATTTTTGCACCGAGCTTCGATGACACTATATATGAAATCCACAGGCACTTGTCGCAATATATTAACCTGATAAACAAGCTTTATTGGATCCCTTTTATACCAGTCAGGCCGTTATTGTTAATGTTTGCCACTTAAATGTGAATGTTGCGGATGTCAAATGAATCAACGCAAGTTGTGACGTATAAACCTTTACGGAGGACACACAAGCTTATCACGCACGTCGTGCATAGGATGTAAACGGTGAAAGGTACATACGTGATGAAACTATAAGAAAAAAGAAAAAAAATATGTAGTAATACACAAAATGTGACATAATATATAGACTGACAGAATACACAGATTGAGTGTGACAGAATATATCTTGGAATGCACACATCGTTATGTATAAGAAATATATCTTCAAATACCCTTGGTTACAAACCAATGACAAACCACTACTATACATGTATGACTTCTACAGAGAATTCAATATACAGACATGTGTATGGATACTCGATATTAATAAGGGAATAAGGTAAAAACCATCACTTACAACATAGTACGATCGCAGGAGTGTCAACCAATCAGGGCATATCGTGGTTCCAGTTACAATGTAGCTGAAACCGATACACAGAAATTAAGCGCTAATAAACAATATTAAACTTATATTCCATATTATATTGATGTCGTAGCGGTATCAACACGATAGGGTCAGTCCAGTACCTTTTTCTCGTTCAACGAGTGAATTACCTAATACACATAATCTTAGCTCTCTGACAATTCAATCAAACCATGGCGGTATCTACGCAATAGGGTTAGTCTAAGACCCTTCTCCTCGATATAGGAATGCTTCGATATGCGAGTGATTTACAAACCACGCTAAAGAGTTTAGAATAGTCACAATATCTCCATACATAAACCAATTTATAATTCATATAAAGAGAATGACTCGCATAATGAATTATAGGTCTAAAAGAAGGGATAACTAGTCGTCAGGTATGCAGGAAAACAGTATGACCACGTGTGTGAAAGGAAGATATGCTCAAGCTTCATATTTGTCTCGATAATTACAATGTGTATAAGAAAAGTTAATGACAAATATTGACAATATTATGACGAATACATAGTGATGTCCTTATTAGCACATATTTCAGACTTCTATAAAACATGATAAGGAGGATGATACAGGATAATAACCAAACATAGTCTTTTTCAAGCATGGCGACAATACAAATACAAAAAGGTGCACAATAATCAATCCGACTACCTAACACGCCACCTAGTGGCATGTGTCTTCCTTACAACCGTCACACTTGTAGTAACATCTGAAGTAAATTAGGCAACACTAACATTTGAAGAGAGTGCTCTGAACACTAAATATAAACAAAAACACGAGATTTACTGACATACGGCCTGTGTCAGTAACAGTGTAAAATAAAACGTGAATGGATGAATGGAAACGGAATCCTGAACGTCAGTGGTTGTCAGTTGATAACCTATAAGCTTGTTATTCAGAGAACTATAAATAAGTTATTGATAATTTTCTGCCAGGTTGCAGTACCTGATTTAGTTGTTGTCATAGCACGAGATCAAGCCTTGTAGGCTTGAGCGACTGTGCCACCCTATCGATCCTCGGACCTCCACTCATTATGAATAAGAACATTTGGAAACGACTCTATTAATTGTTTGAAATGTTATTATAGTCGCCAGCCTAGGTCTGGCGACTATAGGCTAATCGTCGTGTCTGTTTGTTTGTTTGTCTGTTTGTCCGCACGCTACATGTCGCAATTTTGCAGCGATTGATCTGAAACTTACAGGAAAAGTGTAAAATCGGTACCTGTCAAAGCCTTTTTTTTTTTGGCCATGATCGGTCCAAGGTCAAGGTCACGGTTCTTGGCAACCGCTGGCGACTATGTCATGATTACATCTTGTTTTTGAAGTGTTTTAGTAGATATACCTTGGTTGATCAGGCAATCATAGCAGGTACACCCAGTTTGATTACTGATAAGATATCCAAAGTATCTATGGACAAGGGAGGGCGCTTGTTAATGTTATATAGCCCAGACGGTAAACAGGCCTACATAATGTCAAGGGCCTGTGATGAAGCCTATGTGCTCATGTTTTCAATATTCAGCACCTTGTAATGCATGTATATTGTTTATTACTTTATAAGTGTTATTTTCAGATGTCTTCAGGTCAGTGTATACTCGCCCTGCTGCTGGTATTCTTGATAAGGACCGCCGATAACGAACCAGGTTGGAATTTAGAATGGTTTATTTCTACATAATAAAAGGAAATAACAACTAGTAGACATTTAAAAAAAACGTGTTCAGATTAAGCCCCAAATCAGGTATAGCCATTTGAATTGCGCTCATAATTTCAAATTATTTAATAAAAAGAGATTTTGTTAGCGATGAATTTTAAAGGAAGGCAGTTTTCTATGTTGGTGTCTATATATCGACCAAATTATAATTCCCTTATATTCTTACTATATATTATGGCATAAACAGACCTGGTGTTTCACTCTGATTAACCCTTATTTTTTTGTGTTTGTTATAATATGCATTGCATGTCACGACAGAACGAGATGCTGAGTTCATGCAAAGGTAATTTTTTTCAGTGTGTCAGGGAGACAAGTGGGGGAAAACCTGTCAGCATGAATGCATCGAATTCTGCGTAGGACAATGCGATAAAATCACGGGGCTATGTAAATCATGTAAGACCGGTCATTATGGACCACGATGTGAAAGAAAATGTTCTCCAAACTGTAAAACTCAATCCTGTGGAAAAGGTAATGGCGTATGTGATTGTAAACCTGGCTTTCGTCCTCCAATTTGTCTCTTGCGTAAGTGATACTGCTTGCTTGATAAGTTAAAGATATTTAAAGATATACCGAGGCTTCCTAAATAATGGAGTTGCCTATGAGTCAAAATGCTTCGAAACAAAACTAGCTGACATGTTCTATTTCTTATATGGACAGGGTCAATAATCCTTATGTGAGCGCTTACGCTCCACCTCTTCATGATTAGACATAACTCAGCGATCCCTTACGTGCACTCAAAAAGCTATTTGCGTAAGGAACCATTCATTACATAAAATACTAGACCAGGCATACAAATATAAATACAACCTACAGTAATTCGTGCAGAATTGTCAATATTACTTAGTTTGAAATATTCACAGCAATCCAGTCTTTACAAAATTAATGACAGCGATAACTGACTTTAAATATGAAATAAATCATTTTAACTTTCCTCATTGTATATAATGTAATTAAGGAATATGTAAAAGTTTTACAATGATTGAAATTCAATGGGTCTTAGTTTATTTTAAATAAGGATAAAGGATTTAAGATTATGTTTTTTTATTGACTGGGATACTATATTTTTGTTTATTATTACAGCTTGTATTAGCGGCACCCATGGGTATGCATGTCAAGAAAGATGTTCTGAAAGCTGTACAGATAGCGCCTGTGATGCTATTTCCGGAAAATGTACAAATGGATGTTTCATTGGTAAAATTGGCCCGGAGTGCTATAAAGGTATGTTATATAGTGTTAGAGCATGTAAACATTCCTTTGATTATCGATTGCCTGTGACGTCTTATATGAAAAATGGTCCTTGCTTACCGTTATTTTATAATTTAAGCATTTTTACCTCGAAGTGGTATATAGGTAGAAACTGATCGACTATGTGTTTAGGTTTTCACATATCTTGTCTCTGATGAGCTCTAATAGTTCTAATATCCTAGTCATTTTTAATTTATGTTAACAAATAACGTGCATTCAGATGTTTTATTGTTAAAATAGCTTTATTTTTATCATTTTATGTTTGTGCCTCACTAGTAATTATTATGTTTAAAAGATATTTCAAATCCCTTCAATCCGTAATTCTATTCTTGTCAATTTTGCCTTCTCCTATGGAACATATTCACAAAGTACACTTTTGCCTCATCTAAGATTGTCCAGCTGGTAATTATGGCCGCCTTTGTTTGGGGAACTGTTCTGCTGGCTGTAACAACACTTGTAATGAAGTCGACGGGAGTTGTGCTTGTAAACAGGGTTGGACTGGAAAGAGATGTACCCAACGTTCAACCAGCCATCGTAAGTAAAATTGATATTTTCTCATCTATTATTCCTGAACATTTTGGGAAATGTACATGAGCATGTTTCATTGGTAAAATTGGCACTGAATGCTATAAAGTTATGAAATATAGTGTTAGAGTAAGTAATCTTTCCTTTGATAATCGATTACTTGTGACGTCTAAAATACAACATGGTCCCTTGCCTACCGAGTTTTAAAAGTTTGAGCATTTTACCACTTTGTGCTAACAATACAAACTGATCGTTTTCACATATCTTGTCTCTGATCAGCTCTTTAAGTACTAATATCCTGGTCATCTTATATCTCTGTAAACATTTAATATGTATTCAGGTGATTTATTGCTAAGACCATGTTTGACACATGTTTCAAACACGTTTAATACGAAATTCCACACTTGTCAATTTTGTCTTCTCCTATGGAACATATTCACCAAGTACACTTTTGCCTCATCTAAGATTGCCAAGCTGGTAATTATGGCCGACATTGTTTGGGGAACTGTTCTGCCGGCTGTAACAACACTTGTAATGAAGTCAACGGGGGGTGTGCTTGTAAACAGGGTTGGACTGGAAAGAGATGCACCCAGCGTTCAATCCGCCGACGTGAGTAAAATTTTTATTTTCTAGTCTATTCCTCCTGAACATTTTTGGAAATGAAAAAAAAAATGTTTATTGGTAAAATTGGCCCGGAAAGCTATAAAGTTTTGAAATATAGTGTTAGAGCAAGTAAACATTCCAATTGATATCGATCGCCTGTGACGTGTGGTATAAAAAATGGTCCCTTGTTTATCGATGTTTCAGTTCGAGCATTTTACCCTGTAGTGGTATACAGATACAAATTGATCGTCAATGTGTTTAGGTGTTCACATATGCTGTCTCTAAGGACCTCTTATACCCCTGATATCCTGATATCCTTAAATATATGTTAACATATAACATGTATGAAGGTGATTTATTGCTACGATAGCTTTATTTTTATCATTCCATTTTCATGCTTCATTAGTTATCATTATGTTTGACACATATTTCAAATACGTTCAATCCGAATTATTCCATACTTGTCAGTCAATGTTGTCTTCTCCTATGGAACATATCCACCAAGTACACTTTTGCCTCATCCAAGAGTGTCCAGCTGGTAATTATGGCCGCCTTTGTTTGGGGAACTGTTCTGCTGGCTGTAACAACACTTGTAATGAAGTCGACGGGAGTTGTGCTTGTAAACAGGGTTGGACTGGAAAGAGATGTACCCAACGTTCAACCAGCCATCGTAAGTAAAATTGATATTTTCTCATCTATTATTCCTGAACATTTTGGGAAATGTACATGAGCATTTTTCATTGGTAAAATTGGCACTGAATGCTATAAAGTTATGAAATATAGTGTTAGAGTAAGTAATCTTTCCTTTGATAATCGATTACTTGTGACGTCTAAAATACAACATGGTCCCTTGCCTACCGAGTTTTAAAAGTTTGAGCATTTTACCACTTTGTGCTAACAATACAAACTGATCGTTTTCACATATCTTGTATCTGATCAGCTCTTAAAGTACTAATATCCTGGTCATCTTATATCTATGTAAACATTTAATATGTATTCAGGTGATTTATTGCTAAGACCATGTTTGACACATGTTTCAAACACGTTTAATACGAAATTCCACACCAGTCAATTTTGTCTTCTCCTATGGAACATATTCACCAAGTACACTTTTGCCTCATCTAAGATTGCCAAGCTGGTAATTATGGCCGACATTGTTTGGGGAACTGTTCTGCCGGCTGTAACAACACTTGTAATGAAGTCAACGGGGGGTGTGCTTGTAAACAGGGTTGGACTGGAAAGAGATGCACCCAGCGTTCAATCCGCCGACGTGAGTAAAATTTTTATTTTCTAGTCTATTCCTCCTGAACATTTTTGGAAATGAAAAAAAAGATGTCTAATTGGTAAAATTGGCCCGGAAAGCTATAAAGTTTTGAAATATAGTGTTAGAGCAAGTAAACATTCCAATTGATATCGATCGCCTGTGACGTGTGGTATAAAAAATGGTCCCTTGTTTATCGATGTTTCAGTTCGAGCATTTTACCCTGTAGTGGTATAAAGATACAAATTGATCGTCAATGTGTTTAGGTGTTCACATATGCTGTCTCTAAGGACCTCTTATACCCCTGATATCCTGATATCCTTAAATATATGTTAACATATAACATGTATGAAGGTGATTTATTGCTACGATAGCTTTATTTTTATCATTCCATTTTCATGCTTCATTAGTAATCATTATGTTTGACACATATTTCAAATACGTTCAATCCGAATTATTCCATACTTGTCAGTCAATGTTGTCTTCTCCTATGGATCATATTCACCAGGTACACTTTTGCCTCATCTAAGATTGTCCAGCTGGTAATTATGGCCGACATTGTTTGGGGAACTGTTCTGCCGGCTGTAACAACACTTGTAATGAAGTCAACGGGAGGTGTGCTTGTAAACAGGGTTGGACTGGAACAAGATGCACCCAGCGTTCAATCCGCCAACGTGAGTAAAATTTAAATTTTCCAGTCTATTCATCCTAAATATTTTGGGAAATGAAAAATAATGTTTAATTGGTAAAATTGGCCCGGAAAGCTATAAAATTTTGAAATATAGTGTTAGAGCAAGTAAATATTCATCTGATATCGATTGCCTAAAACGTGTGATTTAAAAAATTGGTTCCTTGTTTATTTTTTTTTAGTTTGAGCACTTTACCCTGTAGTAGTATAAAGGTACAAACTCATCGTCCATCTGTATAGTCTCTTATAGCCCTAATATCCTGATCTTCTTAAATATATTTTATCATTTAACATGTATTTAGGTGATTTATTGCTTAGCTAGCTGTTTTAATCGTTTCATTGTTCTGCTTCACAAGTAGTCATAATGTTAAATACATATTTAAAATAAGTTCAGTGTGTAATTCTACTCTTGACAATTTTGTCTTCCCCTATGGAACATATTCACCAAGTACCCTATTCCCTCATCTTAGATTGCCCAGCTGGTAATTATGGAGGCCATTGTTTAGGTAACTGCTCTGCTGGCTGTAACAACACCTGTAATGAGGTCAACGGGAGGTGTATTTGTAAAGAGGGTTGGACTGGAAAGAGATGCACCCAGCGTTCAACCAACCAACGTGAGTAAAATTGGTATTATCTAGTCTTTTCCTCTTGATCATTTTGAGAAATGTACAAAAGCAGGTTTCATTGGTAAAATTGGCCTGGAAATATGAGATATAGTGTTAGAGCAAGTAAACTTCCCTTTGATAATCTTATGTCTGTGACGTCTTATATAATAAATGGTCCAACGTTATTTCATAGTGTGAGTATTTACCCCGTAGTGGTATAAAGGTACAAACTGATCGTATATGAGTTAAGGTTTTCACATATCTTTTCTTTGATGAGCACTTATAGTTCTAATACCTTGTTCGTTTTAAATTTATATTAGCACTGGATAAAAAAACCGGTAAACCGGGCTTTTTACTGGGGATTGGGGAAATGTATAAAAGGAGATAATGAATGAAGGCTATTTTTTTTATTCTAAAAGTTAAAAAAAAATATAGATTTTCACTGGGATACTGTCTCAATAAGATATGTACAAATATCTTTACAATTATTTCTTTACGCTATGCTCGTTGCAAGTAATTCGTACACCGGTATATTTACCTTGAAGACCTGGTGAGTGATGCTGTTGACATTTGCAAACCAAAATGGAACGCGAGGGCATCAAATGTTCGAAATTCTTTGACATGTTACATATATTGTTACTTTGGTATACCTATAAAGAAGAGATTGGTGTAAAAAGATAATGTATTTTTAAGGCAAGGAAGCTGTTCCTAACGAATGAAACGGGAATATGCATACCTCGTTAGTTGCATAAGCGGAATCAAGCCCCCCCCCCCCCCCCCCCGCTTCAGTCGCGACAACCTGTTTTAAGGGTTTAAGACCAATGTGACTCCCCCACCCCCATTCGACTCCCCTTTTCCAATCTATGGACCTATTTTTAAATGTGTAGGGACTAAATGATGTGTTTGTAGTAAACCACAAAAAGCAAGGAAACAAAGTTCAATTGGTGAAGTCTTGATGGATGGCCTGCGTGGCGGAGCACTGAGTATCTGTATTAAGCATGTTCCCCTGATTGTCGGCCGGGTGATGTCCCTGTAAACGTTATGTCACATACTTCCTACAGACGGTCTATCAATATTGATGACAAGGAACGACTTCCTGCCCACATTCATTCACACAGCACACTTTTACGCCGAAAACCTGAGGAGTTTAATAGCAAAAATAAAACAATAATGGATCAAACATAGAGTCTGCATTGACAACATTCATGTGAAATATAACCTACAGACGGTATTTTTTCCGTAAAACAACTTTTGTTTATTGATATAACAGTTCTGTAGACCTATTTAGCAGCGGTGTAATATCCGTAACATAGAATGTATGCGCGAGCTCTCTAAGAGAGATTACGTGATACCACGGTTTCCAGAATTGCTGATATATAGGTGATAGTGCAGCAACACTTGTTGCGGTCATTTCAACATTAAGCAACAAGAAATGAGAGATTAGCCTCTATGCATGCTGACATAAGGACCGAGTATCAAGGGATCCCGAACCACACGTTTTCACATTTACTGACCTTGCACGTGGGTTTTTGAGATTGGGCAAATTTAAGTCAAACATGCTCATATCCGTCACCGACAGTAGGTGTTACTGATGTGGCCAATAGTCCTTAATCCTTCGCTGGAGTATTTTGTGTCAGATGGTGTTTGTGTACGCAGGTATTTCGGTCACTGACGAGGTCAGTTCGGCTGTTGTCGGTGCAAGTTAACCTGCATTTATTTTAGAAACCAAGAAAAATCATTGAAAATAATGTGAAAATAATATTAAGAATTGTTTAATCTCATATCGGCGAGGTCACTGAGGGGACAATAACTTTAAAAATTAGGTATGGTAAATGTCATGCCCATTCTGGTTTCAGAGAACATAACGAACAAAGGTAGACATTATTCCTTTAGGTATTCCTTTAGTATTAGGTGAGTGTCAAGTCACCGGTTGTTCACCTTTATTGACCCTACTAGTTGCTAAGTGACAGCAGGGTTTATTCACATGCACAACAGATCTTAACCCCTTGCTGGATGGTGAATGTTGTGAATAACCACAAGGCCGCATTTCGTACTTTGCCGAAGGCAGTTCGGCTGTTTTTGGTGCATGGTAGCCTCCCCGCAATGTAGAAAGCAAGGTAAATCACTATAAGTTTTGTGTGCATGTTAAGGTATTGATTGCCGGAGCGGCCATGTCACAAGGGGGAAAAAATTTCAAATAAGGTATGGCACTGTATCATACGCAGCATGCTGTCAGAGAACATTGCGAACAAAGGTGGAGCGAATTCCTTTAAAAGTATTAGATATAACGTGTATAATAAGTATTAGATATAACGTGTAAATCTCTCCGATGAGCTTTTATAGTCCTAATATCCTGGTCATCTTATATATATGTAAACATTAACATGTATTCAGGTGATTTATTGCTAAGATAGCTTTATTTTTATCATTTAATTTTTGTGCGTCACTAGTATTTATTGTTTGATATATATTTCAAATACGATCAATTCAAAATTCTTTTCTTGTCAGTTTTGTCTTCTCAAGTGGAACATATCCATTAAGAACCCCTTTTCCTCACCCTAGATTGCACAGCTGGTAATTATGGCCGCCATTGTTTGGGGAACTGCTCTGCTGGCTGCAACAACACTTGTAATGATGTCGACGGGAGTTGTGCTTGTAAACAGGGTTGGACTGGCGAGAGATGCACCCAGCGTTCAACCAGCCGACGTGAGTAAAATTGATATTATCTATAATATATTCCTCTTGAACATAAAGTCTTCTGTCTCGGAGTTTAATTCGATTATTAAATCAAAAATACTTCCTGGTTTCTTCTTATTCCCGTATTTACAACCGAGATTTTGACTGATAAAGATGATTGTTCACATATGCGTTTGCCTGGACTTTAACACTTGTCTATAATTTCCAATCTTAAAAACATATTCATCAGGTGAGCTTTGACATTACTCTATAAGTATTCAAAAGGAATTGATCCACATTTTAATATTATGAAAGAGGTTAAGTCTGATTTTTTTTTCTTAAAAGAATTGATCAGTATTTGCAGAAAGCATGAAACATTTTACACGGATCTAACTGCCCCTTGGCATGTTAAAAATGATACCCAAAATATTCGCGCCCTCTGGTGGCCGCCATATGGATTGTTCCATACATGTATGATACTACTTTTCAATTGGGCAGGCCTAAAACCTGACTAGTTAGCACAAAAAAAAAGAGACAAATGCTGTCCAGGATTTATTCAATCATGTTTGGGCTCCTGTTCTGAAAAAAAAAGCTTCACTGAAGTACCAGGGTATGACATTCTGTATAATATGAGCTTGTTGCCATACCAACTCTGGTTTATTATGCAATCATGTTCTTTTAATCATGGTTTTCATACAAATGGTCATTATTGTGTTGGAATTGATAAGAAAAAATAGAAATAAACTCTCAATGCAGCTAATTGAAAGCATGATCTCACACGAAATGTTTTCTGACACAACATAATTTGCAAAATATACCAATTTAGTGTTAAAACAACAATATGAACTAATTACATATATTGAGAACCCTCTAAAGTTTAATTATTTGTCTTCTTCCGGCGTCCATTTTTTTTCTCATAAAAGGGTCCATAAATAAATAATTACTGAATAAGTATTCATAATTTGCATATCCACTATTTGCTTCTTAATGAATATACATGAAAGCCTAGCGTTATGCCAATTATCAAGACCTCCATGTTACTGTTTTTTTTAGAGTACGTTATTCATCAATTATAGTTTGAAGATTTCTCACAACTGACCATAGATAAAATTTCCATGTTGAAATTACCTGAATACTAAATATGTGTATTTTGCATAATTATACAGGATAAAGTTAAAATAGTGTAATAATATTCATTCTGGTAACCACAATACCATCAAAATCGTCAGTGTTTAGTCTATCAGCAACTGGGATCACTGGTCCTGTAATGAAGGTAACTCTCTCTTGAAAACCAAATTTGTGAGCATATTTGCATATCTGATATTTGATTAATTAATATGCAAAACAAAAAATTGTAATACCAGTTTTCTACATCTGCTCATCCCTTGTCCTCTTAAGATTTTCATATGAGTCCAATTGCGTTTCTAGCTTAACTTATAAATTAAAGTTTATTTATTTGCTTGGCTGAAGATACCAAATGCAATAATAAGATCAAAGAATTTGCCAACGTAATAAAGGAAATCTGCATATTTTACATTGATTTACATAATCATAAAAAACAATATATTCGCTATAATCATCATATACCTCTGTCATTTCCATATAAGAACAGTTTGTATTCATCTGGTTTCAGGGCAACCAAGGTTATTTGGCAGTTAAGCTGACAATTTAAAGATATGGCCATAAGCCAATATAATTGATCTTATTTGTAAAAGTGTTAGAATAATAACCAAACTGCAGGAGATTTAGGTGATTTCGTTCGACGTCTGGCCTTACAACTTTGATATTTTATATTTGTATTGTTTAAAAAATGTGTTTAGGCTAATGACAGTTTTTTTACCGTGTTTAAAATGCCTCTGATTTCATTAGTCCAATATCTTCAGCTACCATTGTATGCCGATGATTGGTCATGTAATCAGGTCAAACTTATCTAGATTTTCATTCCTTTATCTTATCTTTGTAATTCAGTGAATATGATAAAAGCTACATTTATATAAATTTGCATATCCATAAGTTTTCAATCACTGTTCAGAACATGTAACTGAAGTGATTTCTTATAAGTAAACTACCGGCCAATATACTGTCAATGGTATACGGCAATTGCTTTACCTGTCTTGAGATGACGGTATGCTGGCTGGACTGGATTTTGGAGAATCAGTAATGCAACAGGGCTGTCAGAAAATGGCCATCCCAGCTAATTTGAAAAAGGGTCAAACATGAACACATCAGCTCAACCTTACGACAGGAACCTTGACATTAGGACCTTGACCTTAATGCATGATATGAACCTTTCGTGACCTCAAATCTACCAAGAATGTGCAATTACATTTAGATGATAGTGACCCTTTTAATATGTTTCTGTGTCACTTTCGTGCAAAAAAACATGCTATATCAAGGCGATTGTTTCAGTAAGTTTGGCATTGACCTTGACCTTATTGCTTTATAGGTACATTTTATGACCGCAAAGTATCACTTAATGAATGGGCATCCTAAGTATCCTTAAGTCAATAGAAATGAAAATAAAAATATATTTCTATAACACGGAAAAAATACCATACCATGCCGAGTATTGTTTTTTCTTTCAAATTTGACATTTACCTTGGCCTTGATGCATGATACATTCATTTCCAAACCTCAGAAATGCAACTAATGCATGGGCATTCCAAAGTTAGTTAGAAATAACTTAATACATTTCTATGCCACTTTCTTGCAAAATATGTTATATTAAGGCGATTGTTGCTAATTTTCTTTCAACTATGACATTGACCTTTTCCGTAATGTCTGATAAGTACCTCGTTTTACCACAAAGGTATCATCATTAGAATGGGCATTATAATGTCAAATAGAAATGACACCTAAAATATGTTTTTATAACACTAGGAGTTTGGCCTTTTTCCTGTTTAAAAATCTGACATTGATCCTGACCAGACTGCATGATATATGCCCTATCATAACCTCAGAAGTGTCATCAAATGAACGGGCATCCTAATGGCGGCCATATCTTGGTTAGGGGTAAATTTTACACTTTGCAATTGGTGGAATTGGATGGGGTTTTATTTATGCTTCTAAGCTTTTTACAGGAACCTCCCTGGATCTCACTCAAATTTTCTAGATCAAACTTTAACTAAGCATACAGATCTGTCTTAGCATATCTTACAGAATATAAGTCACAGTTACCTTTTTTCAGATGTGTAGGGAGACTTACCAATGAATGACCTCCCTTTACATTTAGAAAGACATTTCTAGATCCAACCGCTAAGAATTTTGCCCTGTCAAACTTTCTGGGTGCTCAAGATTGTTTCCCGCTGGTAGCTTTCAGGATATGGGTCCTCATATTTTTATCTCAGGTGTTGAAGAACTGACTCGGCCCTCCTTCTAGTGAGAAGGTTCTAGGACCAACCGTATTGATTTGTGCCCATCTGGCTTGATCACTTGTAAAATCATGTTTTTTCCTTTAACTCAAAGAAAGGGTAACATTGACCCTATTCCACGATTCAAAGCAAACTTGCAAAAGCAAACTGGATGTTATATAACAAGTTTCTAGTTCTTACAGTTAAGTTTTGTACCCTGTCTGACTGTTCTAAGTGGCTACCAATTAGGGCTTTTATTTTCAGGAAAGGTTCTAATGATTTTCTATGATTGATAATAGTCAGATATCGAAGAAGATTACCCTAAGGAGAAAATCCAGTAGCTAGAACAGTAGCTAGGACCCTTGGAGTAGGTATGCATACAACTAGATGCCGAGGTTCTCGTTTATTCTAGGTCAACGTGACAGCACGGTATCAGAATGTGTGCTCATGAAGCTTATTTAGAACGATGTTATATAATTTCTAATGCAAATTGTTAACATACTCATGTATCTTATTCCAGGCAATAGGGGATCAATAGTGAACCTTGTTCTACTTGGTGTCGGAATTTCTGCCTCAGCGGTGCTCGTTCTGTGTGGTTGTGGTCTGTTATGCTTAAAAAGGTACGAACCAAGTTTGCGGTTTTCATTTACCTTCTTTGGAAATTCTGTTCAAATGTTGCTGTTGTACAGATGCTTTTTTTCACAAAGAAGCTAGAGTGTGCCCAACCAGATGTCATTAAATTTCTCCTTCATTATTAGGATATTAGTAGAAGACAATATAGATCTGTGCACTGATTTATAAGTTGAATGTCTCAAAGTGTTTTCTCACAAAACGTTGTTGCCTTTGGTAAGTGGAAGATTACAATGTTTAGCACAGCAAACAAATCCCGTAATATGTAGCGCTCTTTATCCTTTGTTGATCCTTTTATTTGTTTTCTAAATCCTAAATCTCAATAATTGTATTACTTTTAATTGTGAGTCAGTCTTAGTGTTGGCATACGTATTTTATATGACAAATCAGTATATGCACTAAATAACAAATTATATGAACGGTTATTAGCTTAAAATAATGTATTAAAATATACCATATGATTAGGCTAGAACAAGTTAAGATTTAAAAAAAAAAAATATCGTTGTTAATAATGTTCTCCGTGTTTTAGTTTTTAAGATGAAGAGACAACAAGAAACTCCTTGGACGCGAAGGTTACAAACCAGTGATGCTTTCTGCTGACAATTTTGCGCCATTCAGGAAGAATAGGAAGGCCTGTATCGTGATAAAGAAATTAATTAGCAGTCGTAGATATAATATGAGTTACCTTAATAATGTCGACAATATTACAAATATATTCTTAAAGAAGAATGCCTGAATTATAAGTAAAATTTTGAAATTTTTTGTACACCTTTTTATATTTAAAGATTTTTTATAGACCAGCAAGCGGAAGCCAATCATTTTTGCACATTGAGATGTGTCTGTTTTTTATAAGACATGTTCTGTGTTCAATGGTTAGACTAGGGTGCAGCCATGGCCAAGCTCACACCGCAGGTAAATACTCGTTTTAGCACAAATTTGCTGTGTTTGCTTGACCATACATCCCACAAGTGATTATGTCTAAGGAGATGTCTTGGAAATTCCATGTTTTCAAAAGATAAACGAAGGTCGGTGGGACAAAATCCAATTTAAATCTACATGTGCTACCAGTTACAAATATCAAAAAAGTTGCGAGAAGTATAATACATGGCATTAACAACAAAACGTGGACCCTGGATGAGGAAATGGTTGAATTTTATTTTAAAATGAGCAAAAGCTCAGGTAAGTATAACATAAGACAAACGGGAGTTCACAGAAAATATCAGACAACCGTAAAGCAAATTGTACAATAAAGCATGTTGTAAGATAAGCCTTGAAACCTCTACATAAATATTTATTTGCTATAAGACATATAGTTAAATTAAATATCGTTGCAGGTAAACACCTAAACTCACTCACTCTCTCTTTATCACTCTCTCGGAGCAAACGCCGCAGAGAGATTATTTCAATATTACCGCAAGTATATGTGATTCTTGCATGAAGTTATATGAAAGAGAGATGCAACATTAAACAAAAGTCGGACCCTACTTCAGAAAAAGTGCATTATAAATGATATTAATTGGTCATGATATAATATAGCTAAAATATATTTTTTTAAATAGGTCACATGTTAAAAGTATAATCATTTTTCAAGTGTCAATATGATGGAACTGGAAAATTATGTACATAATATATTTGTTAGGCAACGAGACATCCAAGGTTGTGCGTCTTGTCTTTTTTATTATTAAAATAATACCAGAGAATAATCGGACTTGGACTCGAGAACTTGCATCATACCCCGGGTCTAAAGGAGTTTGACAAAATGCCGGGAGGGGTGGGGGAGGGGGGAGGGCGATTCAATAACTTATATGAGATACGATGCATATGGCCGTATTAGCTTTCTTATTAAGCTCATATGATAAAGCCTATTAATCATATACTTTTATGTTTAAGAGCTGGTATAAGGGCTTGTCTAAGAAGACCAGAAGGTTTCTTATGTAATTCATTGCATATTTATCTTAAACACGATTTACTTGTCACGCTTTTGAGTTTATTAAATCACATATTTTACACAAATTTTCATGTTTTGGATTTTTATGTCTCCGGCAGTCCTGTGGTCCCATAGATAAAATTCACGTCGATTTCGTGACAATATATATATATATATATATATATATATTATCGATGATACAGGGACGGTTTCTACTTGCCTCGTCGCTTAAAGGTGAATTAAATAGGAAGGCAGTGCAATCTACGGCAGAGGTCAATCCGTTACGTGTTTTCTTTACAATTCTTTGGTAGAGACTGCCGTCAGAGGTGCAGGTCGATCTGGACTGGTCCATCCGAATACAATGAAGCATCCCGGTGGCTCCGTCCACTCAATGCTATGAAAGTTCCTATAAGACAGTTTGGCAATACTGATGGCTTATAAGGGAATGGTTTTACTTGCCTAGAAAAAAATGTTGTGGTTACAATGATTATTAAAAAAATCACCTGATAATATTTACAATTATGTTTACAAAACAGTCCTTCAGTCCCCGTATACGACTCCCAGGTCATTACAGTGCAGTGGTCCAACATTGCATTACCCTGGGACTACCGCCATATTTAATCCAGGTAGGACTTACAAATCAAAAGAACTTCCGCATAAGTCTACATCAGTATGTCATACACCATATTCCTCTACACTTACTAAGTAAAATATTGCAATAGCCAGACAACCTCTTTAATTCTTCCTTTCAGTCGAATCCACTGTCCACTATATCGAGCTATGCCACCAAACAAACAAGAGTTCCAGATCTTCTCCAGCTTTCACCATGCCGTAAGTAATGAAGCGGCATCGTATATATAAACAGCAACGTACCCAGGATAATTCATACAAAAGAACACTTAAGGGGATAAGCGTCAAATGTACCGACCCTGTGAACTATAGAACGGCAGTGTGCTACTTTGAATCGTAATCCGAGGATGGGTTCCTGGTGCCCGAACGTGGCAGTGCCTTGTCATAACGTGATGGAATTGAAGACCGCGTTCATGGTATGTCATGTTCATCGTCGTTACTGCTTAGGCATTACTACGGTTATAACCATGTTTTCCTACGACAAAACGGGGCCTGCCGTAGAAGAACGTAGGAAGGCCAAGTTCTTCCCAGTATTCGCCACGTTCTCGCTACGACGCTATTATTGTTATCTACGCTCGTCTACCTCAGTTTCATCGCAGCGTCATGGTATCCACGTTCAGTCACGTTTTCGTACGGTATCCACGTTCTAGGAAGAAAAAAGTATCCACCACTGGCCACTACCAGTTTCAAAGCTGGAGAAGGTTTCAGTTGCATCCAGGGTGACACGTGGTGCACATTTCTATGTCAGGGGCCACGTTCTGTCCCGTTCATCCACGTCCCCCAACAGGTGCTTACGGTAAAGGCCACGTCCTACCAAGTCCTACGACCTTTTAGAACGTGGTGAACAGTTTGCAGAACGTGGTATATGAGACCTACGCTTTACAGTCATATGATATTATATTGTAGATATACCCATTGCCTTCAATGGCAGGCTTTGACATATATAGCCGCCATATATAGTACTTGCAGCGGGCCAAGGATATTCAGGCAAATGCAAATGGGAAATTGCAGGTTTTATACAGTAAGCTAAAGAGGATTAAGTCTAAAACGAACGTGACGTGATCACTTTTTCTAGGGTGTGTACTTGTTTGCCTATCTGTAAACACGAATCCCTTGAATTCTGCGACGAGCAATGTGATAACTCTACTGCTGTATGTACATCCTACATGGCATGTCACTACGGAGCACGGTGTCAGAGGCAATGTCCCCAAAATAGTGAAAAGCAAACCTGTTGAAAAGATAATGGTGCCTGTACTTATGAACTTAGGTTTCTGTCTATCAAATGTATTTTACGTAAGTTACAGCCTGCTCCATAACTTATATATATACAGGTATTAATAAGTTGCCTAGTTATAGAGTATTATTAGAGCCAGGTAGGAACGTCAAACCTTATATAGCCCACAAGCAACAGCTCCTGCCATTTTCCCTATTTCTGATAACGCGGCCATAGACAATGTGTTAACGGCCACGCTTCTTCTATTTAAGCTCCAGCCTTACCAAGTGAAATCTCAACTGCCCCAAAAAGTCGTTTGTGAAAGGTCGGTTTCGATAGGAATGAAAAAACTGTAATCTAACGCAAGATAAACTAGCTTTTAATGGGATGAACATTCAATGTCAAGACCTCTTAATCCAACATCCGTTTTATACTAATTTTTTTTCAATATCATGATATTTCAATGTCATGACGAATCATTATAACGGCCATTGAATGTCAGGACCGTTCAATGTAACAATTTTGAAAAACCATATATGGGATTCTCTACTCGTCCTAGAGATGAATGGCACGAAAAGCCAAAGGGAGTAAATCAAATATGTTTACATCTGGTCTAAATTAATAATATTTGATTTATTCAAACTATAGAAAAATTATATTAAAAAATAAAACGGTTTTTTAGAATAAATAAATAGGTTAATAAATTATTCAGCATTCGGCATTCGGTTTACTGCCGAAGAGAATCGAACCCATGACTTTCTGATTACCAATATAGTGAACCTCCTTGTCTGTGTATTCACGTTCCACATGTATATGAACCAGAATGGCTATTCTTACATCTGTCTCTCTCTCTTTATATATGTCCATCTATATATATATATAATTTCATAATACTTAGTATATCTATCATCCAAATAAGGTTGACATCTTTGCTATATATATAAATATATATATATATACGTATATATATATATATATATATATATATATATATTATATATATATATATATACATAGATCGAAAGGGTATATACAGAAAAGTCGGTTCATTGCCGGTGGGATTCGAACCCAGGATCTTCAGATTTCCGGTGCGGCTGCTTTAACCACTGGCCACGCCAGATCCCCACACAATTTTATTGCACAATTAATTTTAGGAACCAGTAGTCAGGGTAGTGAAATCATAGTCACACCCACTACATGTGTTGGCACGGCATCTTTGCATGTAGCAGTGAGAACTGATGGCCTTATATGGTGTGCGGCATATATTATATAAAAAGATGTATGAATAGCCATGCTGGTTCATTGTTTATAGATGCAAAGGGTGTACACAGAAAACTCAATTCACTGCGGGTGGGACTTGAACCCACGATCTGCCGATTTCCGGTGCGACTGCCTTAACCACTTGGCCACGCCAGATCCCCAACCCCTGTGTGCATTTGCACACTTTTACAGGAAGCAGCGGTAGTGATGTATGAATATATGTATGAATAACCATGCTGGTTCATTGTATATTTAGATAGAAGTAGAACAAACAGAAAAGTCATTTCAATGCAGATGGGAATAGAACCCGTGATCCTCTGATTTTCGGTCGGCTGCATTAACCACTAACCTAAGACAGATTCTCAACCCCTCTGTGAACTTGCACACTTTTATAGGAACAATCAACCAGCTGACACATGAAGTGGGTAAGCACTCTGACGTCATTACTGGGAATCGGAAGATCATGGGTTCGATTCCAAACTACACCAAACTTCCAATACATACTGCGCCTGTATTGACCCATAACATGATATGCATATTATTCATACCATACCGCAGTACCCTTGCTTTACAGTAAAATTGTTATCTTATGGATATGTAAAACGTTAAAGATAAGGATTACAAAATTTTGTGCAAAATTTTAAAAACTTTAATGAGCTGTTAAAAATATCACTCGGAAGATGTAACAGAATAAAAACCGCTTAGTGAAAATCACTAAAAACTGTTTCGGACGAATAGCTTTAATTTAGTTGCCTAAATAATTGTTGAGCAACATGATTCCATCTCATGGTCTGATTCGGCTCTATCGTGCTGAATTAATCAAAACATTTTACCATAAACATATAATTTACATCCCAAATAATGAATATGTTTAAGTGCAAAATCAGTGGGAATAGAAATTATGATTTCAGTACGTGTGTAATAGCCATTAGCATACCTGTTTATTCTGGCTTGCAGTATTTTGTGCCAATATATATGCCCCAACATATCAAGAAAATCAGTGCTTAAGCTGAACAAGACACTTAACTGCGGATCGCATTCTCAAATACCAAGCAAGTGTTCCCCAAGTTTGCCAGCAAATAGGGAATGGAAGATTTGTTTTTGGTACATCAGGTTTATTATACTATTTTATACTTTTAAAACACTATTTTACCAAACGATGTATGATGGGGGGCACAAACACAAGAAGAGGTGATTTATTTTAATTAATCGTTATGTTTTTAAGAAGCAAAAAAAAAGGAAAACATGGACAGCAGACAAAGGGAAATTTTTCTGGATTAATGTAACTGATTAATATTATGCTTTTGCCTATTTCCTGGGAACCATTCTTCAGCAGCATTCCATATAAATAAATAGAGAACTATTATAGATCTTGCTAGAAGAATCCCGCTAAAATCACAACCCTCTGCCACCATGGTTAATAATCATGGTTAAATGAGAATTATTATACAGAACAATATCCAGTGAATTATACCTGAGACAAAAGGTGTTTAATATATTATCTATGTTCATGGGTTATTTGATGAGTCTATTAATATGCCTTAGCGATGTTATCACATGGGCTTCACGTATGAAACCACAAAGTACCGAAATTTCCCCATAAACTGTCGTTATGATTTGTAAAACAAAGCACAAATCACGTCAATCTGCCAATGGTTACAACATTATTTTATCACATTACTGCAAATAAAAGTATACAATTACACTTTTGCACTGACACAATTATTTAGAGAAAATCAAAGTAATTGTGTGTAATCATATATTGTTTATATTGTATTCACCTAAATCACAGTTCAAATAGTGTGTAGCTCGGTGAAACGATGAAGCCCCTGAACTATGTAATATATGTTTTGTACGTGTATATTAATTACAACCCTACATCGTAATCTGTCATTTGCCTAACACCAAGTCCCTTTATAATACGATATGAATTTTAGATTAGTCAGACAAATATAACTGTTTGACACACGTTTGTCTCAACTGATTGATCTTTCAATTAATCTTAAAGTAAACTTAATCTTAAAAAACCTCCTTATCACCTTTATTTTTACAAGGCCCCCAACTTTATCTTGTGTATTTGTGTATCCTAGGTTTTCGCATAAGTCACCATTAGAGTCACATCTGAACCAGTAACCTTAGCAAGTTAGCAACTGCATGAACCCTGTTTTGTTTTCAAGGCGCAGCGTCGAACCGTAATCCGGTATGTAGGTGATCCATTATATGTCATGCCATTTTGTGTCAAGTGAAAGATGTTGTCATACTCAACACCGAGAGGCTGTTAGATTGTGTATAATGAGGTTTAATTTGTTATTTGATATTTTTTTCAGATGAATTCTGACCAAATTATACTGACCCTACTGCCTGTAATTACAGTCCGAAGGCGGATAATCAACCAGGTGAACATTTTAACAGAGTTCTCCCTGAGATATCGATGGAACCCGCAGCGTATAGATTAAAAAAACTGATTCATGGATAACCATCCAAGTGTCATATTTCATAAAACTGAGTGTGATAACGGGATCTATTGTTCCTTGATTTTAAATAAAAGAAGACACTTTCCTCTAGCGTGGATTTAGGAATAATACAAGCATTTCTTAATATTGGTCTTTCTTTTTATTGTTCTTACTAACACAATCATCCTACAAGAGCCAGCCCTCGTACAAGAAATGTTTATTGGTAATTTATTCGGTTTCGGAATAGACAAACCTTGATTTGCTTTATTAACTCCTTAAACTATGGTCATGTTGCAATCCTCTAAAACTCATTACATTTTAAATTGTTACTTGTAAAGGTTAGCTTTGTCGTATAACATTACAGAGGTGATAGCAGATGGCAGCAGACGATAATATTCCGAACAATGAGAGCCACGTATTGCTGGTTTGAAACAGTGATTATTAGTGAGAGATTAGAGCAAATGTATTTCATGGAGTGTAGCCAATTAGTGGATTGTTTTTTTCATTTTAGTGTGTAACGAAACAACTCCACCACTTGTTAACAAGCATGCCCGCCATCCTGCCAAACAATGTCATAAAAAACATGTTAATAAATGTAAATCATGTAAGGCTTTTTATTATGGATTAAAATATTAGCGGAAATATTCCAAAAATTGTTACAATGTGGAAAGGCTTCTGGCGTCTACATTTGTGAATTTGGGTTAGGTCCTCCTTATTCATTCAGACATCTAACATAAGTAACACTCTTGGGTGTCAAAAGTTTAAAACCAAATATATTTTTCCAAGGAGGTCCCTGATATGGACAGAATCAACGATCTCAGCATTGCCCCAATGTATACTGACCGAGCCTTGTTAACGAATCTGGCCCGGGATTTATCCAACTGGATATCACCTCAAGCCAATGCCTGAAGCGCCGTGATCACTGGACCATGGAGTATGTGGCATGAACCAAGCACACTACCATTTACTTTTACTTTTACAGATATTTGCTGGAATTTAATAGGATCAAACAAACACTCAAAACAACAAGAGTAACAGGGTAATAAATGTCTCAGAAATATATTAGAATCAGATGTAGAATTAGAGTTTCTCTTTGTTAAAATGCTTCATCAGTCATCCACAGTTCAATTAGCCGAGCTGACAAAAAGCCATCCTGTTTCGGAATCACGGCAGGTTAAAGATAATTGTTGTGGAACATTACTGATCGATAATTCAATAAATAACACATTTATACCTTCAAAATATCAAATATACCAGAATAGAAATCATATTTGAAAAGATGGAATTTATTTTGATCGTATTATAAGCAGTAGCACCAGCGGTACTAAAAGCTTAATTACAATTAGCTTTAATTGTTTCGTATTCGTTGTGCACATATTTTCCTCAACAAATTCTATTAGCAGGAAAGTAACATGGCAGAAAAATACACACACATTTCAGATAGTTTCATGTAGTTTAATTTTAGCCCCCGAAAACGTGGCCTGTTCTTACTGGTTCTCTAAAATTTCAATTTTTAGTAATTCCGTGTATATTAAAAATATAATAATTTCATCAAAACTGTACGGGTTTTACTTGAAATATACTACATAGGCCTCATGTTCACATTAAATGGCATTTAGAATTAATTTGAATTGGTTTTAAAAGGAATGGTAATTGTTTGGTAACCTAGTGTATTCACTGGGCGTAAAAGCGGCATCTAAAGCGGCAATAACTGTAGCGAAAAGTGTTCTGACAGCTGTGTAGATTTAGCTTGTGACACTTACACGGGGAATGTACAAAAGGGTATTTCTCGGTAAAGCGGTCCAGATTGCTTTAAAGGTACACAATAACCGTTTACCTCTTAATTGTTTTATGTACCCTGTCTTAGTAAGACAAAAGTTTCATATGATGATTGGTCATATTTATCTACTGAGATGTAATCTATGTTGAAAGTCACGTGATAGCTTTTTTCATTTAATTACCGTACCTTAGAAATAACTACAGAGGTCACGATATAATCTTTTGAAGAAAAAAATATATCTTAGAGTTAAAATTCAAGTATCTATAATTGCTAATATAAGCGACAATGGAACATATTTATTTGAAATTGTTCTCACTTTAGTTCTTTCCCGGTTTTTACCTATTTCGCACATGGGATCCATTGTCATCCTACACTCGCAGGCACTATTGCAGTGAGCATTTGGAAGAGGTTTCGACTACAATGAAGCTTGAAGATCTTGAGTTTCTTTTGAGGCTTCCCACCAGACCACGATATCGACCCTGCTGTCACTTACGATCCGACTGGACTCCTCACACCGGATAGCCATATACATTCCTCCAAAACAATTTCCTGAGACTCGACAAATGTATGGGTCTTCCTTAGCATTATCGCCTATAAAAAAACTTGTTGTCTCACTACCAATATTTGCTTTCACGTAATTTGAGACCGCCAGATATGTGTTTGTTTTTAATTTCTTGGAGGTAACCACAGAACACAGCCGAACTGTCAACAGGAAAGACCGGAATGCCTGCGCTAGGTAAACTGGTTATTAACGACATATGCGTATTACACATTCAACCTCTAGCGCAGGATTAAGATTTTTTTTTCCATATGGATAGCCCTAACTGTCAGTGACGGATTTAAGCATGTTTGGCCTGACATTTGACCCAGTCACCGACTCAATTTAGTGGTCAGTAAATGCAAAAAAGCCATGTTGCTCTCGATGCCTTTGTACTCATTTCTTGTGTCAGCAAGCAAATATTGTTAATCCCCCATTCTTTTAGGTAATCCTTTTGTTAAAATGACTATAACAGGTGTCGCTGCACTATCATGCACCTTGTATTTACATCTTCAACAATTCGGGATACAGTTCTATCACGTAAACTATCCAAGGAAGCCCGTGCATATGTTTTGTTTATATTTACGATACCGTGTCACATATAATACAGCGAAACACAGATCTACAGATTCTTAAATATATTAAACATTTTTCACGAGCAATTACCCTCTTTTGCATTGATCTGAGAGATAAATATTCTACATTTGCTCAATTTAGTTAGTTATTTGTAATTTACGCACCTGAGTCGAAATAATTCAATTTCGAAGTAAAAGCATGCTGGGTGAATGAACCAATGTAGGGCGTGTTGGCGTAATGTTTAGGGCACTGGACTTGTGACCGAAACGTTGTGGGGTCGAAACCCGTTCACACCACATCCGCGCTAAGACTCGCCAGAGTCTTTACCACATGGGTGCGCTCTCTCCACAAAGGAGTAATTGGGTACTGGTCGTGCATGGGCGCCTAGCAAAATGTAGGATGGATACCCCTATTGCGTCAACAAAGACGTGTTTTAGGGTGTATGCTCCCCCGGGAGCCCAGACAGGATCCAAACATGAAAAGACCCTAGACCAGGATAGCAAAGTGTAATGTGGGATCAGACTCTTACGGGGTGATATCTAACTATAAGCCTAAACCCTTTTCTGCTACAACTAAGTTATGCATATTCCAGTTTTTTTTTTTTTCTTTATGAAAAGCTTTCCTGACTTAAAACATACATTTAATTCATCTTTCATGTCTTTCTTGGGTCAATTTATCCTTTAAATGTCCAACAATAATATGCATATTTAATGTTACCATTCAAAGATCTTTGAGAATCTGAAAGCCCCCGCGTCCCATTCCGGTTCACAAATGTAAGCATCATCACTAACCAGGTCTTCAAGGTAAACATATCAAGGTAAGAATTTCTTTCCACGTGAATAGCTGCACAAATTGCTGTAAAGATATTGGAACATATCCTATTGAGTATCCAACTGAATTGTTTCAACTTTTAGAATAAAACAAATGAGCCAACTTTCCTCATTTCATGAATATATCCCCAAAACCATTAAAAAGGGGGATACCAGCTCTTACCGAAAGTGTATGTGTTTGTGTTTATTATTATTATTATTATTATAATTATTATTATTACTATATTTTCAGGGTATATGAACAGGAATGGAGCTAAATAAACATACAGTATATCAATAAAAATATGTTCTTTTAACAAAGAAGCGAGGATATTTCTCGTTGTCTAATCAACTATGGCTCCTGACCCGCCTCCCTTTGTTTTGCGTCATGGTTAGCCCCGTGACATCCCGTTGCCTCTCTAAAGTAATCTACAGTCGATCACTGTTTCCACTCGAAACCCGCATTGAATTTCTGATCTCACAGAAATGTGTTAGTAAGGTTCTGCTATATATTATAAGCGATTTGATTGGGACGCTAGTATATTTTTGTACTATATTAGGCCCATTGATCCCCTTTTAGACACGGCACATGGAGCCAGCCCATAGGTCGCTAGGCTTTACCTTTACCAATGTATCGTGACCGTCGACCTCTACACCAATGGCTTGATAAACCAGGGATTAAACCATATTTTACCATCCATTCTAAATTACTTAGTGATAAATTCTGAGAATAGAAAATACTATTTATATGAAAAAAAGATGCTTAAATAAAACTATGAGTGTAAAAACGAAGACCAAGATTCAGTAATGAAATCGTAAAACCCAAGAAGTGATGAGGAAATTTTAGGATTTGTCGTTTATGTGATTAAGGAAAAATATTGGACAGCAGACAAAATGCGGGATTGATTTTGAAAATACCTCTCAGAATAATGATAATTTCGGGTTTGCCACGTGGTCCGTATTTCTGCAAAATGTCGTCAAAAAACATCGAAAACTATGAGATATTGCTCGGACAAATCAAGCTATCCGCATAACCCTATGCTGCATTCGATCACAGCTAATCTTTACGTCAAATAATTATACAGAACAATGGCAAATGAATGTAACCTGATACAAATTTGTGTAATATGTTATCCAGGGGATGCGGTTATTTAATAGTAACGCATGAATTCTATAAACATTGTTTACATGGTTCTTGTGTGTAGCCCCATCATACTGAAATGTCCAAACTGTTTTAAAGTAACATGATAACAACGTTAATTAGCCAACGGTTATTATATTATTATATTGATTAAGTAATACAAATACGCTGTTGTATGAACATAATAAATGTAGCGTAAATGTAATATCAAACAAATTGTTTTGGCCAATATCACCATTTAAACCTGGTTTGGCTCAGTGAGACTCTGCTGAACTTCATAAAGGTAAGAATGAATTGTGAGTGTTTCGATCAGACTATTGACTTTTATACGGCTTCCTATCTTATCTTGTGTTTTGGGTATACAAAGTTTTCGTTTCTGACCCAACCAAAGTAATATCTGAAGTAGCAATCCATGCACCTACATAAACGCCGATTTTTTTTTTCAACGTGCAGGGTCTATCCGAAATCTATCTATGACCCCTCATCCTTTCATAATATATTATTGTTTCGTGTCACGTGACATAAAATGTCATATTGTACACCAAAAGGCTGGTACACAGTGTACGTTGTTTTTCTGTTATTATTTATTCTTCAGATACCTTCTGGCCAGACTTTACTTGGACTGCTACTTGTATGCTTAATAGCAGAGGTAGATAATAAACCCGGTGAGCTTTTAAATTTAATTCTACCCACAACATCCATGGAACCAGTAAAATAGAGAATTTGGAAACTGGATCATGGGTAACCATTCATGTGTCAGGGAGCTCGAGGAATCATAAAGGAGTTTCTTAATATTTCACTTTTTTATTATTATCCTAACTAATTAAAATCATCATACAACAGCTCTCGTTTATGATAACGGTCATATTGCTTTAATTTCGTCATAGCTTTTCATTATCTATCGTAATAAAAAAGACAAATCTCAATTTGCTTAATATACTTCCTACTTAATGGTCACATAACATTTGTCTTCATTTCATTTACACCCATAGCCATCAAAGGTAGCCTCTGCCGAATCTCAATGCAAGGATGTTTGCAGATGGTGGAAAATACTTCCACCAATGGGACACATGAATTGCAGGTTTCAAACAAGGGTTATGAGTGGAAAGAGTTGAGAGCAAATGTATTGCATTGGGTGTAGAAGTTCAGTTAAAGTTTTTTTTTTTTTCTTTTTCAGTGTGCGAAGAAAGCAACTCGACGACCTGTCATCAAGCTCGCCATTCTGCGCAGAACACTGTTATAAAATCACAGGTGTATGTATATCATGTGATCCTGGTTATTATGGATTAAAATGTCAGAGGAAATGTTCAAGAAACTGTAAAACACAAACCTGTGGAAAGGCGACTGGCGTTTGTTACTGTAAACTTGGGTTTAGTCCGCCGATTTGTATTGTACGTAAGTGATATACAATACTTGCTTGGTAAGTTGGAGAAAATGCGACGGGTTTCAGCAGTTACAATCACCCATCGGTGTTAACGCTTTAAACATCAAATCAAATTATTAATTTTGGTGGGAGAACAATATTAGTGATGCATACCCAACGGTATCTTACCTGTACTCAGAATGCAAATGTGAAAATAGATTTTTATTGATTATGCATATTTGACTGGTTAAAACCAATAGGTAAAACTTCAATATATTAATTGTCTCAGAAATGAATTAGATTTAGATGATGACTTAGATTCTTTTCTTTTGTGTGAATGTGTCATCGTTCAACCACGCGTAAAATATCTAACAACTAGAATATCCGATTTTTAAGTTTAAGTTAGTTATAGTAGAACATCAATCTGTGAATCAGTTGAGTATATAATGTATTTATATCGTCACACACAATATCGCATGTTCGGAAAACGTGTAGACGCAATTTATTTGACCTCATTTTAATCAATTCAAGTAACTACCCCGGCAATAACCACTTTAATTTGGATAAGTCAAAGCTGTTTCGAATTCGTGATATAAAATCTGTTTCAGCATTGCAGAGGGAAAATATAAAAATAAAATAATTTAATATATCCCATGAGAATGTGGCTTTATCTCACTGGACTCCACCTTAGTACCTTTTATAAATGTAATTTTTTAATATTCAGACATGTACAAAAATCATTAAAACAGTACTGCTTTTCATTTGAGATCCAATTTATAGGTCATAGCATTTAGATGGAATTTAAATGAAAGGTTTTGCCAGTAATGCTGAATTTTGTTATTCACAGCATGTAAAAGCAGTACATACGGGTATAATTGTCGCGAAAGGTGTTCTGAAAGCTGCGTAGATGGCGCTTGTGATGCTTTCACAGGAAAATGTACAAAAGGGTGTTTATTCGGAAAAAATGGTCCGGAGTGCTATAAAGGTAGGCATTAATCGTTTATCTCTGAATTTGTCCATGTATTTGATAGTGAAATGTGCATTCACGTGACCCAGTGATGTACTACTATAATAGTTTTTATTTAAATATAATATTCGTGCCTGGCAACTTATTTTAAAGATTGATACATGTTTCATAATATCTATTCGAGTTCAAATTCATATTTCTATGATTGCCAATATCTTCAGTGTTCATGGAATATCTTTTTAAACCCTTTTTTCTTTATTATAGATTGCCAATGGTGTATATATCCCCGCCTATGTTTAGGGAACTGTTCCTGCAACAGCCCTTGTGATAGAGTAAACGGGAGTTGCGTTTGACTGGACAGAAATGTACACAGCGATCAGCAAGCCTACCTCAGTAAATGTTTCAAACCGAACGTACGTTCATATTTTTTTATGGAGGTGTTCTACTTTCTAAGCTTTCTTTGTAGGACAAGTCAGATCGTTTAGACACTTGGATGCGAGACCACGCGGTTATATTTTTGATCTCAAATATATGAGTTGTAAAAATAGTTTGATATGTTTGTAGCACTGGGCTTGGAAGCTAATAAATTTAGGGCTAACTAGAGTAACTTCACCAAAGTTTTGGAGTAGACTTTAATCTTTAGAAATTAAGAGTAAATTCTGTTTTATTCTTATCTGCGTCCGGGACCTGTTCCTGAACCAAAACGTATGTCCAAATTTTTCCAACCGTGGCGCATTACACATCCGGTAAATTTTCGCCCTATTTCTATCTTTAGTTCCCACTGCATTAGCTAATTAGCTCTGCATTATTCATATATCTGTGTTAAAAATAAAAATATAAATGTGATTATTCAGACACAATGAAAATACGTAATGAAAACTGCTCCCCTTATCGGCCAACTATTATAGTATAGGTCTGCTGATCAATATTAAGTCTAGAACTAAAGCTCTTTGTGTAATTTGGGTAGAGCCTCCAGGGTCAATGATTTCAATACTTTATTTGTGTTGCTCTCCCTGGCTCTGGTACCGGAGATAACAAGAATGATAAAACATGTTACTCTTTGTATGCTTCCGAAAGTGACAGATGATATATTGTCTTCTCTATATGTGTCTTCTCTATAGAGAAATGAGATAAGTTTTCATGGCTTTTGGGATTATCATCAATCCAGCATATCTGCTTTGGTTAAGAAGTCTGTTTTTTTTAACAGTCAGCCAGACCATGGATTTACATTCAATGTGTCATTTAGTGGTTGCAGTAAGAAAATGTTGTTCCTAGAAGTTTCTTCACTATTGGCCATTTTCCTGATATTAGTTTGTTAACAAATATGATAGCACCAATATACCGATATTCCAGGAAAATTATTGCATGGTAGAGAAAAAGAATAAGAAGTTAAAATTACAATTCTAAATCAATAATTAATTATTTACCTTAATTATTGTTGCCTTGAAAAGCCATTTGTAAAAAGTAAACGAGTATTTGTGTGAAAAGGATAAGTAGAAAACTAATTCTTAATGCAGATCCAGTTAACGGGGTGGATCCGGTTGCTAGGATTTATTTTTCGTGGGCACAGGTATGCACTCTATTTAGTGCAATTCTCTACCACAATGCGAACAGACAGAAACTTATTCTAATGTGGCCTTATCAAAATCATTTTGGGATATATGAAAGAAGTACAAATGCAATTTATTTATATAATTATACCAATGGCATGTTCTTTATTCCAGAGAACACTGTTCCAGTAGCTGCCGGGATTTCCGCTTCAGCGTTGCTCGTCCTGTTTGGTTGTGTCCTGTTCTGGTTCAAAAGGTAGAGACGTAACCTGTAGGTTTTATTTTGCTGGCCTTGGCAAAATCTAGTAAAATATGATTTTGTAGTAGTTTTTTACATAAATGTTCCTAAATGTGTCCAATTTATCCAGAGTCTGCCATATCATGTTAGTTGAACAAACAGTTTCATTGTTATGGCATACGAAGCCAAAATACAATATCTACATAAATGTCTAACTGAGAAAACATGCTATTTTTGTGTCTTTTTACGCCACGAGAAAGCATAAAATTATATTTAATCATCATTGTGAATGATTGAATAGATTGATGTGAAGCGAATTTAAAGCATATTGTACGTTGGACGTCCTTAGTGAAATTTAACACTGGACTGCTAAGCATTTGCTTGCGACCTACTTGCTGAACTCCCGTGAAAGCAGATTATACTTACAATCAGTATGGATGGATAAGTACAACCACGAACGTTATTCCTCAACTGCATAACTGACACTTTAATATTTATCCTACTATTCTTATGTTTTAGCATTTACCTTATGCAAATCCAGCGATATCAACTCTAGGTGTCAATAAAATTTTTACATATGCATCTGTAAAACATTATTGTGTAATATCTATAGATGTCAGAGGAGGCAAAATACACCGAGTCAAGGAAGGATATTACTATCCTAATTTACAAATTATTCACATAATAATTCCTTTCCTTTTCATTTACGGATATCCTTCCATCCTTTTATTTTTTACCATTAAAATGTTTAATTTTATTTTACTTTTATTTTAGTGTCCGACGTTTGTCTCGATTTTCCATTCATCCTCTTGGGACGTTATATATTTTCTCTTTCTTTTAGTATTTAAGATGATGAAGGAAACAATTCAACTACCGGACAGGATAAGTGCCGAAGAATCCCGGAGAGAACGTGGCAGTCAAGAACAAGTGGAGCCACGAGTTGTTACTTTTCAGGACATTCAGGACCACTACAGACGCTCATCACGTGATGAAGTAGTAGCTTATGCGGTTGTGAACATAATGTAAATGGTCAATTAAACACCGTGGACAATATCATCAGTACATTCTGAACCGAGTCACTCGCAGACGCTAAAGATTTGCCGATTTTGGTTAAGGAACTTCAAAAGAAGAGTCTAAAACGTAACAACAGGGATATGGGTGACATCTTCGGAGAAATGAAACTTTGACTTTCCTCTTGACGGCCAATTCTTATGAATTATTATTATTTTTTAAAAATGGACGGAGCCATATACTGGAACCTTAGCTAACGGGCCTATTCATTGGTGAAGGAGCTGACCGGGCCTGTTGCTTCATGCAATCAACGTGCCTGCTGAAACACCTCAAAATAAGACTACTGCGCACGACTTTATATTATGCAGATAGGTAACAATGGGAATTTCCTTTCACTGAGTCTGTGATGTGTTTACAGTGTGTATGTTGCAGTCACCACTTATATAGGTAGTGAAACATATGTTTTAACCGTTTCCGATGACTCTCTCTTTGTCTGTTTGTTTATGAGTTTGTGAGCGAGAAAAAAATCTTTAAATTTATTATTATCACATGCATAAATACATAAGATAAATTGACCCAGTCATATGACGGAGAAAGGTAACCTTAAATTTCTATCGTGAGGGTAATGCACTGTCAAAATGACATTGTCATAAAAGTATGTTATAGAATGGCTAATATTTACAAAAAGTGATCTTACGATGCTTAGCTGTCTAACATGACATTTTCGCCAAAAGTTCACTACTCTTAATTTTTTTTAAGAATAGCATAATTTTGTTTTGAATTCTGAAGAGGGGAAGTGTCCTCAAATATTATTTTTCTAAATCAGTATAAACATTGCATCTTCAATTTCTTTAGAAATCAAATAAATATTCTTTGATTTGTGAGCTGCAAACTGCCGTAATGACGAGGGATACATACGCATCAGTATAATTAAGCGTAGCTTTGCGAAACATATAGGAGATTACAGGCGGCGGCACCATTCTACAGGAAATGGTAAATCAGATCAAAATCAAAGAAGAAATGAGGTTTCAGAACATTGCGTAAATCAACTTAAGAGAAACTCACATGAATAAGATTATTGGCCGATTAAAAAATATATATAGCGAACAGTGCGCAGAAAAATACATATAAAACAGATGTTACCACCAGTCTCAAGGGACTGTTAAAAATGGCCACGGTCTGTAAATATACGCAGTTTCGGGGCACTAAATGAAATCACAGTTAAGAAACTGATACAATTCCTGTCATTTGAAAATCTCAATTATAGAAAAAATGAGCGAAAATGGAAATAAACCTGTGATGCAATCAATCTTCACGAACTTATGAAACTATTCATGACCTATAAGTTGATCTACAGCTGCAATACTGATGCAATACCTATTATTTGGCTGTTTCAAAATAACAGCTAAAATGCTTAACTTAGAGAAGATACGTTTGTCCACCAGGTTTTGGCAGCTGATGACACTACAGATCCTTCATCAGTATTGAAACCAAGATCCTTTGCAACACATGCATTAATTATAGAGTTACTGGAGTGTTGTATCTAACCTTGCCAAGAAGAGAGAGATGTCTCATAACACACCCTTAAGGTTTTCCGGGAGCTATTCCAAGGATATTCATGAATATAAATTTAAAAGTATTCTTGTACAACCGTTGCGATTTGTGCCCTGCCAGTATACGCTTGAACGAAAAGACGACGGAGAACGATATTAGCAATACATAATTTACACTTAAAACCTTTAATATGGGTTATCATAAACAGTTGCCCGGAAACGATATATGAAAGTCTTCTCACAGTATACATGGTGGTTTTCAATTTGTAAAATGTGATAACTAGTTATTATATATGTTTTGCATTAAACAATGTATACACATATTTGACATGGGTTACGCAGCAGCATGCGTTCAGGTTTAACCACAGCATACTACAACCTCATGATTGAACATTATTTTGTGGTTACAGTGTACACATTTATTCATGCTGATTTAACTATCAAATAATAGGAAAAACAAAAGTGCAAATAAAGTTATACAATTAAGCAGTTGAATCATCAAAATCATATAAGAAAAACATGCTAGGAATACAAATCATCCTGCTTTTGACAAAATCGTTTGAGACAAAGTCTGGGGTCTGAGAGATTCTGCATTATTTCATAAAGGTAAATAACATTTTTATACGTAATAATTAAATACATCTTTAGGCATTATATGGCATCTTTTTGAATTTGTTATAAAATACCGTTAATACCGCTTTAAACATTCTTATTTTAGAGTAAAGCGTATTCATGGTAACTTAGCACTTGCTGGCCACACTGATTTAAACATACATTTGCCTAGTTTCGGTCATACGGCGTTTCGGCTTTTGTTATATCGAAGCCCAGTCAAATTTGGAGTACTGGAAGGCGTTTCTTAGAAGGTTATTACCTTATCTCTATAGTGCATTGTCGGTTGGTGTGTTCCATCTATAATAAGCAACATTTGTGATGTAATCATTATGTGACACAAGTCATGACGTCATACTGGTCATGCGTTACAAACAACGCTGCTTGTTGCCTGAGTAAAATTGTGTCTCCAGAAATATACGTTCATTTCAGATGATAGCCTTGCGGTTCTTACTTGCCCTTCTGCTGCTTAGTTTCATCAAAAGGATCGTGTGTGAAAATGGTGAGCATTAAAACTGCTTTCTTCCTATAATATATATACATCCCGTGTTCAAAATAATCGCGGTGTACCTATAGGTACAATTGTCGAGACCGGTGTTCTGAAAGCTGTTTACATGGCGCTTGTGACGCTATTGCTGGAAAATGTACAAAAGGATGCTTCATTAAAATGTGTCCTGAGTTTTTCAAAGGTGGAAAAGTTATTCCAGCATGCATTCATTAACTGATGAATTATTTTATTGTACATGATATGACATCTAATTTATTTCAAACTATCAAAAAAAATCCTGAAGTCTCCATGGTTTAGATTATGTATGCATCTTTCAATATTATTGCAAATTACAAAATGCGTTTTTTATTTATAGTTCTCTTATCATACGAAGTTAAATCTCTCTATGTTTGCAGCCACTACCTCATCAGCCGGTGGTTATATATCAACAAAAAACATAGACAGTCACACCGGGGCCCCTACATGCCTTGGAAATTGTGAGGGTTCCTGTACCAATGGTATTTGTCGTGCTTGTCGTTCAGGATTTTATGGGGAGCATTGTCATAGAAACTGCTCCATCGGATGCAGAGGGAGCTGCAAAATAGACGGCACGTGTGAATGTCGAAGAGGATATGTCGGCCCTAAGTGCATGAGTCATGGTCGGTGAAGTTCAGTATCATATGTTTTCACTCGACTGTTATGTTTTATTTTTTTTTCAAAATATGTGATTTAATAAAATTATGTTGCATAGTCAATAAACAGTTGAAAGCTGAGTTGTTCATGAAGATTGTTTGGAAATTATATTTAATTTCAGACAACACAGGATCCGTTCAACACATCTTCCTACTCAGTGGCGGAGTTTCTGCTTCAGCCACGTTTATTCTGTTTGGCTGTGTCCTCTTCTGCCTAAAAAGGTACGATTATGGTTTGTGATTTTTATTTTGCCTACCCTAGTAATATTTGACTTATTTGCTGTTTTCTCTTTTATATATAAACAGTTATCATTCAAAAGCAAAGAAAAGTAATCATTAAGCTTTCTATTAACTTAAAGTTAGTATTTCTGTATTTTTGTTGCATTCTTATCTTTGTCTTACCAAGGAGATCGTGGTCACGGTTTGCTTTTGACTGAGAAAAGTGCTAGGGCAAGTTATTTCAGTGAAGCAGGCTAAGCAGATGGCCTTTTCCTTGGTCGCGTGACAACATGAATGTTACATGTACAAAACAAGTTATTTTATAAAAAAATCTCAAGTGCTTGACCAACGAGGCCCTCACTGCTTTCCACAGTTGCTTCAATCTGGCGGGTTAATACAAATCAAGCTCGGGCCTGCACCTCAGACGAATACGGTTGTTAATTCTCAAAACTGAGTTCTGGTCCTCAAGACCCTGTAGAAGTCAATGCCAAAATTATTATAAACCTTCAGCAAAAATGTTAGCGGTGCCTCATCGCCTTACCTGGAAAGAAATATCGAAGATGGTGGGCTGAGCACCACGGTACCTTTCATTATCTGAAAGACATGTTATAGCGATACAACACTAGCACTTTTAACTCCGTCTTAGATCAACGGTATATGTTATAGTATATGTAGACATGTACGGAAAGGGACTTTTGTATACTAACAAATAGAAGCGAGTACCCAATGGCAAGCTATCCCGCAACGCACCTAATACTACTACAGTAATAACCTGAAGGAAGCATAGGCTGTGAATTTTCCCATAAAGGAACATAAATGCCCAAAGCCCACCACATGCAAGAGATATTTCAAACTGCGAATCTGGACTTCTTATCCCCTGCAATGAACTTCTGTCGCTTAACACATGTTGCATTAACTCGTCCCTTCAAGCAAAACCACCCCTACAGGTATAATTTAAGAGGTATCAGAGTGTGGTGACGTAATGATTAGGCGCTGTACTTGCGACCGCAGTGTTGTGGGCTCCAGTACACTTGAGATCGCTCTCCTGGCTAAGACTCCTGGTCAGAAGTGAATGGTTACGGGTCATCGACGTCTTAGAAACAACGAGTCCCTAGCACCTTTTATGGCTGCTTAGGTTTTAGGTTCCTTAAGGATTTGAAACAAGTGACCAATTGGTCCTAACACTTAGGTAAATTTGAAATATATACAGGTGGAGCACGTATTAATTATTGATGTTATTATCTGGTGAAAAATAGTTGTTAAGGAACCTTGATCAATGGGCCTTATTTTGGATGTCAAATGAGACATTACAATGACTTCCCTTTATATTAAGAAAGACATTTACCCAGGACCTCCCTGAACGTTACATTAGAAGATTGTAGGCAAAATGGATAAAAGTTATTCCACGTCTAATTCTCTGGGTGGTAAAGTCATGTTTGGGACCAGTAGCTCGCAGAATATAGTTCATTATAACCTAATTTCAGGGTTCTGAGGAAAATCGCCTAGGACCTACGTGGACGTATAATAAGAGGTTTTTAGTTCTACCGGTACAATGTGTGCCCTTACAAACTGTCAGGATACTCAAAGTCATGTTTCGTCCGAAACACGCAGAATAAAGGTCATCATATCCCCTTTTAAGCGCTTTGAAAATTGCCCAGAATATCCTTGGATATTGCGTTAGAAGATTCTAAACCTAAGAGTTACCAAATGAGCTCATCTAACTTTTAGGTTGCTCAAGTACTTTTTTCCCCTACAGCTCGCAGAAAATAGGTCACGATGATAAAATTTCATGTTTCTAATGACATTTTTCCAGGACTTCCCTGAATGTCTCATTAGAGGATTGTAGGCCAAATGAACACAATTGGTGCCCTGTCTGACTCTCAGGGTGTTCAAAATCATGTTTGCGGAAGCAGAATACAGGTCACCATGACTAATGTTGGGTGTCCAAGGAGGTAGGCCTAGGACTTCCAGGATGTACAATTTAAAGTTCCTAGGTCTAATGTATATGTTTTGTTATCTTTATTCGGCCGGACTGCTTCATTTGAAGGTCTCAAAACTAGAGAAAACAATGCGTAAAAAAAATAGAAAAAAATACACTTGGTGCCAACTCTCTGGCATCTCTGGCATTAATGAAACACTCCATGATTAATTTGCATGGAAAGAATCATAGCAATTAATATATTAGTTATTGAGATACTGGAGCTTTGTATCAAATTTTAATTTGTTTAGGGTGTATTTTCGAGCCCTTTAGCTGGGAGGATATATGTCACAGTGACCTAATTTCCGGTTTCTCAGGAGATTTTTTTATGAACTTCAATGGGAGTTGCTAGTTCCAGCGGTTACGATTTGTACATACGAACAGACAGACGGAGACGGACGGACAAAGAATGATCTCTACAGCTCAGATGACTTTCAGTCAGCTGAGCTAATAAATCTACACGAGTGAAATACCATGAAGCAAAATGTGAAGTCGGATGAGACTGACATCGTTCATGATAAAAGACTATCAAACAAAACGTTTACATTTACAAGCTCCACAAAATACCACATAGTTTAAAATTCATATTTGTTTGAAAGATATATAATGAAATAATTATATAAATATATAGTATATTTAATATTACATATACAGTGAATAAATTATAATATATAAATATATATAATATGTATATATTTGATATTTTCTATATCATTTAAACTATTAAGGTACCAGAAAAGACAAATTTCTTCAAAGGAAGGTAACTTATTATATCTATTTATCATACCAAACACATAAAAACATATCTCATGTTTTTTGGAGAATCTGATCACGTTTAGTCTTAATATATTATTCGCCGATTATCGTTAAATTATGCGATATATCATATTGTTTCGAACTGAAAAAACAAACTTATTATGCTGAAACGTGACACAAAAGAGCTAGATCACACAATGATAAAGATATTACGGATAATAAGCTTTAAACATTTTAACCTTAATAGCAGAATTATTAAACGTTTGGTTTTTGCTTATTTTGATACATGAAATTAGGTATGCTTGTTTTAAACAACTTGGAAAATATCGATAATTTATCAAATGTTAGGTTTTTCAAAATCAAAATAGGTTATATTAAATAAAGGTAGCACTTAAAAGTTTACCGTTTCTCCTTTACAAATGCCGAAAGCGTCCTCATTTTTGTAGTATTTAAGATGAAGAAGGCAGCAAGGAAAGCACGGGTTCCAACAGAACAACGAAGGAGTGACAGCTACGAAGAGGGAATGACAGGTGGCGACACCTATTTTATAAATCAGGAAAAAGGAAGCCACAAATCAGCTGAAAAAGGCATAGCTCATGATTATGTGGACATTATATGAGTGATCAAATATTAATGTGGGTGTCACACAATTTGGCCTCAGAGATCCTCTGAAACGAGAACATTTATAGTTCATAACTAAGCTGTTAATCGTTGCCACTTTTTATATAAAAGCACCTGCCAAAGAAAGGATGAGATTAAATTTAGCGTGAGACTTTCTTAAAGGTCTTTTGCTTGTAACGTAAAGCCCGGGGAAATAATCTTCGTTAATTTGCATAAAAAAAATTCCAGACATGAACATGTCAAGATAAACGGGTAAGAGTTCGTAGTAGTGTAAGTTTGGTTCTAACTCTTATTACCTTTGCGCAGGTCAGTGTGTAATCATCGGCTGGATATAACAAGGTTATCAGAAATGCTCTGTTGGGATTGGTGAGACAAATTACTGCTGTGTAATGCTTTAACGGCAAGAAATCTTAAAGCCTTGGTTATGGGTTATTAAACAAATATATCAAAGCGTTTATGATAGCAACTTAAATGGAATTTAAGGCAAAGTTGTCTGAAAGACGGTACAAAATTGTACAAGCGCTATATTTTCTTAGTCTAATTATTATAATTAGAAGTAAAAATTAAGTACCTTAATATCGGGCCGGTACTTTAAAATGGAGCGGGTCGGGCAATATTTGAAACAGCGACGGCCCAATTGCCTGGAGTTTATTGTTACGAGGTATCTTAACCCATTTTCTTATTCTAAATAACTAAAGCAAGATTGTTGGTGCAAATGCTCTATTTTTTCTCTCTGTACATTTCAAAACAGCCATTCATATGTTAAGATTTTTACATACCCATGAAATGGTGGCCATATTTTAAATAAAATAATTAAGAATACTGTTTTTCAGTTACAACAGAGTTGGGCTCGGTAAAATCCTTCTCGATCTGGTTACTTTTCTGTTCTGTCAGACTGTGCTCTCTGGTGAAAATATTTGCAAATTTAGAGGTTATTATTTTAAATCCCTATTGATGCTGGTTTGTTCAAAATATATATGACAACCCACAGGGCTCTGATAAGAATAAAACAAAGGAAGGGCTGTTTAATAAAAAGAGACTTTAACCAAGCTAAGATAAAGAGAAAAACCCTTACTTCGCCCATTCTATGAAGGACAAAGATTCACAAACCAGCTCTGTGCGGTAGAAGACCATGTCCCTAAGCACTATCAGTAAGCTAGTACGAGAGCAGTCGCGTGATTAGGCAGCTCTGAGGACCAGATCCCCAAATTGGGAATAAAAAAAGCTGGTGTTACCTTTCACAACTGTGTTTGTATTGTATGCGTACACAACTTGTAATTAGTGGGTAACTTATGTCGGCTTCTTTCTTATTGGCCATTACATCTTTTTTCTGAAATAAATGAAACATGCGACTACTCTATGCACATCTCAAAGAAATATCACCGTAAACAGCAAGTACATATTGCGCTCATTATAAATGTTCTGTTGTTGTGAAAGTGCTTTGCCCTCATATATTAAAACGAACCGATAGACAGGCACAATTACGCTTGGAACACAAGGACACATGAAGGCTAGTTCGTGTAAATCTCAAGCTAGGGTAAATATTAAAAAAATCGTTAGCATTTAAAATAAACGCATTTATATTTACATATAGATCTAATTTTTATCCTGTATTTGCAGTTGTACATGAAAGTGTATGGGACGTTTAATTATCAAAACTATCAAAGCATTTGCGTTTGATATTTTACACATTTGCATTTGATTTTTTAGCTCAGCTGACTGTAAGTCATCTGAGCTATAGGGATCACCTTTTGTCCGTCGTCCGTCCGGCCGTCCGGGCGTCTGTCCGTTAACAGGGCACAAATCGTAACCGCTAGAACTGGAATCTTCTTTCTTGGCATCCTGGGAGGCCTATGGAAATTCTCCTTGTAAACCTGAAATTAGGTCACTGTGACCTATATTCTTCGAGCTATGGGGTTCCGAAGTACCCCCCAGAATAATGGAAAATTTGATACAACAGCTCAAGTATCTGAACAACTAATGCATTGATCAGCATGATTTTTTGCATGGATATTGATCATGGAGTGTTTCATCAGTTTCTGCAGACTGGTGGCGCCATCTGTATTTTTTTCAATTTTTACCAATATTTTTCTCTATTTTTGAGACCTCTTAAGATGCGGCCATCTGTTAACAGGGCACAAATCGTAACGACTGCACCTAGAATCTTCTCTCTTGACATGCAGGGAGCCCCATAAAAAGTCTCTTTGGAAACCTGAAATTAGGTCTCTGTTACCCATAACCTTTGAGCTATGGGGCTCCGAAGTACCCCCCAGAATAATGGAAAATTTGATACAAAAGCTCAAGTATCTAAACAACTATTGCAGTGATCACCATGATTCTTTGCATGGATATTGATCATGGAATGTGTCATCAGTTTCTGCAGTATGGTGACGCCACCAGTATTTTTTTTTATTTTTTACGAATTTTTTTCTCTATATTTGAGACCTCATAAGATGCGGTCATCTGTTAACATGGCACAAATCGTAACAACTGGACCTAGAATCTTCTCTCTTGAAATGCTGAGAGGCCCATGAAAAGTTTCCCCTAAAAACTTGAAATTAGGTCTCTGTTACCCATAACCTCTGAGCTATGGGGCTCCGAAATACCCCCCAGAATAATGGAAAATTTGATACAAAAGCTCAAGTATCTGAACAATTATTATATTGATCACTATGATTCTTTGCATGGATATTGATCATGAAATGTTTCATCAGTTTCTGCATTCTGGTGGCGCCACCTGTATTTTTTCAATTTTTAGCTCAGCTGACTGAAAGTCATCTGAGCTATAGGGATCACCTTTTGTCCGTCGTCCGTCCGGCCATCCAGGCGTCTGTCTGTTAACAGGGCACAAATCGTAACCGCTAGACCTGGAATCTTCTTACCTGACATCCTGGGAGGTCTATGGAAATTCTCCTTGTAAACCTGAAATGAGTTCACTGTGACCTATATTCTTTGAGCTATGGGGTTCTGAAGTACCCCCCAGAATAATGCAAAATTTAATACAAAAGCTCAAGTATCTGAACACCTAATGCATTAATCACCATGATTCTTTGCATGGATACTGATCATGGAGTGTTTCATTAATTTCTGAAGATTGGTGGCGCCAGCTATATTTTTTTTTATTTTTTACGATTTTTTTTCTCTACTTTTGTGATCTTTAAACATTTGGTCATCTGTAAACAGGGCACAAATCATAATGACTGGACCTAGAATCTTCTGTCCTCACCTCCAGGGAAGCCCATAAAAGGTCTACATGGAAACCCGAAATAAGGTCCCTGTTACCCTTATTCTGTGAGCTATGGGGCTCTGAAGTACCCCCCAGAATAAAGATTTGGTCATATATTAACAGGGCACAAATCATAATGAATGGACCTAGAATCTTCTTTCTTGACATGCAGGGAGGCCTTTGGAAAGTCTCTTTGGAAATCTGAAATTAGGTCTATGTTACCCATATCCTTCATGCTATGGCTCCGAGAATAAAGATTTGGTCATCTGTTAACAGAGCACAAATTATAATGACTTGACCTAGAATCTCCTTTCTTGATATGCTGGGAGGCCCCTGAAAAGTCTCCTTGTGCACCTGAAATTACATCTCTGTTACCCATATCCTTCATCCTATGCGGCTTTGAAATACCCCCCAAAATAAACATTTGATCATCTATTAACAGGGCACAAATCATAATAACTGGACCTAGAATTTTATTTTTTGACATGCTGGGAGACCCCTGAAAAGTCATCTTGTAAACCTTGAAAATAGGTGTCTGTTACCCATATCCTTCATGCTACAGAGCTCCATAGTACCCCAATGAATATTGGATAATTTTATACAAAAGGTCAAGTTTGGAAAAAGTATTTCATTCAAATTTGACATTCAGATGATAAAATTACTTTTGTCAATGTCTTCCTGGTCAGCTGAGCGTCATGACCCCTGGGTCACTTGTTAACATTCGCTGTTAACATTTATTTTTAAATGCGTACCTTCACATTTGATCCCACCTCTAAAATCTATCATTATCTCGCGTTTTTCGTCTTGGCTTTTTTTATCTATTCCATGCCTTATATTTTGGCATGTTTCATTCAAGTCAGTGACCCTCATTCAGTTTTACAATGTAATATGCGTGCATGTGTGTAAGTGAAAAACAAAGAAGGAGCCGGTTGACAAAATAAAGTATATGTTTATTCATAACCCAATAATATACAAAAGGACTTTTCTTTGATAAAAACAACCGATATGGTATTTGATTATTATTCCTGAAGTGCACATCATAAAGTCATAAAGATATACGAGGCCTCACTGATTAAAACTGTTTTGGAACTGTTGGCTTAATGTGAAGAGTTAAGAATCACAACTGCCTTTAATGTAAGCACGGAGAAATCACAGCTGCCTTTAATATGAGCACTGAGGAATCACAGCTGCCTTTAATGTTAGCACTGAGAAATCACTACTGCCTTTAATGTGAGCACACTGAGGCATCAACGCTGCCTTGAGGACACGTGTTACAGTTTGGTATTTTTTTTCAGAAATGAGAACAAACGTCTTGAAATGGTCTCTAAGGGGAGTTTTACAGACCACAGATGTCTTTACAATAAATACTTTTAATATTACAGCCGCCTTTATATTGAGGACTCGGTATCACAATATCGAACATAAATATTATGAAAGTATCACCGGTGTTGTCTCTTATTTGAGGCCTTATGTATCGCATCTCTTTAAAACAAAACCTGAAGCAATTTGGCTGTTTTTAGCTGCTGTCTTTAAAATAAGAGGACCTATGAAACAATTCTGCAGTGCTGTTTAAAGCAACAGTAAAATGATCAAATGGCAACTGATTATGAGAAAACAATCTTGTTTAATTTTCTTTTATTCAACAGAAATGGCAAATTGCTTAAATTTTGCATCGCTATTAGGCAATTTACAATATTACCAAATTTAATTTGTTTACTTAAAAATGAAAATAACAAGATACAATATTATATAAAATACAGATAATTCTTCGTACCAAGCTCACGGCAGTCTTTGATATGGGACTTTTAATAATAACAATCTTTAAAAGGATTTTTAGCTTTTTTCCTCTTTATTCGTCTTTTCATGATCGGCATCGGGACGAGCAGGACGACAGACGGCCATAGAAGCAGAACTGACTGCAATACAGAAGCAAAATTTTCATAACAAGAAACTAGATCATCATCCAGCAAACTACTCTCAGTTTGGTATTTTATATCTATTGAAATCATTTTGACAATTAAGAATAATACACAGTAGAAGCATATTTAACGAAGCGGATGGTGAGCCTGAATCAATTACAGTGGAACCCGTATGTAAGATCATCTGTCTATTAAGACCGACAGTCTATTAAGACCACCATGTGTAAACCGAACGCATTCACATTAGTTATTACCTATGTGTCTAAGAAGACCACCTGTGAATTGAGACCAATACTGGCTAGTCCCATAGGTGGTTTCATCACACAGGTATAACTTTACTCGAATAAGCATTGGCTTATAAAAAGCCAGTTTAATATGAAACTGTAAGAAATAACAAATAAAGTAATAATCTAAAGTAAATCTATGCACATTAACATATTTTAACAACAGAATTTAAATTTTTCTAAAAAGATTGTGCTTAAATTATGTTGTTTAAAATATGTTTATGTGCATAGTTTTACTTGAGACAGAATGCAAATACTGTAAATCATACTTGGAGTTGTATTTTAGCAGTTGTTAATAATTTTCGTCAATGCAAGTTATAAATGTGAGTTACAGAGTTCACGTAGGCTTAACCTTACGTTCGCAGAGTCTTTACTTGCCTGACACGTAGAAGCTGTAGACATACACACCAAGGTGTCGACGAGGGCTCCTACAGAAACAAATATTGACTTTAGAAAGCGAAAATTTCCAACAAGCAGCAATTGGTACAAGAAGTATACCAAACCTTCCTTCTTGTAATATTAAAATAAAGAATTGCAGCATTTACTTCTTGCTAGTCGATGACCTTGATGTTTGTTCTTGAGCCATATAACATATTAAAGAAAATCTAGAAGATTAACCATATTAACAGATATTTACTTTTGCGTGATATTTAGTTTATCGGTCATTAATCCCGACAATCGCAAAAAATCAAATGTTGTGTTAAAATTAAGGTATTTAAACCCAAGTTAAAATGAGTATATGTTTACTACTAATGCGCAACTAATATGTCAAATTGAAACTTATAAGAAGACTTTGGGTGAAATAGTGTTGGGTTGTCAGGCTTGCTTAGAACCACATTACAAATTACCAAAAGGAAGGTTCATTTTTAACCAAGCTTGTCTATCTCGGATGGTGCTGGAGAGGGGGTTGGGTTTTCCGTGTCTTTCCTTCTTCATATTAAATTTGTGAGGCAGCCGGAAGTTTCTGGTCTCGTTACAATTACATCTAGTTATGATTACGTCTTGTTACGATTACCTGTAATGGAACATTTACGAACTACACTCTCCTATTGCAGGCGGAACTGTAACACTTCCATCCCAGAACATGTTTATCCCGAACACTGTATTCAAATATTCAAATCCTATAAACTATACTATCAGTTGGGAATAGAATGATGTCTATACTAATCCACACAGTCCAAACATCAAAGCCAAAAATCCTGCACCAACTGTTGAGCTTACCCAAAAAGACAAAGTAGTACTTACTACCGCAGTTACAAGTTAACAACCTAATTATGTCCAGAGGTCGCTGAAAGATAACGTTGAGATATGAGTGGTATGAGGAATCGGCCTGTAACCATGGTAATACCGGTAATAACTGTCAAAAAACCGGCTTCGGCAAATGATAGCCACTTATCCACGGCAAAGAGGGTTAGATGAAAAGAGATTCATGAAATGGCGGCTCCGACAAAACGAAATTGTAGCATTGAGAAAATAATATGCTTCTGCTTTGGTTACGGTTCTAACATTTGTGGTATACGGCCGTATTTCAACTAGTTCATCCTTGCCTGTATGGTTTCCCTGTTTAAAAGGGCATAACAACGCCCCTGCCTCACATATGTTTAGAACAACGCCCCTAGTAACAGCAACGCCCCTCTCCATGAGTAACGGTTGAACAGGAAGTCTAGCAGCGGAGGAAATACTGCGAGCCCGGGGCCTATACCCGAACATACTACCTCGTCGCCAAAGTGCGCCTCTTATCAAAGTAGTAGCCGACCACCGCATAAGCGGCCGTGTAAAACATCCCTGCGCCGACAAAAGATTATTAGGAACTGTAGACCGTCGCCTTTCTGTTATCTGGGGAATGAAGAGTAAAATACAATTTGCATATTTTTTAACCAAGTGAAGCATAGAATTCGGATTCTGGATTCTTATTATCTTTGAGATATTACAGAGGTACAGTATGTGTTGAAACAGAAATATCACCGACAATGTCTGTTTCATCGGACTACACACTTTGCTTTTCTAGTCTTTTCGGCCCGTTTATTCTTTTCTCGGCCTCTTGGGGAGGATACAACACAAGCAGTCGTAATAGGGCAGAAGGTTATTCGTTCTTCATTATGCCTGAGACTCATGCCCAGTACATAGTCATTCTTGGGTGAAGATTGTTCATCCATGCAATAAATGCTTTGGCCTTAATAACGGGATATAAACGAACAACCGTGACAGCGACTAGCGCTCGAGCCATTACGCATGACCCGCCATTGTGAAGGGTATTGTAGTTTTTATGTTAAAGGTAAGGCATAAATAAATATATCACAGACTTATTAATAAAAAAGAGCGGAATATATATATATATATATATATATATATATATATATATACATGCATTTCGGGAGACATGTTTCCAATTGACTTAAAGCCTGGAAGTCGAAGGAATTAACATATGCACATATACAAAAAAGGTAAACTATCTAGCCTGATTACTTGAGCAAAGATTGATTTAATACGACAAAACTCAAAATTAATATTGTAATGTTAAGAATTGTGAAACACTGGAAATACCGATGTATCATATGCATATTGTGTGCAATTACCAGATTAAAACAAAACACAGTACTACTCTGCTATTAGCTAAGATTATACAATTTTAGTGTATAATGAGATGGTTCGGAGTTCAGTTACTTTAAAAACTACGTCTTATTTAATGCTACGTATAGTCCAAGCAATCAAGATCAATTTGCTCTTTTTGACGTGGCATATTTTATCTGATTTTTGTACCGGTGTTATATGTGTTCTTACCACTTAGCATGCCGTAACCTGCCCCCGACCACCAAATAATGGGGCTATATGACGTCACAACTAGGCCTGCTGAGAAGAGAGCGGCCCGAATCATTACTGTTTATCTCCAACTGATTTTTTACCATGAAACTGGACACAGGACCTGTCGGGGAAAATTTAGAGAAATAAGAGTTTAAATACAAGGTACCACCTGATCTTCAATGCGATCTGCTACACGATTTCACAAGCTTAACAGAATGTTTAAATGAAAGTAAGAGTATGAAACGTTACGCAGCTTCATCAAGGTTGAAAATACATAAAACACTACTAGTGTATTATCTCAAACCTATTAACATTGTGAGGCTTCCAAAGAGAGCCCCGGAGAGTGATGTCACAGCCAGACTAGCGCCGAACGTTTCTTTAAGGACGACACCGACAAGACCGGCGCCGAAATACGGGCCAGATAACAGTAGTTGACAAACAAAGCTGTTTTCGAGGACTACCTACGCCCACTCTTGATCTCGCATAACACGTGATCTGCTTCACATGATGCATATATGTTAGCTTCTGGGTCACAGATCTGTTAAACCAGACCTATAAAACAGAAAAGATCAGTATACAAATGAAAACTAGAGAGCCAGGTGCTGAGTTAGCTTTTCAAGTGTTGCTATGGACAAAAAAATTGAAAGGAGAAGTCGATTACTTTAGTCCGGAGAGTCGAAACCGAGTACTCATAAGTACTCGTGTGTGTACACATTGATCGGCACATCAATGCAAACATTGTGTCTTTCTGTAGAATTACCAAAAATCAGGTGTAAATTGCATCTATATTTTAACTGCCTCTTGAGTTATGTCTTGAGTTATATCTCATTCTTTTTCGCATATTGTAGGTTTGTAAGAATGTGCACAAACATATCTAACAAACTGTGATTTGTTTTTAATGACAAGGTACCTGTAAGCCACGAGTTGTAAAAAATCAATATCTTAGATTTTCACTTGCATTGTTATCGTTAGTTGACTGAGAGACATCTGACCTTTAACGATAACCCTTTGTCCGTCGTCTGCCCGGCCGTAAGGCCGTCCGGTTGGCATGCCGTCCTCCGTTAATGGGGCACAAATTGTAAGTGTTAGACTTCGGACTGTATTTCCAGTGAGGTCCTAGACAAATCTTTTGGGATACCTGAAATGAGGTCATGGTAACCTATATTCTGCGACCCATGGGCCGAAAACATGATTTTGAGCACCCAGGGAAATTGGACCCATTAGGCCTGGGATCTTCTAACATTACATTCAGGGAGGTTCTAGGCAAATGTCCTCGGAAACACGAAATGAGGTCACTGTGGCCTATATTCAGATACCTATGGGAATAAAAGGTATCATATGAGCACCCTGAAAGTCTGACTGATTGAAGATGTGTTAAGCTCTCCGATTGTTCCAGTTAGAAGTGTTTAGACCTGTTCCCTGGGCACTCCCTTGGTGTTGGAGTCGAAGACGCAGGTGCTACTCAGCCAAACAGTTGGTCGTTTCAGCTACCAGTATGCCCAGGGGGACAAGCAAGAGAAGCGCCGGAATGTACGAAGGAGACAAATGTATCCATCCGGCCTAGAATATTCTAACACAATATCAAGGGAGGTTCTACTCAAATCTCTTTGGAAACCTGAAATACGGGTCTAGTGGCTTATCTTTTGCGACATATGGCAAAAAGATAATATATGTGCAACCTGAATGTCAGATTGGCAAAAATTGTACCTGTAAGACCTAAAATCTTCTAACACATTATCAAGGGAGGTTCTAGGCAAATCTCTTTGGAAACTGGAAATTAAGTGGGCTATAACTTGTGACATACCCGCCGAAAACATGATATTGAGCACCCAGACAGTCAGATGGGACACAAATTGATTCCGTTCACAAATTGAATCTGAATCTTATAAATGAACATTTAGGAAGTCCCTGGGCAAATTTGTGGAACCATGAAATAGGGGCACTGTGACCTATTATCTGTTAGATATAGGAAAAGACATAATTTAGAACAATTTAAAAATGTCAGATGGGCACAAATTCTATCATTAGGCCTAAACTCTTCTAACGCAAATCCAGAGAGGCTTTAGGTAAATCTCTTTGGAAAGCTGTAATTATGTCATGGAGACATTATTTCAAGCATAAGGACTGTATACGTGATTTTTGGACACCAGGACAGACAGGGTACAAAATGTATCTATTTTCCTTGGAACCTTCCATTGTAAAGTTCAAGGAGGTCATTGGCAAGTCTCCTTTGAATCCTGAAATAACATCACTTAATTCTTATAATACATTTCAAATGGGGCACAAATTGTATCCGCCTAAAATCTTCTGACACAACATCCAAATTCAAAATGATGACCTATATTCTGCAAGCTGGTATCCAGAAGCATAATTTTGAACATTCAGACAGGGGTACACATTATAACCAATAGCCATAGACTCTTCAAAGATAAAATCCAGGGACGTCCGTGACACATCTTCTTGGAAACCTTAGATTAGGTCATCTTTATTCCGCGTTCTGCGGATCAGGAAGGATTTTGAGCACCCAGACAGACAGGGTAAAAATTGTATAAATTTTCCTTGGAACCTCAAATGTTACACCCAGGGGAGGGGGTCATTCGCAAGTCTCCTTTGAATCATATAATAAGGTCCATTAAATCTTCTAATATACGTATAATACCAAAAAAAATATCAAATTTATTTTCCGCCCTTTTAACATTAGCCAGATACTATTCTGACAGACGATTTTATAACACATAAAATTAATATGCACCAAGTCAAATTCAGTTGAGCGTCATGGCCCATGTATACGAGCGCGTGTGTCTGTGTGTTCGCGCCCATGTCTCCTTTGAAGTCTTAAATGGCTGAAGGCCTAATTAGATAATTAGGCCGAACAGGGTAATAACATCCGTCTGTGCATAACATCTGCGGAAGGTTTTATGGCCCAGGAACAGGTTGATTTCACGCCCTCGTTATCAGAATTTCACACCTAGGACCTGACACTTTGGGAATATTTAGCTTGGCGGCGAATGTGTTAATAGGAAATAATCCCGCAAAGAAAATAAAGTTGTCCTAGAACAGGATATCCGAAGATACTTGTGCGGAATTTAGAAAGTCAATTCAGAGCGGAAGCAGGTAAATTATTGTCTAGAAAAAACCAGCTGCGTATAAATTATATAGATTATTATTATTCAGGTGGCCTACATAGGTCGCTAGATGGTGAACTGCTATGCTTCCTACAACAAACGTATGCCCCCTCGAAACAAACGGTTTATGAGACTTACAGACGCACTTACCTTGCCTTTTATACGCAACGGGTTATTGGGCAGTACTAACCACTTCAATGTTTTTCCTAGGTATACATTGAAGTACGACACAGTTCATCAATACGCGAAAATTATTATATCTTGAATTGAACTTGCCTTATCCAATGAGTAATGACGTTGAACTAAAGAGTTTGCTAAAAGGGATCCGACGTATCCTTGGCGATACCCCTTGCAGCAGAAAGTTAGCAATTACACCTGATATCCTCCTTACAATATTGTCCCACCTGTTGGAAAACCGTGTTACTCATGTGCAAATCTTCGCTCAAATCTTATTTTTTTAACCATTTGTCTTTTACCGCGGGAATGTACTGGTGACGGAAGAGTCATTAAATGAGCGCAGACATCTCTAGCGACAGGTTAAAACGTTTCATCAATTGAGTTTAGAAGGCAATACTCGGTGGACGAAACTATTCAATTCAAACAGAGAACCTTAAAAAAATATCTCTACCACGCATGAACGGGAACATCTTATGTCATAAACTGGCTGTCCTCAATGCGTTTGCGCTAACTAGGAGTGCCTTGACAACCGGAAAAGGCTCTGCTAATAAGCCTTTGCCTCCAGATTCGGGAGTTTTTGTCAGCGCTTGGATACGATGCTAGTTTGTATGCGGCTCACAGTTTCAGACATGGAGGAAGTTCCTGGGCTTATTCCGTGGGCGTGCCAGTGTAAATTATTAGAAAGGTCGGCTATTGGAAGTCAAAAGCATATTTGGCTTACCTTGACTGTTCTAAATAACATTTTAAGCGCAATTCGGACAATGGCAAATAACCTATATTAATATATACATATTTGATGGCATTGGTCGAAACATGTAACACGTTGTGTCATATTTTAGTAGTGTGAAGCGCTATAAATTGTTATTGCACTGCATTGATTTTACAATATACCTGTACCTATATACCTGTACTTATGAACTTGCTCTTAAGACTAAACTTGCTCAATTACCTACCCATGTAAGTTAAAATGTCTTCATACAGATGACATGTTTTCAAGCAAGACTCTTTTGACAGGTGGTCACTGTGCATGTGTCGCGTTTTAGTTGCCTGGCCACCCTAAATCTTAGTTGGAACAGGCCGGGGAGCATTGATTTCATCTTGCCAGTTCAAAACCTGCATGAACAAACATAGCCAAAAATATTTTCTCTCACATTTCAGAAGTGTGAAGCGATACGTTTTAATTGCACCGCATTGTTTTAAATATACTTGTGCTGTGTATTTGCTTACCAGGACGACGCGCATACTATATTTGTGAATTTTTTATACAGTAAAGTTTTACTGTATTTACTATATTTAAAAATATATAGTCCATTACTCAATTACTGTGAGTTTGTTGTCTGGAAAAAGGGGGAATTTGGCTGGATTAATTTTACCGATCCGTCATATTTTTTTCTTTATTGAGAAGTAGCCCATCTTTCAGTAGAATTTCTTGAAAATTCTTTCAGAGTTATTTCTCGGGCAATCGGAATAACCCTCTAATACATTTTCCCCAGTCAAGCTTTATTGATAATAATTACACATAACAATGGCCAATCTATGATAGGTCAGGCAATTGATGTTTAACATGGCAAGTGGTTACTTTATCAGTTCCACATAAAAAAATAAATATTGTGTACTAATGATAAAATACAAATGTGTAACCACAACGTACCAAATTATCCCGTCAAAACTGTCATAAAATTATTGAAATCACCGCAACAATCACGTTAATGTCACGGTTATAACAGTATTATTGTGCAAAAACTGCAAATAAACTTTATCTTTAGCACAATCACTGTAGAGAACATATTGAGAATTCCCTGGGAATCAATCCTATAGGTTTACCAAATACCACGGTTCAAACCAGGTTTGTCTCTGTGAGTCTCTGCTTTACTTCACAAAGGTAAATATGTTTTGTAAATGTATATGGATGACAGCCCAGTGGCATTCATTCACTTCGCACACCAATCCCTATATAAGACGTCATTATTTTGTTTATATAAGTCAGGCGTACATTTTTACTGTTTCACATATATGTTGTCTCAGTTATTTATGCTTTCAGGGTAAAGTAAAGTTCATTATAAAGTAAAACTTTCTGATCATTCTGGTCTTTATTTAAAACTTGTCCTACATTCTCTTGTGGTCGTATATACACCGTTTGCGCTTCAGTCTTGACCCGAGACCTAGTCTGAACTAGTAATCCTAGAGAGCAACTGCATAAAGACTTACTTGTTTTTAAGGTGCAGTGGCAATCCGTAATCCGGCATGTCTTTGGCCCCTAATCCTTGCATTACCTATCAAAGGCTTTTTGTGTCATATGACGTCATACTGTCCGCGTCATACTGAACGTAGTTCAATTTGTTATTAATCATTCAGATGACTTCTGGCCAGACCTTTCTCACCTTACTACTTATAGGTTCATTCAGAGAGGCCGACAATCATCCGGGTGAGTTTTTAAATTGATTTTTCCAAAATATATATCTATTGAACCCCCTACGTTCAGATTTGAAAAATAGTTCATGGATATTCATTCAATTGTCAGATTTAGCAGACTATGTGCAGAAACGGGAACTAATTTTGATCAATTTTAAACAGAAGACATCTGGCGAACTATGGGAATCAAAGAGGGATTTTTAATTTAGCATTTTCATCATTATCCTTACCAGCATATCTTATTTATGAAATTGTTCGTAATTATTAGGGTTGTATTAGGTTGTAATACACTACACGATACAAGAAGACGAATCTTGAGTTGTTAATGGTCAACTGCATTCCTCATACATTTTTCTCCTTACACCCATTTGTTTCAAAGATAGGCTTTGCAGCATATCATATCACAGGGTTAAGGCAGGTAATCCAAAACATTCTGACCAATGATAGCCATATTTGCAAGTTTGAAACAGTGGCTATCCGTGGCAAATTTAAAGGAAAAAAAATTGCATGGAGTGTAGTTGGGCAGCGGGTCAAACCCGGATCCGGCGAAACCCGGATCCCGGACCCCAAGAGATATTTATAATTCTTTAAAACTCTCATGTCAATTTGTCGAGATATTCAAGTAGAATTGCATATTTAGACGTATTTTATATCATGTTCGGTCCAAACCATAACACTAATTCTGTTTTGTAACATAATTTTGCAATTAACACTGACTGATCCTGACGCAGGATCCAACGGATCCCTTTTGCTCGTTATCTTGCTCATTTGTTAACATCATGTTCAGGCATAACACCCATTTGATTTTCTTATTGTGTTTTTATTTTGTATCTGTATTTTAACATTTTTTTTTTCTTCATATTTTTTAAAAATGTATGTTAAGCAAATTAAGGTTATAATTATTCTTGTACCCCAGCTAACGTCTCTTGAAATACAAGTAATCAACAATTCCTCTGGGTAATAACTTTAGTATGTTATTGCCAACTTTAATCTTATGGTTGTTCAACTTTAGAAAAAAAAGTGTATGGAAAACGAAACAGGTTCGTGTTCTGATCTCAGCGGTCGCAGGTCCGCAACGACCGGTGACACATGTTGTCAAATTAATCTCTCTTACTATTATATATATTTTACTTAAAACAAAAACAAATAATCATTTCTACATTGTGACATCAATGTTTTAATTTTTTATGCTGTGTCAGAAATAAAAATATGAGCGTGGTTACTGGGGTAAGCCAAAATGGAAAAGTCCTCAAACTCATGCATTTTGGTACGTTTCAACATAAATATTTTTGTATTGGTCCTTTACAAAGCTTAGGGACCCAGGGGTTCGGAGTCCGGGATCCGTGGGATCCGGGTTTAACACAATGCCGTGTAGTTGATCAGTTTTATTTTTTTTTTTAGATTGTAAAGATAGCAACTCTCCGACCTGCCAACAGACATGCCCTCCATTTTGCGGAGAACAGTGTCAGAAAACAACAGATTTATGTGAATCATGTAAGGCTGGACATTATGGATTAAAATGTCAGAGGAAATGTTCACAAAACTGTGAAACTCGAACCTGTGGAATGGTTAATGGCGTCTGCAATTGTAAACCTGGGTTTCGTCCCCCGAATTGTGTTTTACGTAAGTAATATACACTATTACTTTCAAAAGTTAAAGAATCGAGGTGGTGTTCAGATATTTTAGACACACGCAGGTGTAAAAACTCACTATATATATATATATTGCCATTTCAAATTACTCGAACTGGCAAACAAAACGATAAATACCCAAATTTTCGTACACACACTCAAAAGTCATCTGTGAAAAAGAGACTAGACTAGGAAAAACCAAAAAGACAAAACTACAAAAAGATACGTATGTTTTTCAGAAATACATAGAATATATGTAGAATTAGAATTCATCTTTGTTTAAACAGTTCATCAGTAAACTCGAAAAATGACAGAGAAGAATCCATTCAAAGTCACTCGTCGAAACAATTCAGCAAAAGCAATTATATTTTGTCAAACAAATTATCAAATATACAAGAAAGGAATTAATTCGAAAATGAAATAATGTATTTGAAATTATTATAAGCATTTAAAAGAAGATTTCTCGGCAAGAAAAACGTTTTTTTTTTTCAGTCACAGTCGTTGGAAATTTTTTATAGGCCTCATGGTAATCTATTATGACATTTGGACTAAATGTGAAAGACAGGGACTCACACTTACCAGGAATGCTTACTGTGGTTTATTCACAGGATGTAAAAGCGGTACCTACGGCAATAACTGTCGCAAAAAGTGTCCTGACAGCTGCCTAGATGGAACTTGTGACATCTTCACTGGGAAATGTACAAAAGGATGTTTCCTCGGTAAAAGTGGTCCGGAGTGCTATAAAGGTACACATTCACCGCACACCTTATCTTTTTATGTACACTGCCTCAGATAAACAAAGGTTTCATGTGCTGATCGTTCTGATTAATATAATTCATGTTCAATGTAACAGCATAACATGTGTGCAGGTGCATCCCGTGATGTTCCACTGTATTAGACTTACTTTAGAATTTTATAAATAGTTCACGATATAATGTTGTGTAAGCTGATATCTCTTAGAGGTAACGTTCACAGTTCTATGATTGCCAATATTAGCGACTATGGAACATACTTATTTAAAATTGTTGTCAGTTTAAGGCTTTACTGGCTTAGGTCTATTTGGCTCATGACAGCCATGATGCCATTCTTCACTCGCAGGCACCATTGCGACAAGTATGTGGATGACGTTTCGACCACAACGAGGCTTGAGTATTTTGAGCATTTTTTTTGGGCTGGCCACAGGACCACGATATCACCCTTGCTGCCTGTTTCTATCCGACCGCACACATCCATTCCCCCATAACAATTTCCTGAAACCGTGCTCTAATTATCTATCGGTCTTCGTAAGCATTATCATTTATGAAAGCCTTTTTGCTCTAACTACCAATACCTTAGTTCACACTTTTGCATTTCTTATTTCAAGACTGCTGGATATTCGTCAAATCAAAATTTGCTCGGCATTGACAGCTTTTTATTAAACAGGTGAAACAGTTGGGCTAACTTTCATTTGGCCATTATTTTTTTTCAAAGAATATTACTAATATGTTGTTAATTAATGTCACTGGATGTAATTTTTTAAAATAAATCAGTTATTCTTGCCAGTATATATAAATAATGTTCTTAAAGCATGTATATATCCTAGTAAATGCTCATATTAAAAAAAATCTAAAAAATTGTTACCGTGTCAGTTCACAATAATATCAAAGGTACTCTTCAGCTGACGTCACGACCCATCTTTCATTTTTTTCAGATTTTTTTTCTCTAATTCATCCGCACGCTTGTTTGTCCATCTCATAGTCCTCTTCTAACTTGCTTGGTTTTCTCTTGTATGTGTGTTACCTTGAAGATCTAGTCAGTGATGATTTTTACATACGTAAAACTGGTAAAGAACGCGGGAGCATTCAGATTTTAGAAAATCTTTGACTAGTTACATTATACATTATTGTCAGACGTATAAAGTATAGATTGGTGTGAGGAAAAATTATGAACGATGAATTAAATATAAGCTTTAAGGCAAGAAACCTGTTCCTTGAGAAAGAAACGTGAATATATGCACATCTCGTTAGTCGCAGAAGCTGTAGGGGGGGGGGGGTTAGCCTTGGTCAGTACCCCCCTTTCTGAGCCGCCAAAACCTTATTTGAGGGTTTCAGACCAATTTGTGCCGCCTGGACCCCTTTTCCGGACCTTTTTATAGTTTTTGTTGGGACTAAATATTAAGTTGTAAAACGTCTCAGAGTTAGCATGTATTGATGATATCTTTATGGGATGCCTGTGTGACGCCGCCCTGTTTCCACCTGATTATTGGTAGGGCACTGTCCTGATTGACCATATGTCACATTCTCCTCACATACGGTCCATCTATGAATGTCAAGGAAAAACCTCCTGTCCACATTCATTCACACAGCACGCCTTTACGCTGTAAACCTGGGGGGGGGGGGGGGTGTAAATTACCAAAAAAAATAATTAAATGGAACAATTATACATGAGTATACATGGGAAGTGGTTATTCAATAGGAGAGCATCATATCTATAAATATTATTTACTGATAATATCGCACGGTACATGTGTGTAACCACAACATACCGCAGTCTCCCGTCAAAACTGTCGAAAAGTTATATGAAAACAAAGTTAATTAGTCAACGGTTATTATATAATTATTTTGATAAAGTTCTCCACAAACACGTTGTTGTATGAACACATTTAATGTAGCAAAAATATTGTATCAAACATATTGTTTTGACCAATATCACAGTTAAAAAACCAAATTTGGCCCCGTGCGACTCTGCTGAATTTTACAAAGTTTCTCTTGTTTGTCTCAGTCATTTAAGCTTTTAGGTTAATTCATCTTAAAGTAAATTTTCCATAATTTTCAGACCAACGATTTTTATTAGGATTCCAATCTTATCTCTTATCTCGGGTATACTAAGTTTGCGTTTCTGACTTCACCCGAGCAACACCTGAAGTAGTAACCCTAGCGACTGCATAAACGCCGATTTATTTTCTAAGTGCAGGGTCTATCCGAAATTCCTCATATCTGTGACCCCTCATTTTTTCATAATGTATCAATTTTTGTTGTTCTACCTGACATCAGAAGTCATAAATCAAGAGGCTGGTAGACTGAGTATGTTTTTTTAAGTATTATTTTTCAGATGACTTCTGTCCAGACTTTACTTGGACTGCTACTTTTAAGTTCAATCACAGAGGCCGATTACAAACTGGGTGAGCTTTTAAATTAAATTTTATCTACAAAACATTGAACCAGTAAAGTGAATTTGAAAACTGGATCAGGGATAACCATTCATGTGTTAGGGAACTATAGGAATCATACAGGAATGTCTTAATATATCTCTTTTTATTATTATCATTACTAATTAAAGCATCGTACAAATCTCTTTTATGAAATGGTTGACAGTCGTATTGCTTCCATTTTGCCATAGTTTTTCATAGCAAGAGCAATGGAAGAAAGACAAATCTCCAGTTGCTTAATATACTTTTTACTTATGGTCACATACGATACGTCCGGTCTTCATTTGATTTACACCCATGGCTTTCAAAGTTTTGCTCTGCTGTATCTCAATGTAAGGGTGTTGGCATATGGTGGAAAATACTTCGACCAGTGAGAGCCACATATATCAGATTTGAAACAATGGTTATCAGTGGAAAGAGTTGAGAGCAAATGTATTGCATATAGTGTAGTAGCTCAGTTGATGGTTTTCTTTTCCAGTGGTTGAGGAAAGCAACTCGACCCCCTGTCTTCAAACATGCCCGCCATTATGCGCAGAACAATGTCATGAAAATACAGGTGTATGTATATTATGTTATCATGGTTGTTACGGATTAAAATGTCAGAGGAAATGTTCAAGTAACTGTGTAACTCAAACCTGTGGAAAGGCAACTGGCTTTTGTAATTGTAAACTTGGGTTTCGTTCGCCGATTTGTGTTTTACGTAAGTGATATATATTACTTGCTTGGTAAGTTGGAGAAAATGAGATGGGTTTCCGCAATTAGAGTCACCCATCGGTGTAAAGGCTTAATGCAAATGTGAAATAGACGTATATCGAGCATGCATATTTGACTCATTTAAACCAATAGGTAAAACTTCAAATTATCAGAAATGATAATTTATTTGATCTCACATTAATCACTTCAAGTTACAGCCCTGGCAATAAGTCCTTTATTTTAGATAAGTCAAAGCTGTTTTATTTTCGTAATGGAAAATTTGTTTCAACAAAACAGCAAAGAAATAAGTGGCCTGATCTCACCGGTTTCTAAAATTGAGCACTTTTTAAAAATGTATTTTTTTTCATATTCTTATATTTTTCGTGCCCCGCAACTTATCTTAAGGACTGGGACCGGCTACTGTGGCTCAGGGGTAGAGCGCAGGACTCAAAGCGTGGGTTCAAAATTCAGCCGAGGCGGTGAGATTTTTTCACGGTCGGACCCCACCCAGGGTGAGCGCTCTGCATATTTTTTTAAAACCCTTTTTTACTTTATTACAGATTGCCCAGTTGGTAATTATGGCCGCCTATGTTTAGGAAGATATTCTGTTCGATGCGACAGCCCTTGTGATAGAGTTAACGGGAGCTGCGTTTGTAAACAGGGTTGGACTGGGCAGAAATGTACACAGCGATCAGCAAACCAATGTACATGTTTTTTAACCGAACGCTACACTCATATGTTATAGGTGTTTTCTACCTTCTTAGTCTTTTTTGTAGGATAATTCAGATGATTAAGGCACTTAAATGCGAGACCAAGTGGTTATATATTTGTTTGAAATAGTGTGAGTTGTAAACTCTGCATTTGTTTGATCATCAAACTTTATATGTTATGAAATTATCCATATATCTCTATTAAAATTAAATATTTAAAGGTGACTATTCAGACACAATGAAAATACGTAATGAAATATGCTCACCCTACTGGCCACCTATTATATTAGATGTCGTTTTAAGTCTGCTGGACCATATAAAGTCTAGAACAAAAGCTAGATATATAATATGGGCAAAGAGCTTCCAGGGTCAAAGATTTCAATACTTTATTTGTGTTGCTCTCCCTGGAACTGTATCAAAAATGATAATAAATCTGTCTCTTTGTATTTTTTAAAAAGTGACATCCGTATAACATTATTTTGTAATATTTGAACATGCCAGAGGAGACGAATCACACCGAGACAAGGTAACATATTACTCTCACAACTTACAAATTCTTCACTAAAAAACTCTTTCACCGCGTCATCCTTCATTCCTTTCATGGTTTACTATTAAAATGTTTTATTTTATTTTACTTTTATTTGAGTGGTCGACCTTTGACTCGATTTTCCAATTATCCGCCTATGATGTTATACATGTTCTCTTTCTTTAAGTATTTAACATGATGAAGGAAGCAATTCATCTACCGGACATGATTAGTGCCGAAGAATCCCGGAGAGGACGTGACAGCCAAGAACAAGAAGAGCCATGTGTTGGTACTTTTCAGGACATTCAGGACCACTACAAACGCTCATCACGTGATGAAGTAGCAGCTTATGTGGTTGTGAACATAATGTAAATGGTCAAACAACCACCGTGAATAATGTTGCGAGTATATTCTGAAAAGAGGACACTCGCAGATTTGTATATTTTGGGCTTGATTCTGTAAAAGAACTTCCGAAGAAGAGCCTAAAACGTAACAACAGCAATATGGGTGACATCTTCGGGGTACTGAACTTTGACCCTCCAATTTACAGCCAATTCTCATAATTCAATAACATTTAAAATAATGGGTGGAGCCGTTCATTGAACCTTAGTTAACGGGTCATTTTATTGGTAAAGGAGCTGACCTGACTTGTTGCATCATGCAATCAACTTTCCTGCTGAAATCCCCCCGCAATCCATCACTCCTTGATGATGATTTGTTGAAGCCCATTTTATTCTTTCGACTAGTGAGCAATATTATATATTATGTACATGTAGATAGGACCTTACTTTTACTAAGGCTGTGATGTGTATACCGTGTCACCACTTACATAGGTCTTGACAGTTATATGATTGAACCGCTCTGTTTCTCCCTTTGTCTGTTTGTTTTAAAGTTTGTGAGAGAGTGAATCATTAGAATATTATTACCTCATGCATAAACGCAAACGATAATTCCGCTTAGTTATACGAAAATAAAAGGTTAACTTACATTTCTATCGTCAGGGTAATGCATCATCAAAATGATATTTGTCATAAAAGTATGTCATGGAATAGGTTAAAAACACTACATTGTTTGAAGTAGAATTATACATTTTATCAGCATGGCTACATCACAGGCAAGATGTGACACAAATAGAATTTCCTCGAGTACAGAATATGATATATTATGAAGGATCCACAAATAATATTAAATATCAGCTGTCAGTCTCAAAATCCATCCTTAATTTCTTCAGAAATCGAATAAATATTATAATTTGTGGCAGCATTATTCTTTGATTTCTGAGCTGCAGACAGCCGGAATGACGTAGATATAGACCCATTCGTATAGTTATGCGTAGCAAAACGTCAACTGTGCTAAACATATTGAAAATTACAGGTGGCGCCACCATTCTGCAGGAAATGGTAAATCAGATCAAAGTCAATGAGGAAACGAGGTTTCAGAAAACTATTTGAAATAACCTAAGAGAAACTCATATATATTTGCCGTTTAAAAAAATATATATAACGAAGAGTGCGCAAAAAATACAAATAAAACATATATTACCACTAGTCTTCAGGAACTGTTAAAAATGATCACGGTCAGTAAATATACGCAGCTTTTGGGCACTAGATGAAACCACAGCTTAGAACCTGATACGATTCCTGTCATTTGAAAATCTCAGATATAGAAAAAATTACCAAAAATGGAAATATACCTGTGGTGCCATCAATCTTCAAGAACTTATCAAAGTGTTCACGATCTATAGGTTTATCAAATTTCAGGACACTAAGCCGATCTACAGCTGCAATACTGATGCTATTCCTCTTATTTGGCTGCTTCAAAATAACAGTTTAAATGAGTAAAAACTTGAAGAAGATACGTTAGATCCCAAGTTTTGGCAGCAAATAACACTAAAAATATTAAGAGGAATCAATATTAAAAGGAATATCCTTGACAACACATGCATATACTGGAGTGTTGTATCTAAACTTATCAAGAGGAGAGAATGTTTCCGAGCTCCATAACATAACTATAAGGTTTTCCGGGAGCTATTTCAAGGATATTAATGAATATAAATTTATAAGTATTCATGATTTGTACCCTGCTAGAATACGGTTAAACGAAAGGACGACGGAGAAAGATATTAGCAATACATATTTTACACTTAAAACCCTCTAGGAATATCATTAAGAGTTACACGGAACCGCAATATAAAAGTCTTCTCACAGTGTACATGGTTTTTTTCATATGCGATATGTAATGACTGGTTATTATATATGTTTCGCATTAAACAATGTTTACTTATATTTGACGGGGGTTACGCAATAGCATGCTTATAGAGGTTAAACCACAGCATACAGAAAGTTCATGGCTGACAATTATTTTGTGTTTACAGAGTACATATTTATTCATGCTAATTTCACTATCGAATAATAAAATATAAAATATTGCAAATAAAGTTATACAATTAAGCATTTACGAATACCATGCTAGGAATACAAATTATCCTGCTTTTGACAAAATCGAATAAGACGAAGTTTGGGGTCTGAAATATTCTTAATTCATAAAGGTAAATTACGTTCTTATACGTATTGTGGTCAATATACAATACATCGTGTTTGCATTATATGACAGTATGTTGAATTTGTTATGAGACACTGTTAATACCGTTTAAAACATTCTTATTTAAAGTAAAGCTTATTCGTGTTAACTTAGCACTTGCCGGCCACACTGATTTCTACATACAAATGCCTGGATTCGGTCATACGACGTTTTGACTTATGTAATATCAAAGCTAAGTCAAAATCTGAAGTACTGAAATGCGTTTCATAGTAGGTTATAACCTTATCTTCAGAGTGCATTGTCGTTTGGTGTGTTTCATCCATAATAAGTAACATTTTGCGATGTCCATCCTGTGACATAAGACTTGACGTCATACATGACATGCGTTACTTACATGCTGCTGGTTGCCGGAGTATAATTGTGGCTCCAGAAATGTCCGTTAATTTCACATGATACCCTGTTGGTTCTTACTTGCCCTTCTGTCGGTAGGTTGCATCAAAGAAATCGTGTGTGAAAATGGTGAGCATTCAAACTGCTTTTTTAATATTATATACACACCCTGTGTCCTATGTAGTCGAGATGTATCTACGGGTTCAATTGTCGAGAGCAGTATTCTGAAAACTGTGTACATGGCGCTAGAGGCCCTGTATATATATATATATATATATATATATATATATATATATATATATATATATATATATACACATAAGGATGCTTCGTCAGAATTGGTCCAGAGTACTTTTAAGGTGAAAAAGTTATTCTAGCATGCAGTCATTAAACTGATCAATTATTTTTTTATATGATATGCCATCTAATATATTTCATAGTATCATAAAAAATCCCGATGCCCCCATGTGTTAGATTATGTATGCATCTTTTTATGATGTCTCATTTCTAGCACTGTTATTAAGGCCGGCTACCAGGCCTTCACAACTTACAATATTTTTGCAACAGATACTCACAAATGTCTTTTTATTAATAGTTTTCTTATCATACGACGTCAAATCTCGCTCTGTTTGCAGCCATAGCGTCATCAACCGTTGGTTATATATCTACAAATAACAGAGACAGGCACACCGTGGCCCCTGCATGCCTTGGAAACTGTGAGGGTTCCTGTACCATAATATTTGTCGTGCTTGTCGTTCAGGATATTATCGGGAGCATTGCCATAGAAACTGCTCCATCGGATGTAGAGAGATAGCTGCAAAACGGACGGCACGTGTAATTGTCGAAGAGGATATGTCGGCCCTAAGTGAATGACTAAAGGTCTGTAAAGTACGGTATCATAGCATCATCCTTTCAACACATCTTTCTACTCAGTGCCGGAGTTTCTGCTTCAGCCACGTCTTTTCTGTTTGGTTGTGTCCTCTTCTGTTATCTTCTGTCTAGAAAGGTATGAATATGGTTTGTGGTTTTATTTTGCCTACCCTCGTTGTGTTTGAATGAATTGTTGTTTTATATAACACATAAGTAGCAGCGTTTGAAAGCAAAGTAAAAGTAAGCATTATGCTTTCTATTAACATAAAGTTAGTGCTTCTGTATGTTATGTTGCATGAACATCTTTGTCATACCAAGGAGATAGTAGTCAAGGTTTGCTTCTGACTGAGGAAAGTTCTCAGACAAGTTAGTTCAGAGAAGCAGGCTATGCAGACCGCTCTTGCTTTGTTCGGGTGACAACATGAATGTTACATGTACAAAGCAAATTATTATAAAAAAAACTCCTGAGTTTCACCAAGGAGGCCCTTACTGTTTTCGAGATACATGTATGCTTCATTCTATCGTTTTAATACAAATCAAGGTCGGGCCTATACCTCAGACTAGAACGGTTTCTAATACTAAAAACTGAATTTTGGTCAACGGGACAATAAAAATCTATAAGTCTGTCATAGCTATGTGTCTTTCATATTCGTCGGAATACATGTGATAGAACTTATCGCGCAATAGCATCGCAAATTAAAGCAAGTTTGACGACATAGCATCGTAATACAGATGCCCCGTCAACGGATTTGTATACTTTTCACAAAATACAAGGCCTATCGAGTTCAATGCCGAAAGGATTATATAAACTCTCAGCAAAATATATTTAGCGGTGCCTCACCGCATTATCTGGAAGGACATCATATAGATGGTTGGTTGAGCACCACGGTTCCTTTCACTATCTTAAAGATACTTTAAAGTGATACAATGCTGGCACTTTTCACTCCGCCTTAGATCAACGGTATGTGTTATGGTATATGTAGACATGTGCATTAAATGCTTCTTTTTAATAGTAACAATTAGAAGCGACGACAAAATAGCCAACTCTCCCGCAACGCACCTAATACTGCTACAGTAATAACCTGAAGGAAGCATGGTCTAAGATTTTCCCATAAAGAAACATAAATGCCCTAAGATCACAACGTTCTAGAGCTAATTCAAATTCCGAATTGGAAGAGAACGAGAATGTTAGAAGCATGCTGTATTTTTTTTTATAATGAGCGAGAAGCTTTTTGAAGTGGATTCAACATTTCTTTCAAAAGGATCCAGCAATGATATAACGAGCTCAGTTGTCATACGGTAATCAGCAAGATCAAACTTTTCATTGCAGAGGAACACCAAGATAAAGCATCCACATTTTAATAGGTCCGTAACAGCCTTTCCGTTTGGAAGGGTGCAGGAAGCAGAAAATGTAAAAAATAATCACTCGTACACCCGGATCAGTCACCAAAGCATCCCTTTACGTCGATGCCCAGGATTGACAATGTCATTATGTGACAGGAACTTGGTAGTTTTTCACCACATTTTGGAAATCGTTAAGCCAAGGGGACGGCAAACTCTCTGAAATATACATCTGTCGAATATTCCCCCTATTGCCTAAAGCAAAATGGTATCTCCTCATCTGGACTTCTTGCAACGAACTTCTGACGCTTAACATGTGTTACATTCACTTGTCCCTTCAAGCAAAACCAGCCCTACAGGTATTCTTTAGGAAGTATAAGAGTGCACACTTTAGAGTTAGGTGACGTAATGATAAGGCGCTGTACTTGTGACCGCAGTGTTGTGGGTTTGAGTCCACTTCGCCAGATTGCTTTCTAGGACAAAGATTCCTTGCCAAAAGAGAATGGCCATCGGTCATCGGCCTCGTAGAATCAACGGCCCTCTAGCGCTTTTTATGGCTGCTTAAGTTGTTTGTTCCCAAATGATTTGAAACAAGTGAACCGTTGGTGCTGACGCTGAGCTCAATTTAAAATATATACAGGTGATGCACGCATTAATTATTGATGTATGATTTCGTGAAAAATAGTTGTTTAGGAACCTTGATCAATGGAAAGAATGGCTTCCAGGGTGTCTGTTTTGCCCATAGTCCTTTGAAAATAGGTGATATCAAGGAACTTCCAAGATGCTAAGTTAGAAGTTTCAACGTCAAACTACTAGGACTCGTGTCCATCTGACTTACATGGTACTCAAATATTGTTGTTTCACACAGCTCACAGAAAATATTGACCTTATTTGCGAAGTCAAAGGAGACATAACAATGACCCCCTTTATATTAAGAAAGACATTTATAGAGCCTACGTATTTCATGATTCAAAGGAGACTTTCCAAGGTCCTTCAAGGATGTCATATTAGATATACCATGACTTGAGCGGGAATGCATTAAAAGATTCTAGGGCTAACGGATTCAGTTTGTGCACATCTGACTTCCAGGGTGCTCAAATCCTGAGTGTCACATTAGAAGATTGTAGGCCAAATGGATACAAGTAGTGCTAAAATCCTGTTATCGACAAAAAGCTCACATAATATAGGTCATTATTACCTAATTTCAGGGTTCTGAGGATAGCTGGCGACAAATTTCAAATGCCATTCGCAAGAGAGTCTTGGAACATTGGCGGCGGTTCTGAATATCCTCGCGCGATTTGCAAACTGTCGCTTCCTTACCGCAGAAATTTTGCTAATTCACACGAAAAAAAATTCTCTCAGTTGCAGAGTCGTCGGAAGCGTCTAGAACCCGTCGCAAACTATTCCCAAAACAGTTTCCGCAAGTCAGCAGACGCGAGAACATGCAAGACAGCTTTACGAGGGGTTCGCGACCTACATTGCGAATGATTGGAGATAAAAAGGAAAATCTGTCGCATGGGACTCGCAAGTGCAGCAAAATCGCAATTGTTTTTTGCGTATGTCCTGCGAATATCTCACACATTTTGTGCGACGGTCTTGAGAACATCGCACAACATTCGCGCGACAGGTATACGATCTCCAGCTCATAACATTGGTGCAACACTCATGCGATGTCGAAAACATGTCGTAAGTACAATTCAGTGTGATTGCAAGTAAAAATTGTCGCTAATTCGCGTATTTTCTTGCATTGTTGTGTCTCTGACATGTCACAAGCTGTCGCAGCCCGGTGAGATACAGGCTTAACAGATATAATGTGTGCCCTTTCTAACTGTCAGAGTGCTCAAAGTCATGTTCTGCCCGTTACTAGCAGAAAATTGGCCATTAGGACCTAGTTAAAGGTTTCTGGATGTTCCGTCAGAAGATTCTTAATTTATGAGATACAATTTGAGCCCGTCTTACTTGCAGGGTTCTAAAAATCATTTTTCTCCATCAGTTCGCAGAATTTAGGTCACGCTGATCCAAGTTTCAAGGACATTTTCCAGGACCACATGTATGTCACATTAGGAGATTGTAAGCCAAAATAATACAAAGTGTGTCCTATCTGACTCCAAGGCCGCTGGAAATCATGTTTTTACCAGTAGCTCGCAGAATATAGGCCAACATAACAAATGTCAGGTTTCCGAGGAGATTTGCTCAGGACTTCCTAGGATGTACAATTTAAAGTTTTTTTATCAAAAGGTTATGTCTTGTGATCTGTTTTCGTCCGGACTCCTTCATTTGAAGGTCTCAAATCTAGAGAAAAAAATGTATTAGTTATTGAAACAATGGAGCTTTTTTATCGAATTTAATTTTGAGGGTATTTTAAAGGCCAATAGCTCGGAGGATATAGGTCTCACTGACCAAATTACCGCTTTCTCAGGAGATTCATTTTTGGACTTCAGTGGAAGTTCAGTTGAAAGTTTCTTTAGCCACATCATGCATTTCTCGTACATGAAAAAAAAGAGGATTCTGAAATATTTTTTGGCCTCAGAGCCAGACCTTTAATAGATATCGGCGGTTCGTAGGGCCGAATAAAAGCCCGGCTAACAAAGAATGGGGCATACAATACAAAGTGCAAAGGAACCAAAATTCATAACACGGAAGTAAGGGAGAAAATGATATAAGAAATGTGTGCAATGATCCGCAGTGAAATAGCTGGGAGGGCATGGGTGTTTTTTTTATTTTTTTGCTTGTACAACGGCGACCGAGCAACTGGCGTGTTTCCACTTTGCCAAGTGGCAACAATAGTAAAAGACCGGTGAAGCGTGACGCGACCCCCCTCCCGCGGTCGGGTCCCCGTGTTTGACTAAAAACAATTAACTACCTTAATTGCCACTTAGCCACTTCATGCATTTCTCGCACATAAAAAAACAGGATTCTGAAAAATTTTTGGGCCTCAGAGCCAGACCTTTAATAGATATCGGCGGTTCGTAGGGCCGAATAAAAGCCCGAGTCAACCAAATTTTCCATATCATTTAGTATTCAAAGATACCAGAAGAGACAACTTTCTTCAAAGGAAGGTAACTTATTATATCTAACTATCATACCAAACAAAATTAAAAACATTTTTGATGTTTTTCGAGAATCTAATCACGTCTAGTGTTAATATATTATTCGCCGATTATCATTAATTTACGCGATATCACATATTTTTTTTAACTGAAAAACAACTAGTTATGCGTAAAAGTGAAACAAAAGATAGGGATAAAGGCAAACAGATTCCTTTACTTTAGGCGGCCTAGATCACACAATGATAAAGATATTACGGATAATAAGCTTTAAAAATTTTAACTTTAATTAGTTATTAAACGTTTGATTATGGCTTATTTTGATTTATGAAATAAGTTATGCTTGTTTAAAAAAAGTTGGAAACGTTTATCAAACGTTAGGTTTTGCAAAATCAAAATAGGTTATATTGAATAAAGGCAGCACTTAAATGTTTACCGTTTCTCCTTTACAAATGCCATAAGCCTCCTTATTCTTGTTATATTTAAGATGAAGGAGGCAGCAATGAAAGCTCGTTTACCAACAGACCAACGAGGTAGCGACAGCTACGAAGAAGGAGTGACAGGTGGCGACACCTGGTTTATAAATGAGGCAAAAGGAAGCCATAAATGAAAATAGCATAGCTCATAATTATGTAGGCATTATATTCTGAATAGTGTGAGTTCGGTTTTAGTTCTTATTGCCTGTGCCCAGGTCAGTGTGTAATCATTAGGTGGATATAACAAGGTTATCACAAGAACTCTGTTGGGATCGGTGAGACAAATAACTGCTGTGTAATGCTTTAAGAACAAGAATTCTAAAAAGCCATGGTTATGGGTTAGTTAATAAAGTTATCTAAGCATTTATTATGATTTCAGGTGTTTGCAATTTAAATGGGGTTTTAAGGCCAAGTTGTCTAAATGACAAGTTCTTTTTCTGCGGGGAAAAATTGTACAAACGCTATATATTCTTCTTCTAATTATTATAATCAGAAATCGAAATAAGTATCTTAATATTGGGCCGGTACTTTAAAATAGTTGAGATAGTGACAGCCCAATTGCCTGAAGTTTATTCTTACAAGGTCTTATATTCAAGCATTCTTACGTTCAAAATAACTAAAGCAAGATTGCTGTTGCAAATGTACCATTTTTGTTTTCTCTATATTTCAAAACAGCCATACATATGTTAAAATTTTAACATACCCATGAAATGGATTCAATATTTTGAAACAAAAAATTAAAAATACTGTTTTTCAGTAACAATCGAGTTGGGTTCGGAAAAAAATCCTTCTCGATCTGGTAACTTTTCTGTTCTGTCAGACTCTGCTGTTTTGGTGGAAAATATTAGCAAATTTAGAGCGAGATTCTTATTTAAAATAGAAACAATAAAAGGTATATTTAGTAAAAAGAGATTTTAACCAAACCAAGATGAAGAGAAAAACCTTTACTTCGTCCATTCTATGAAGGACATAGATTCACAAACCAGTTCTGTTTGGTACAAGGCGATGTCCCTTTAGCACTATCAGTAAGCAAGTACTAGAGTAGGCATCTCTGTGGACCATAATCCCAAACTGAGAATAAAAAAATATGGTGTTACCTTTCACAACTGTGTTTGCATTGTATGCGTACACAACTGTTAATTAGTGGGTAACCTATATAGGTTTCTTTCGTGGCTTGTCATAACACGTTTTTCTTAAATAAATAAAAAATGCGACTACTTAATGTACATCTTAAAGACATATCATCGTAAACCGCAGGTACATGTGGCGCCAATGATGTATGTTCCATTGTTGTCCTAGTGCTTTGTCCTCATTAAGTCAGATTTGATAAATAAAAGCGACTGCAGAAGAAACTTATTCATGACAGGCCAAATACGTTTAGAACACAAGTACACATGAATTCTTGTTGCTGTAATTCTCAGGCTTGGGTAAACATGAAAATGCCTTTAGCATTTGCTAATATTGCATTTGTATTTACATGCTGAACTAATATTATTTTGCTTTTGCAGTTGCACATGAATGTGTATGGAAACGTTAAATTCTCAAACTACCACCCATTTACATTTAGTATTTCAGACTTTTGCATTTGATTTTTTAACATTCGCTGTTATCATTTATTTTTAAATGCGCACTTTTGCATTTGATCCCAACTCTAAAATCTTTCATTATATGATTATGGTTATTTTCTTGTTGCTTTTCTTCTATCTATTCAATACCTCATATTTTGGCATGTTTTATTCACGTCAGTAACCCTCACTTTATATAACAAGAGCAATTAAATATATTTTTCCAATATAATAGGTGTTCATGCGTGCATGTATGTAAGTGGATCACAAAGAAAGAGCGGGTTAACAAAATATAGGATATGCTTTATTTAATATCCAATAATATTCAAATGGACTTTTTCTTTGATAAAAACACCCAAATTCGTATTTGATTATCATCCCTAAATTGTACAACGGAAGATGTCTTAAGATGCCCAGGCTTCACTGATTAAAACTGGCTATGGAACTGTACCAAACTGTAACGTGAGCACTGAGCCATCACAGCTGCTTTAATGTGAGCACGAGTCATCGCAGCTGCCTTTAATGTGAGCACTGAGTCAACACAGCTGCGTAATGTGAGCACGAGCCATCGCAGCTGCCTTTTATGTAAGCACTAAGTCATCACAGCTGCCTTTAATGTGAGCACTGAATCATCACAGCTTCCTTTAATGTGAGCATAGGGTCATCATAGCTGCCTTTAATTTAGCCCTGAGGCACCACAGCTGCCTTTAATGTGAATATTGAGGCATCACCGCTTGTTGACACGTGTCCCATTTTGGTATATTTTTTTTAATGAGAAAAAGTCTCAGAACGGTCTCTAAAGCGGATTTCAAATACCACAGGGTTCTTTACAAAAAAGACTTTTAGTGTTACATCCATCTTTATATTGAGGACTCAGTATCAAAATACCGAATACAAATATAAATATCACAGGGGTTGTCTTGAATGTGAGGCATCGCATCTCTTTAAAACAAAAACTGAAAAAAATTCACCTGCTTTTAACTGCTGTCTTTGAAATGAGAGGTCCTACGAAACAATGTTGCAGTGGAATGTTAAAGCAATGGTTTAATTCTGAAATGGCATCTGATCATGAGAAAACAATCTTGTCTAATTTCTTTTTTCAGTTGAAAAAGCAAATTGCTTAAATTTTAGCATCCATATAAAACAAGTTCAAGTTTTATAAACTTTACTTAGTTAACATACAATAAAATTAACAAAGACGTTCAAATTAGAATATCGGTATACATACAGATAATCCTTCAGGTCAAAGCTCTGAATAATAAGAGGTCTTAATAATCAAAATGTTAAAGGTGCTCTTTTGCGGCTTTTCTCCTCATTCGTCTTTTCAAGATCGGCATTGGGACGAGCAGAACGGCTGACAGCAACAGAAGCAGACCTAACAGCAATACAGAAGCAAAATTTATTTTCAAAGCGAGAAGGTAGATCATCATCCAGCAAACTACCCTCAGTTTTGTATTTTATATCTATTGAAATCATTTTGACAATTAAGAATAATACACAGTAGAAGCATATTTAACGAAGCGGATGGTGAGCCTCAATCAGTTACAGTGGAACCCGTATGTAAGATCATCTGTCTATTAAGACCGACAGTCTATTAAGACCACCATGTGTAAACCGAACGCATTCACATTAGTTATTACCTATGTGTCTAAGAAGACCACCTGTGAAATGTGTCTAATATACTGGCTAGTCCCATGGGTGGTTTCTTGACACAGGTTAAAAAAGCGAGTTTAAAATAAAAGTATGAACATTAACAAATAATTAAGCATATTCTATGCACCCTTCAATCTTTTAAGAAAATTTTAAATTATGTTGCAAAAATATGTTTATGTGCATATTTTTGCCTAAGGCAGTGTGCAAATACCATACAATCATACTTAGCGCTGAAATTTTAGCCGAAGTTAATAATTTCCGTCAATGCAAGTTATAAATGCGAGTTACAAAGTTCAGGTAGGCTCTACCTAACGTTCACAGTTTTACTTACCTGACACGTAGAAGCTGTAGTCATACACACCAAGAGAGTCGACGAGGGCTCCTACGGAATAAATATTGACTAGAAATCTTAAAAATTTTGAACAAGCATCGATTGGTATAAGAAGTTTACCAAACCTTCTTTCTGTTTTATATTAAAGGAAAGACATCCGGCACTTACTTCTTGCTAGTCCATGACCTTGACGTTTGTTCATGAACCATATGACATATTAAGGAATCTAGAAGATTTAACATATTAGAAGATATTTACTTGTGCGTTATATTTAGTAAGCCGTTCATCAATCCCGACAATCGCGAAAATCATTTTTTCTGTTAGAACTAACCTGTTGATACCCAAGTTAACATGGGTAAATGTTTTTTTGTTAATGCGCAACTAATATATGTCATATCGGAACTTAAAATGAATAAATGTTTATTGCAAATGTGCAACTTATTTATGTCAAGTTGGAACTTATAAGGCTATGGCTGAAATAGTGATTGATATGTCAGGCTTACTTAGAATCCTAATTCAAATTACTAAACGGAAGGTTTATTTTAACCCAGCTACTCTTACTGGAGGGGGTCCTTATCCTTCCTTTTCCATATTAAATTTGTGAGGCAGCCGGAAGTTCCTGGACTCGTTACAATATTATCAAGTTATGATAACATCTAGTTACGATTACCTGTACCGGAACACTTACCAACTACACTCACCTATGGCAGGCGGAACTGTAACACCTCCAATACCGTAGCAAAACATGTTTATCCCGTACACTGCGTTCAAATATTCTAATCCTATAAACTCCACTATCAGCTGGGAAAAGAATGATGTCCATACTAATCCACACAGTCCAAACACCGCAGCAAATAGGCGTGCACCAATCTTTGAGCTTATATAAAAAGGTAATGTAATACTTACTACCGCAGTTAAGAGTAAACAACAAAATAATGTCCACAGGTCGCTGAAAGATAAACGCTGAGATATAAGTGGTATGAGGAATCGGCCTGTTACCATTGTAATACCGGTAATAACTGTCAAAAAAACCAGCATCGGCAAAAGATAGCCCTCTGTCCACGGCAAAGAGGGGCAGATGAAGGGAGATTGATGAAATGGCGGCTCCGACAAAGAAAATCGCAGCATTGAGAAAATAAAATGCTCCTGCTTTGGTCACGGTTCTAACCTGCGCGACATACGGTCTTTTTTCAACTACTTCGACTTTGCCTGTATGGTTTCCCTGTTGAATAGGGCGTAATAACGCCCCAGCCACGCATATGTTTAGAACAACGCCCCCTAATATCAACAACGCCCCTCTCCATGAGTACTGGGTGAACAGGAAGTCGAGCAGCGGAGGGAATATTGCGAGGCCGGGGCCCATGCCCGAACATGCGAATCCCGTAGCCAGAGTGCGCCTCTTATCAAAGTAGTAGCCCACCACCACATAAGCGGCCGTGTAAAACATCCCTGCGCCGATACCTAAACAAAAGAAAAATGATAAATAGGAACTCTGGACCGTTGCCTTTCTGTTCTCTGGGAAATGAATCGTAAAATACAAATTACATAATTTTTACCAAGTGAAGCATAGAATTGGGATTACAAGTCATTTCGGCCTGTTCATCTTTTTCCCGGCTTCTTGTGGAGGATACGTACAATACAAGCAGTCATACTAGGTTATTCGCTTTACAATTTTCCTTGAGGCTCAGATCCAGTACCCAGTCATCCCTGGGTGGAGATAGCTCAACCATGTAATACAGACCTTGGCCTGGAGAACGGGTTATAAACCATCAACCTTGACCAAGACTAGCTACTTAGCCATTACATAACACCTGTCATTATGTATAGGTATTGTTGTTTTTGTGTTAAAGGTAAGGCGTAAATAAATGCATCACAGAGACTAATAAATAGGGAAAGAGGGATTTAAATATATATATATATATATATATATATATATATATATATATATATACATATATATATATATATATTCATTCAGTTCGGGAGACATTTTATTAATCGCTCCAAAGTCGAGGGTATGGATATATGCTCATATACAGAAAAGAGAAACTATCTACCCTGTTAATTGAGCTAAAATTAAGTTAACCTGACAATGAAGAGGCGATTCTTTATATTAGGTATTCTGGAACACTGGAAATACCGAGGTATTACATGCATATTATTGTAGGAGCAATAAAACCGCAGATCAGGTAAAATCGAAACTACGTCTAATTGTAGCCACGTATAGTTCAAGCAATCAAGATCAATTTGCTTTTCTTGACGTTGCCTATTTTTTTATTTTACCTGATTAATGTCCCGGAGTAATATGTGTTCTTACCGCTTAGTACGCCGTAACCAGCCACCGACCACCAGATATTTCGGCTGTATGACGTCACAACCAGGCCTGTTGAGAAGAGAGCGCCCCCAATCATTACTGTTAATCTCCAACCGATCTTGTTTACCATGAAACTGGACACGGGACCTTTCGGGGGAAAAAATTAGAGGAATTAGGGTTTAGATACAAGGTACCACGTGATATTCAATACGATCTGCCATACGACTTCTCAATCTAAACAGAATGTTTAAATGACAGTGAGAGTATGAAACATTACACAGATTTATCAATGGTGAAAATACATAAAACGCTACTAGTATAATATCTCAAACCTATTAACGTTGTGAGGCTTCCCAGTAGAGCGCCGGAGAGTGATGTCACAGCCAGACTAGCGCTGAACGTATCTTTTAGGACCACACCGACAAGACCGGCGCCAAAATACGGGCCAGACAATAGTAGTTGACAAACAAAGCTGCTTCCGAGGACTACCCAGGCCCAGCCTCGGTCTCGAATAACTTGTGATCCGCTTCCCATGATGCATCAATATTAGCTTCACGGTCACTGATATGTTAAACCCGACCTATAATACCGAAAACATCTTTATACAAATTATATCAAGAGAGGTAGCTCCTGAGTTACCTCTTCATGTTTGCTATAGTCAAATTTAAAGGAGCAGTCGATTACTTGAGTCCGGATAGTCCGAACCGACTACCCTTAAGGAGTCGTGTTTGTACACACATCACTACGGACATCTGTGCAAACATTCTGTCTTTCTGTATAATTATCACAAAACAATACATGAAAACATGAGTTGTGAAATACATCTACATTTTAAATGCCGCTATATGCTGCGTCTTGAGTTATAATTCAGTCTTTTTCGCATATTGTTCTATTGTAAGAATGTACACAAACATGTCTTACTAACGTTGTGATTTTTTTTAAATGACAAGGTATCTGTAGGCCACGAGGTGTAAAAAAATCAGTATCTTAGATTTTCACTTGTCTTGTAATTTTTCTACGACCAATAGCAAAAGATACTATAAGAGCATCCTAAATGTCCTATTGTTACAAAGTATACCTGTACAGCCTAGAATCTTTTAACGCAATATCAAGGACGGTTCTAGGCAAATCGCATTGGACACTCTGAATGGGGCCATGGTCATCTACTTTTTCCGACCTTCGGCCAAAAACATGACTTTGAGCACCAAATCAGTCAGACGGAAACAAATTGTATTTATGGACATAGATTCTTCTGACATAGCATTCTGGGAGTTCCTATCCAAATATCCTGGAGAAAATGGCATCAGGTCACATTGACTTATATTGTGCGACCTAGAGATATAAAGATATCTCATATGAGCACCCAGATGGTCAGACGGGGCACAAATTGTATCCGTTAGGCCTTGAATCTTCTAACAGAACATACAGGAAGGTTCTAAGCAAATTTCGTTGGAAAAGGGTAAATTAAGTGACCTATATTCTGTGGCCTACGGTCTCTTTGAAAAATTAAAATTCGGTCACGGTGATCTATATTGTCGGGCTAATACCCAGAAATATGACATGAGCAGTTTGACAGGGTACATATCATGACCACTGGCCACAGACTCTCCCAACATTAAATCCAAAGGGGTCCTTGAAGAATCTCCTCTAAAACCTGAAATTAGGTCATGATGACTTAAAGTCTACGAGCTACGGACCAGAAACGATTTTGATCACCCAGACAGACAGGGTACAAACTGTATCAATATCCCTTGGAACCTTCTTATGTGAAACCAAGGGGGTGGGAGTTCTTGGTAATTCTCCTTTTAAATCATAAAATTAGGTCAAATAATTCTTCTAATATAAGCAAAATTTTAAAAAAATACCAAATTTTATTTCCGTCCATTATGCATTAGCCAGAGGCTATTCTCACAGACGATACCATTTCTCCCTTAAAATAAGAGCCAAGTTAAATTTAGTTCAGCGTTGTGCTCCATGGATGAGGTGTACACATAGGTCAATGAAAAAACAACGGTCAAATGTCCTCCGCAAACATGAGATTGGTTTAATTTTCCTGACAATTAGTCTCGTAAATATTTAATGGCCCTGATGCCTATTGAAGGACTTAAATACTAGAAGGAAATGCGAGTTTTAGGGTGAGAGAACGGTGATTAAATTTTGAACTGAGGTGGAATAACACAAAATATGGGGCAGATTATGCGCTTTCTGAGTGCTTGGTAGTGCGAACTGTAGCAATTTAGTCATTGAATAAATACTTAAACCCTGAACAACGCGAGGAAAATAAAGGCATTCGTTCCCCTATAGTTAGTAAGACGTAGCGGTGACTCCCTTAACGCATTTACATAGCACCTACCTTTACAAACCGTATATCATACGAGGACTGACAGTCAGCTCCGTGTATTGCTATTCACTGTGCTAACGCTCTATTTAACACTAGGTCATCGTCGCAAGCGTATTCAAGCCCGCAATGTAGGAGCGTCAGTATGAAAGGTTCATTGATTACACGCGCCTGTTAAGGGACAATTGCATTATTGAAACTTTTTTTTTGTCGCCTGGACAAATTATATATACTGTGTGCTGTAAGCCGACCAAGGTCAAGTGAAATTCTCTTCAGTATAGTGACCATGAAAAATACATGTTGGCCATGGTTAAAAAAAACCTGCATTGTAGACATACCGGGGACAGACTAAATGTGTATTTCTAATGTATTTTCTGACAAACACTTTGATATTTTTAAAAATAAGCAATTTTTCCCAAATGTTATGTTCATGAAAGATTAAGATATGTTAAAAGATCTGTTTTCTTCACCAAGCAAGATTTATTCACGGAAAACTGATTTTTTTTTATTCTCCATGGTAATTTTACACAGGGAAATTTTGCAAGTGTTAGCCGACGAAAGTCGATAAAAAATAGAAAAAGACTCATTTTGTTAAAGAGCTACTTGAAGATAAAACATATTACACGTGAAGTAAAAAAAAGTTTTTTTGCACCATCGACAAATTCAAGTGTGGATTCTTACAGGCATTTGAAACAGGCCCACATTTTCCAAAGTCAAGTCGAGCACTAAGCAAAAGTCAGTGAGGTATTGTCCAAGCTAATGTGCGTCTTTGGCTCCAAACCGCTGACCGCCAATAATTGTCGATGATTGCGATAGATCTCTTAGCACAATTTAAATTTGAAGTCATATTTATTAAAATAATACAGGACCAGCTGTGAGCACTAGAACGATAGTGAGGCAACTAGCATAGAGGCACGTTGAAGTTTGCGATTCCGTTAACCCGTCGTATGACGGTCGCGCATTAGTCTTCTACGCTTCAAGAAGCTAACGAATATCTGCATCAAAAACGACAAAACCAATCATTGGAATTAGGTGTTTGTGCAGGATTACTATTTTAGTAGTTTTTCATCCCACGACTACCGTAAAAACCAGTGACTTTTGATAAGAAAAACTTAAGACTGGCCAGGCCTTTAACGATTGCAGTTGGTGTCTGACAGGTCCTGACAGGGTTTGCACAAGGCCTCAACATGCGTCACACAACAGGTATTCTACGATACAAAACTTGGGAAATTCTTGAGACAGTTTTAAGGTGTGTGTCACGAAATCATGGCGGGGATCATGCCTCCTTTGCTGCGTCTATTATTACAACTATGCCTCTTTATAAGGACTTTCGTGCAGACCTTGTACGATGTAACTTTGACATGCTTTCACACGTTCATGTTATGAATATGAACAACACTTGGCAAATGTAAGATTCATCTCTTCATAACCTACGTCACTCGCTACGGTCGTTGTGCAAAAGAAAAAATAAATCAAAGATTGTATGTGAAAGGGACCAACGATTTAATATATATATATATATATATATATATATATATATATATATATTTATCCTTATATATATCGTCCTAAGTAGGGTTCTAAGTAAGCTAGTTATCTGATGATCGCCCGGGTATCGATACCATCCATTACACCGGCGTGAAACTCTGAGTGCTTTACATTAGGTATATATATATATATATATATATATATATATATATATATATATATATATATATATATAAATATATATATATATATATATATTAAACATACATTACGGTCCCCCTTGAAACAGTGGATTAAGCCTTCATAGATTGTTGCGATCATCACTAAAGTTGACTGTTGTGTTGTTGGATCGACTTATCGACTTATCCTTTGGTTTGATTTGGGGATTGTTGTTGTGGCTTTTAGAGATTAATTTCGATCTTTGATTGAGTGTACTGTTCTCGGTCCTGGCTATTTTTAACATTTCAACCAGGCACAAGTTGCACAATCCGTTTTTCGTTTATGTGTGTTTCATATTTTCATTATATTCCACCATCTTTATCCTTTCGTTTATTTAGCGAGAAATTAACAAAAAATATGCAACATAATTCCTTCATAATTCAAACATCATCTTTAACAAATTCAGTAGGATAAGTGATTCGAACAAAATGAATCACTCATCAAGTGAATCTGATGGATGGATGAACGGGTGTGGTTTATAATGCCACATGCCTGAGCTTGTCGCCTGTGGCTGATAGAGTCGTTTGGGTTTTATAATAGTTAAAGCTTCGTTTGCTTGGGTAAACAAAGCCTATTGATATATCCGATTAGAAATTAAAAGCATGTGTATTGGTGAATTAAGTATGGTGGATTTAACAAGGTAAAAATAAGCGCTAAGTCGGCAACGATGAGATTAACAATGCTCAATAACACTTTTACGAAAATGGAGTTTGGAAAAGCACTGACCTTGGATTCAGAAACAAAGTTATTTAAGTAACGTTTAGAGTTACTGCTATTTCGGTGTATTGTTTTAATAATTAAATGTGTGAAGAGGCACCTCCTTTACTGAAAATTGTAGTCCATTGTTATTATTATTATTATTTTTATTATTATTTCCAGAGCACGAAATTTCCGTAAGACAAACTAGATTTGCCAGACGTTCAAGTAGAAGACCCGCAAAATCTAGACATTGCCTGTCAAATTTGGCCGGCATTTATTTGTCATTGTCTAATCATCTGCCATTCACGTGTTCTGAATATATATATATATATATATATATATATATATATATATATATATATATATATAGATGTTTGAATAGCCATGCTGGTTCGTTGTTTTATGGATGGAAAGGGTATACACAGAATAGTGGTTCACTGCCAGTGGGATTCGAACCACCGATCTTCCTATTTCCGGTGCGGCTATGGGTATAGGGTGAGACTATGATGTCACTACCATGATGTCACTTCGCTGCATCCTATAAAACTGTACGAATACACAGAGGGGTTTGGGATCTGTCATGGCCAAGAAGCAAAAGGGCAATTAAGAGCGCGCTGTTTGTGAGACATGTCACGGCCTCTTTCGTTCAGGCACCCTGTGCAGTAATAAACGTAGAAACCGACAGAATTTACACATTCATCAATAGACAAAAACTGGCTATAACGCTCATTCTTTATTCTTCAAGTTGAATTTGCATTTGTATTTTTTCGCACATGCATTTAACTGTGCATATGAGTCGGACACGATGCAAATCTTCAAATCGGCTATAGCATGTTGAGAGTAATTATATCACTTGCTCTTTTCTGTAAAACATCTGTTTCATGATAGGCTCTCATTTTTATTCTTGTTGATTTCTTCGAAGCCAATGGACCCTATTTTCACGCTGTCTTTACACGCTAACTTTCTTTTTAGTGCCTGTTTTTAAGCAATATCCCTCAGTTCTAGTTTTTATTTTACAGCCATTGACCATTAGTTCAGTTAAGGTTTGTTTATTCATAGTCAGTGAACTAGAATATATATAATTTTTGTTATGTCCTACGACAAGCTTAAATGGGCAGACACTTTAAAATAAGGAATATACAAATGGAAAATACTGTATCTTAGAAATTCACAAGGCTTTAATTTCATTTACAATTCATTCAATTGTCAGGAATGTTCGTACCTACTGAAGAGAAAACAAATGAGTTATACAAATAGTTCTAGTACTTAGAAAAACCTGGACATATGAGAAAACGTATCGATCCGCAACCTTTGAATATGCCTTGCTTCAGAGAGCGTTACAAAATGCCAACACTTGAAGATGAGTGCCACAAATGAATAATTCGAAAAGGATTAGCAAGCTTGATATTGGATCCGTGAGTCCTGGAATGGGACTTGTACTCGGATGGTGGGGACTCGACTTCATCAGTGTTTTCATATTAAGGATGGACTAAGTCACTATAGTCGAGAAGTTTTGGTGAGGTTAGAACACGTTTTAATACCCAAATCACAAAAAGGGCAAATGGAGGTAAGGACGTCATTCGGCTTATATAGGTTCAATAGAATCATGTGTTGGAAAAATATATGCATATTGTTGAAAGGTTAAATTTTTCAGGGTTAGGATAAGTTAAAAATGAATATTTGGAATTACACACACATATATATATATATATATATATATATATATATATATAACCATTTTTGTACTATGCTCTTTCACGTTTCTATTTGTTATGTCTTTACAGTGTGTGGGAGAACTATCTTGGCCTGATTTTTCGATTTCTTAACTCCGAGTCCGTGTACAAGTCCAAGTCCAGGATCCAGGCCCCTGAAGTCCAAGTACGAGTCCGTACCCGGGTTCACATCTGGACTGGATTACTACATCACTGCTGGAAACCCAGCCAAAGTACAAGGTAATCAGCATAAAACAAGACCGCAGAGGGAACTTCGTCTGCGAAATTTTGTTACGGAGTAACATGAAAAAGCTCAATAATGATCAGTTCAAATTTATATTGTTGTGAACTGAATGCGAGATTCGGTGAAATCTTCCAGTAATTTCCACTGCCATATTTGTTGCATGCGTCACACAATGACTCCCTGTGCTACAATGATAAGAATACGCGTTAATGAAGATATAGTTTCGACATAAAATTTGTATTTGGTATTTGGTCTTCAACCTGTAACATTATTAATATATCTGAAAGAATACAGGCTGGTGTTGGAGAGAGTTTTATGTGACATTAATACATTAACTAGATGGAAGAAAGCGAATGTATCAAATATTATTATGCGGGCAATATAGCCCGTTAGCATTGACATTTACACACAATACTTTATTGTGTTCTGGCTAGGAGTCCACGTTAATTTGAAGATCGACGAAACTAACAGCAAGTCATTATGTACATGCATTCATATCATATTTTCGGATGAACCTGTCCTGGTTAAATTCGTGGTTGTATTCTGTAAAAATTTTGTTATTTAAAAAAATGCTTTAAAGTCAAGTTCATACGAAAGAGGAAAAGCAACAAAATATATACATTTTGAGATGTCATGTTATGTATTTCCAAATAACCCAATATTTTGCTGGGTATAACCAAATGGCTAAAATAGTGTACATTTTAATATAATTGCTATAATATTCAAATATATATGCAAACATATGTAAATGTAAATTTATACACTACCCTCAGTATATACTATGAATATACTTGACCTTTTACCAGGCTTAATATGATATACAAATTTTGGGTCTAAGGTTTATTTGAAATGACATTTGCCTGTTTATATTTTAGGGGATTTTTTTTTTCAGAGATAAAGGTTAAAAATATTGCTTGCTTAACACAAGCGTTACAACATGGTACGCCGAGAGTTTACCCCATGGAAGTTTGGTTAGAACTTGATATGAAATCCAAATACTTTTGGGCACATATTTCTTGTGAAGCATGAAGACACCATAAAACACCTACGTATTATGTTTATAGATGCTATTGGGACCAAAATTACTGCAGAATGATTAGTATGAACGAAATAAAATATTGCTTCTTCTCAATGGGAGCTCTGAGAAGCATCTGGTTATATCAGGCAATAGGAATCTTCACAGTTGTAAACCCTACGATGTATATGACTGGAAGGATTTTTAATAAAATTAAGGGACTATCCTTGAAAATAAGCTATTTTGAAGGGAGAGTATAATTTGCATAGATTCCCACCTAACTTATTTGGAACCCCTACTTGGTCCGTCCAACGATACGCGATGAAGAGTCTCACGGTACCAATTTGTACCACTTGTGTAAAGCCAGCGGCACTATTTGTATCAGCCATGGATATTGCTTTGAATAGTCCCGGTAGATCTATTCAATCTTCAACTGCAATCACTGAAAGTTCATCTACCCCTATAATCTTTCACATAGGCTAAATATCATGTACTCTTTCATTATACGCACACAATAAATCTTTTTCAATATTTTTACAGGGTTGTAATGACTGTAGGGCCAAATAAAGAAACTGTAACTATCTAAGGTTTCTTTCAATGAAGAGAAATGGGCAATATGTTCTGCTCATTGTTATCCTCGTTTTAACGAATCCAATTCGAAAAAAAAAGTTTGATAACGAATAACATAACTGATCTTGTATAAGGTTATTCTTTAGTTTTAAAACCGCAAACCAAATACATAAATAATCTTTGACGTAATGCTTTTAGTATATGAAACTGGATAAACCTACACAATGATTCCCTCTGTTTGACTTATAATCCACCCTACAGGCAAGTTATTATGATTTGTGATACGTAACTTTCCATGTAATTTTAAAAGGATAATTATCTTTATAAAACGGACAAACGGATACCCTTTATTTTATTCATTAGTCTACAAATACATTAATTGTAAAGTGTCACAATGAAAGCTGTATCAAGAAACCCTTACTGCTATAAAGTTTACAGTTGTAATATTTACTGTTTTCTTGTAGCGTTTGGTCCACCCTCTTATAGCATACCAACTTTACAGATCTGAAATGGAAATAAATGCACGAACGCAATAACACCAAAATATATAAATAAATAAGGTTTATCCGATCATTAGTCTATAATTACATATATGAATGTTATTTCATCGGGGTGTCCTGTAGATACACTATTGTATTAACAGATTATAGAAAAATGTAGGGCCAGGTTTCCCGAAAGACGATTTATATTTGAAATAATTTGCTCATTGGTTGCAGGCGCTACATCATTTACCAATGGTCAGACAGTCACACCACACACAAATAATTGCATCTCCTCGAAGTTCGAGGTGCAAGGTATGGGGAATTTGGCATTAAAAAAAGCTGACAGGAGTATCAGTACTCAAATAAAGTAGTTCTAATTTGGTCGTTCCGTTCCATCCCACACATCCACTTCTTGTTCTCTAAAACACATTTAGGTTTCGTAATGACCTCTCCTTTCTTGTTCCGTTTCCCTATCTTACCTGCCCGACTCCCATGCATGGTAAACAACAATATCATGTCTCTTTCGTCTTTCCACTTAGGAGCCAAAACACTAGAAATACGTCTAAAATTTGTTTTCTTCTTTTCGATTTTGCTTTCTTTGTATCTTTGTATTCCCTTCCGATGTTTGCGCACTGTCCCGCAATACAGGGTGCGTAATTCTAACAATCGCTTTGCCAACCGTCTAAAGTCGTATACTAACTGTCCAAAAATAATCTGTATCCAAGCCTAAACAATTTCTCCATCAACTTCAATACTTCACTTTCGGCGTGCCCCATCCCCGCTGTCGAATCTCCGTTCCCAAAGTAAACTTTAGCATGCCTAGATTTCCGCTATCTTTGCACATTTCATACAATTGAATTCCATATTCAGGTCTCTTGTCTAGTATGTACTGTCTAAAATTCAATCGGGCTCTCCAAAAAAATCATGGCTTTATATGTGCTAATATCTCATGATGGAAGAACTCTGAAAGTTCTCAAGCAGAATATCTGGTATCCCCCGAATCTTTGCTTATTTATCCCAGTCCTGTGTATTTCTTAATCAAAATTTGACAAAACTTACGGAGCAATTGGTACTGATTCTGCTGCATCATTTTGATAACACAGGTGTTTGTATGAGCGGGTTATTTTCACATTACACGGCATTAGATGGTTTCACCACATGTCTACACAGTAGGCCCAGAAACTGCAGCATTTTTGGCTTGTTTCCAGTTGTGCGAGCTTGACCGTTTCGACAGATCACTTTTTTCAAGGTATTTTCGGACGGACCTGTTTGTTTCCGGCATTATAGTATAAACCACTCTATCATCGACCAAGTGTGGGAAGATCGCATATGGACGTGCGGGTTCTGTTACTGGAGGCTTTATCCCCGTATTTGCTGTGTATGGAACACTAGGGGGTGTTTCTTCGGCCAATCTCCATCATCATCTGGATCATTCGCACTGGTCCGGTCATCTCCGCGAGAATCGGAACCGTCTGACTGAGAGCCTCCGTCAGAATCTGCAATACACACTAGTTATAATGAAATGTTCATTGCTTAATTTAATAAAGAATGCATAAAATACACACACACACACACATATATATATATATATATATATATATATATATATATAATAAGTGAAACAAATTATTCAAGAGTGACAGAGGGAGAGCCTGAGCGAGAGGTTAAGGCTGACGGGAGTCATTTCATCAGTTATTATATGTATCATAAATGTTGGGCCAAACACTCGAACAGAAGGATAGTGAGGGGCAGTCCAATTGCCTCTTATTAATCCTTTTTACCCAATTATTCCGGGATAAACCTAAGATACGGTAGTTGATCATAATGACTTTAAACCTGGTATCAGACGAAGCGAGTTTTACCGCCACAATGAGTTTCCCTCCCCTGACACTAACTGGGCATATAAGTGCACACGTCTGTGAGCAACTGCATAAAGCCTCATCCATCATGTCTCTTGCCCCTCACCCTTATATCATGTATCAAGGGATTTTTGTGTTATATGTCGTCAAACTGTCCGCGGGGAGGGCGATAAACTGTGTACGTTGTTTAGTTTGTTATTAATCTTTCAAATGACCACTGATCAGACTTTTCTCAACTTACTACTTATAGGTTCATTCGGAGAGGCCGACAATCAAACGGGTCAGCATTAAAATAGCATAAAACCAATAGGTTTAGATTTTGAAAAACGTTTCATGAATAATCATTCAAATGTCAGATTTTGCAGACCATAAGTTGAAACAGGAACTATATTTGATCACTTTTTCTCTTACAAAAGAATTGCACAACACAACTTATCTATAATATTGTTCGTATTTCTTCGGTTTGGCAATAGTTTTTAATTCACTGCACAACAGAAGAAAGACGAATCACTCCTTACACAATGGTCAACTGCATTCCTTATAAACTCATTCCAATTCCCACGCATTCATTTCAAAGGAAGGCTGTGCAGCATATCATATCAAAGGATAAAGGCAGGTAATAAAAAGTATTCTTACCAATGATAGCCATATATTGCTAGTCTGAAACAGTGGCTATTAGTGGCAAATTTAAGGAAAATATATTGCATAGAGAGAGTGTAGTTGGGCAGTGGGTAAAACCCGGACCATGCGGGACCTGGATCCCGGACCCCAAGGTAAATTTATAATTATTTAAAACTCTCATGCTAATTGTCGAGATATTTAAGTAGAATAGCATATTTAGACGTATTTTATGATATGTTTGGTTCAAACTATAAAATTAATTACGTTTTGTAACATAATTTTGCACTTAAAAATGACCGATCCTTACGCACGGATCCCATGGTCCCCTACGAGCTCTTGTTTTGCTTATTTTTTTAATATCCAGTTCTGGCATAAAACCCGTGAGACTTAGTAACTGTGTTTTTGTATCTGTATTTTTACATTTTTTTTTCTTCATATCGTTTACAAAAAGTATGATAAGTAAATTTAGTTTATAATAAGTCTTGAACCTCAGCTCACGTTTCCTAAAGGGAAAGTAATCAACAATTCCTCTGGGTAATTACCTTAGTATGTTATTGCCAACTTTAAATCGTATGGTTGTTCTTATCTAGAGAAAAATGAATGGAACACGAAACAGGTTTGTGTTTTGTGGCAGAGCTCTGATCTCAGGTGTTTCAGGTCCGCAATGACCGGTGACACACTTGGTCAAACTGATCTCTCTTAGTATTATATCATATTTTCACTTAAAACAACAAATAAACATTTTTACATTGTGACATGATTGCTTATACTTTTCGCTCTGAGCGGTAGTTACTGGGGTAAGCCAAAATGGAACAGTCCTCAAACTCAAGCAACCTAAATATTTTTGTATTTTTAGAATTTTCATCGGATCGGTCCTTTACAAAGCTTAGGGACTTTGTTCTATTTATGTCACGGGTCAAGAGTCAGGGATCCATGGAATCCGTGTTTAACAGACTGCTGTGTAGTTGATCAACTGGTTTTATTTTTCAGTGTGTAAAGACAGCAAATCGCCGAACATCCAACAAACATGCCTACCATTTTGCGAAGAACAGTGTCATAAAACAATGAGTTAATGTAAATCAAGTAAGGCTAGATATTATGCATTTAAAATGTCAGAGGAAATGTTTACATGACTATGAAACTCAAACCTGTGGAATGGTTAATGGCTTCTGCAATTGTAAACCTGGGTTTCGTCGCCCGTGTTGTGGTTAACGTGAGTAATAAACACTACTAGTTTTAAAAATTAGAGAATCGAGGTGATTCTCAGATATTAAATACACTCGCAGGGGTATAAAACTGACGATGCATATCGCCATTTCAATTACTAGAACTGGCATATGCAACGATAAATTTCAAAATACTCGTACACACACTCAAAAGACATATGTGAAAAAGAAACTGGGCTCAGCAAAACCAAATAGACACAACTACAAAAAGACGAAAAATAGAAATACATATAGAAAATATCTAGAATTAGATTTTATCCTTTTTTTAATGATTCATGGGTAAATGTTTAAAAGTACCGTCGAGAATTCATTTGTTGAAACAATTCAGCGAAGGCAAATTTATTTCGTCAAACAAACTATCAAATATATAAGAAAAGAATTAATTTGAAAAAGAAAAAATTATAATAAGCATATTAAAGTAGATTCCCCGGCTAGAATGACATATTTTAATTCCGTCAAAGTTGGTACAAATTCGTTATAGGCCTCGAGCTATTTTGTTATGGCATTTGTGCTGAATGTTAATGATAAGGATTTACCAAATGCTTACTGTGGTTTATTCACAGGATGTAAAAGCGGTACCTACGGCGATAAATGTCGGAAAACGTGTCCTGACAGCTTCCTACATGGAGCTTGTGACAATATACTGGTACAAAGGGTGTATCCTCGGTAAAAGTGGTCCGCAGTGCGGTAAAGGTACACAATCACCGTATCTTTTTATGTACCCTGCCTCAGATAAACAAACCTATCATATGCTTGTCGTTCTGATTAATTTACTGACATATAATTCATGATCAATGTAACAGTTTAGCATGTGTGCAGGTGCATCCCCTGATGTTCCATTGTATTAGCATTTACTTCGCAACTAACTTTAGAATTTGATAAATGGTTCACGATGTAGTGTTGTGTAAGCTGACATCTCTTAGAGGTAACATTCAGAGTTCTATGATTGTCAATATTAGCGACAATGGAACCTATATATATGAAATTGTTGTCAGTTGAAGGCTTCCCTGGCTTAGGCCTATTTGGCAAATGACAGCCATGATGTCATTCTACACTCGCAGGCACCATTGCGACAAGCATGTGGATGACGTTTTGACCACAATGAGGCTTGAGATTTTTTAGCAATTTTTTTTAGGCTGGCAAAAAGACCACGATATCACCACTGCTGGCATTTTCTACCCGACCTTACACATCCATTCCTTCAAAACAATTTCCTTACACCGTGCTATAACTATCGGTCTTTGTTAGCATTGTCATTTATGAAAGCATTTTTGGTCTCACTACGAATACTTCAAATCACACTATTGTCACGAATATCTTATTTCCAGACTACTAGATATTCGTCAAATTAAGATTTGCTAGGCGTTCACAGCTTTTTATTAAACAGTTGTAACAATTGGCCTTACTTTAATTTTGCGCTGAATTATATGAAAAAGAAAATTGGTAATACGTTACTAAATAATATTAATGGATTTACTTGCCAATACATATAAATAATGTTCTTCAAGCATGTATATATCCTAGTCAATGCTCTTATTTAAAAAAAAATTATTCTGAAAAAAATGTTTACAATGTAAGTTCACAATAATATCAAAGTTACTCTCAAGCTGACGTCAAGAACCATGGTTCATTTTTTTTTTCAGAATCTTTTTCTCTAATTCATCTGCACGCTTTTTGGTCCATCTCTTTATCCTCTTTTAACGTGCTTGGTTTTCTCTTATATGTGTTATCTATGTGTGTTAAATATAAATATATATATATATTTATATTGGTTTCAGACCAATTTGTGCCGCCTGGACCCCTTTCAGAACCTTTTTAAAGCTTTTGTAGCGGCTAAATATTGTGTTTAAGTTCTAATATTTCTCAAAGTAAGCATTGATGATATCTTTATGGGATGCTTGTGTGACGCCGCCCTGTTTCCACCTGATTATTGGTAGGGTACTGTCCTGATTGACCATATGTCACATTCTCCTCACATACGGTCTATCTATGAATGTCAAGGATAAACCTCCTGTCCACATTCATTCACACAACACGCCTTTATGCTGTAAACCTGGGGGGGGGGGAGTGTAAATTACCAAAAAAATAATTAAATGGAACAATTATACATGAGTATACATGGTAAGTGGTTATTCAATAGAAGACCATCATATCTATAAATATTGTTTGTGATGATATCGCAGGATACATGTGTGAAACCACAGCATACCGCAATCTCCCGTCCGAACTGTCGTAAAGTTATATGAAAACAAAGTTAATTAGCCAACGGTTATTATATAATTATTTTGATAAAGTTCTCAGTAAACGCTTTTTTGTATGAACACATTTAATGTAGCATAAAACTTGTATCAAACATATTGTTTTGACCAATATCATAGTTTAAACCAGGTTTGGCTTGGTGCTACTTTGCTGAACTTCACGAAGGTAAATATCAGTGTATGGACCAGAATACTGGTCTTCAAAAGGCTTCCTATCTTATCTTGTGATACGGGTTACAAAGTTAGCGTTTCTACTTTACCAGAGCAGCAACTGAAGTAGCAACCCTGGCAACTGGATTACGCCGATTTGTTTTCATCATGCAGGGCCTATCCGAAATCTTTCAAATCTGTGACCCCTCATCCTTTTGTATTGTATTGTAATGTATTATTTTTTTATGCCATGTGATATAAGACATAAGACTGAGAGGCTGGTAGACTGTGTACTTTTGTTTCTGTTATTATTTATTCTTCAGATGACTTCTGGCCAGACTTTACTTGGACTGTTATTTGTATGTTCAATCGCAAAGGCCGCAAATACACCGGGTGAGCTTTTAAATTTAATACTGCCAACAAAATTCATGAAACCAGTAAGTAGGAGAATTTGGAAACTAGATCATTGATAACCAATCATGTGTCAAGGAGCTCTAGGAATCATACAGGAGTTTCCTAATATTTCACTCTTTATTATTTTAATTACTAATTAAATCATCGTACAACAGCTCTTGTTTATGAAATTGATAACGTTCATATTGCTTTCATTTCGCCATAGCTTTTCATACCTATCGTAGTAAAAAAAAAGACAAATCTCCAGTTGCTTAATATCGTTCTTACTTCATGGTTACATAACATTCGTCTTCATTTCATTTACACACATGGCTTTCAAAGGTAGGCTCTGCAGTACCTCAATGCATGGGTGTTGGCAAAAGGTGGAAAATACTTCGACCAAATGGAGCCATGTATTGCTGATTTGAAACAAAGATTATCAATGGAAAGAGTTGAGAGCAAATATATTTCATTGAGTGTCAAAGCATAGTTGATGTTTTTTTTTAGTGTGTGAAGAAAGCAACACGACGACCTGTCATCAAGCATGCCCGCAGTTATGCGAAAACACATGTGATAAAACCACAGGTATATGTAAATCATGTAAGGCTGGTCATTATGGGTTAAAATGTCAGAGAAAATGTTCAAGAAACTGTGAAACTCAAACCTGTGGAAAGGCGAATGGCGTTTGTATCTGTAAACTTGGGTTTCGTCCGCCGATTTGTGTTTTACGTAAGTAATATATAATACTTGCTTGGTAGGTTGTAAAAAATAAGACGAGTTTCTGCAATTAGAGTCACCCATCAGTGTAAACGCTTTAAACATCTGATCAAATTATTAATATTGGCAGGACCACGATATTAGTGCTTCATATATAACGTTTTCTTACCTGTACTCAGAATATAAATGCATTTTTTATCGAACATGTATATCGAACTAGTTAAAACCTTCAATATATCAATTGTCTCAAAAGTAATTAAGAATTAGATGATGACTCAGATTCTGTTTTTTGGTAAAAATGCCTACAGTCAACCATGCGTAAAATATCTGACAACTAGCATATCCGATTTTTTTCAGTTTTAAGTTAATTTTAATAGAACATCAATTAGTGGATAAGTTATAAGCAAATAGTATATTTATTCGTCACACAAAATATCGAATGTTCCACTTTAAGCAACAACCCCGGCGAAAAAGACTTTAATTTGGATAAGTCAAAGCTGTTTCGAATTCGTAATAGAAAATCTGTTTCAACATAGCAGAAAAAAGACAAATATTTTAAATTGTTAAATAATTTAACATAACCCATGAAAATGTGGCTTGATCTTGATCGACTCTAAAATTGAGCACTTTTTATAAATGTATTTTTTTTAATATTCACACATGTACGGAATCATCAAACCAGCACTAGTTTTTATTTGAGATTTAATTTATAAGTCATAGCATCTAGATGGATTTCAAATAAAAGCTTTTGCCAGGAATGCTGAATTTGGTTATTCACAGCATGTAAAAGCGGCACATACGGGTATAATTGTCGCGAAAGGTGTTCTAAAAGCTGCATAGATGCCGCTTGTGATGTCTATACAGGAAAATGTACAAAAGGGTGTTTATTCGGTAAAATTGGTCCGGAGTGCTATAAAGGTAGGCATAAATCATTTATCTCTGAATTTGTCAATGTATTTGATGATGATTAGCAAACGTTTCCTATCCTGATTGTTCTATTACAATTACATATATTCTTGTTGTGAGTCGCATAAAAGTGTGCATTATGGTGCACCCGGTGATGAATTACTATAATATTTTTAAAGACTCAATTTTCGTGCCTCCTAACTTATTTTAAAGATTGATACATGTTTCATAATATCTATTCGAGTTCAAATTCATATTTCTATGATTGCCAATATCTTCAGTGTTCATGGAATATTTTGTTTAAACCCTTTTTTTCTTTATTATAGATTGCCCAGTTGGTAAATATGGCCGCCTATGTTTAGGGAGCTGTTCTGTTGGGTGCAACAGCCCTTGTGACAGAGTAAACGGGAGCTGCGTTTGTAAACAGGATTGGACTGGACAGAAATGTACACAACAATCAGCAAGACTACGTCAGTGAATGTCGCAAACATAACGCTACACTCATAAATTATTTGGGTTTTCTACTTTCTAAGCTTTTATTTTAATATTTTTCTTTCAAAAGTTTAAAAGGTTTGAAGCACTCGGCTTGGAAGATAATCAATTTAGGGACTACTAGAGTAACTTAACCAACTTGTTTGAGTTGACTTTGATAATTGACAATGGAGAGTAAATTTTGTCTCATTCTTATCTGTGTCCGGAACCCGTTCCTGAACCACAGCGCTAGTAAAAATAAGCATTAAGTTAAAATTTTAATAATAAAACGATAAGGAATGATTTGCCTAAATTAATTACGCCCTGGAATGCCATCTGATAACATGAAACGAGCATATGTGTGACAAGGATAAGTAGAAATTCTTGGTGAAGATCCAGCTAAGGTTGCGGATCCAGTTGCTAGGATTTTTTTTAATGGGCACAGGTATGCATTCTATTTAGTGCAATTCTCTACCACAATGTGAACAGACAGCACCGTATTCTATTTTGGCCTAATTTAAATGCTGTTGGAATATATCAAAGAAGTAAAATACAAGTTATTTATATCTTTATTCCAATGGCATATTCTATATTCCAGGCAAACCAGTGAATACTGTTCCACTAGATGCCGGAATTTCCGCTTTAGTGTTGCTCGTCCTATGTGGCTGTGTCCTATTCTGCTTCAAAAGGTAGAAACGAAGCCAGTTGGTTCTATGTTGCTTGCTTTGGCAAGATCTAGTTCATGTGATTGTGTATGAGTCCATTTTTATATAAATATTCTAAAATGTGTTCAATTCATCCAGAGTCTGCCATATCAGGTTATTTGAACAAACAGTTTCATTGTTAAGGCATACAAAGCCAAAATACAATATCTACAAAAATTTCAAACTAAAAAAAACCAGACTTTTTTGTGTCTTCTTTATGCCAAGAGTAAGAATCAAATTATAATAAGTTATTATCGTGAATGATTTATTAGATTGAAGTGAAATAAATTGAAAGCATATTGTACGTTGGACGTCCTTGGTGAAATTTAACATCGGACTTCTTAGCATTTGTTTGCGAAATATTTGCTGAACACCTGTGAAAGCAGATTATAATTAAAACAGGGTGGATGGACTGGTGCACCCACTAATGTTGTTCCTCAACTGCATAATTGACACTTTAATATTTCTCCTACTAGTCTTATGTTGTAACAATAAACGTATGCGAATTCTGCTTCTTCACTCAATTGTAATAAAGTAAACTCATATTTACTCATGCTAAATCCTATCAACTCGTTTGACCGACGGTTCAACTGCATGCCGCTGTTACATAATTTAATGAAACACGTGATGACGTGATATCAAGGTGAACCACGCCTTGTCAATTAAACTTTACATATGCATCTGTATAACATTATTGTGTGATATTTTTAGATATCGGAGGAGGCAGATTACACCGAGTCAAGGTAGGATATTGCTTTCAAAACTTACGAATTCTTCACCAAATAACTCTTTTCACCCCTGATTGATTTACGTTCATCCTTCAATCCTTTTATTTTTTTAATTATAATGTCTTATTTTATTTTACGTGGATTTGAGTGTCCGACCTCTATTTCGATTTTCAATTCATCCACTTAAGATGTTATATTTGCTGTCCTTCTCTAAGTATTTAAGATTATGAAGGAAACAATTGAACTACCGGATATGATAGGTACCGAAGAATCCAGGAAAGGACGCAACAGCGAAAAACAAGTGGAGCCAGGTGTTGGTACCCTTAATGAATTTCAGGAGCACTACAGAAGTCCATCACGTTATGAAGCAGTAGCTTATGCGGTCGTGAACATAATGTAAATGGTCAGATAACAACTGTGGATAATGTTATCAGTATATTCTAAAACGAGGACACTCGAAATCGCTAAAGATTTGCAGATATTGGGCATAATTCTGTTAAAGAACTTCTGAAGAAGAGCCTTCAACGTAACAACAGCAATATAGGTGACATCTTTAGAGAACTGGACCTTTGACCTTCCGCTTTACAGCAAATTCTCAAGATTCGCTATCATTTAAAATAATGGGCAGAGCTGTATATTGGAACCTTAGCTAGCGGGGCTTTATTATTAGTGAAGGAGCTGACCGGACCTGTTGCAAACAACTGTCCTGCTGAAACCCCTCCAAAATCCAGCACTCCTTGATGTTGATTTTTAAGCCCATTTTATTCTTTCGAATACTGCGCAAGAATATATGTTATGGAGATAGATAATTATGGGACTTTCCTATCACTAAGTCTGTGATGTGTGTACCGTGTGTACGTTGCAGTCCCCTTGCAGGTCGTGGCAGTTATATGATTAAACCATTCCCGCTGACTCTCCCTTTGTTTTAGAGTTTGCGAGAGAGAGAATCATCAAAATCTTTTTAACCGCATACATGAATGCATAGGATAAATACATTCAGTTTCATGAAGAAGAAATGTAAACTAACATTTGTATCGTCAGTGTAACGCATCATCAAAAAGATATTGTCATAAAAGTATGTTATGGAATAGAATAAACACTATATTGTTTAACTCGTTTTTTACGTTTTAAGTATTATGATACATTTTTATCAGCAAAGGTACATCACAGGCAATAACGCAGATACAATTTCCTGGAGTACAGAACATGATAAATTAAAAAGCTGTTATAAAATAAGCTATCAAACAGGATTTCTCGTTTATTTTGGAGAATCTAAAAATATATATTCAACGATGGGATGACGATTTAATTTGATTTTTTAAATTGCCCTAAGGGCATCTGTATTGATCCCACGGTCACACATGCCGATTTGGTTTCCCAAAAATAAAAACTAGTATAAACGTCAGATAAATATGTAAATAATATGTTATTATTAATTATTACACATTCGATGTTGCACGTCTTGCGGGTTTCATTTAGGCGCTTTTGACGGCTGACGTAGGGCACATAATGACCTTCAGCCGGCTGAAGAGATATCTGGTGGTCCATAATAGTGATATGTTAGGATCGGCAAGATATTGTAGATATATTTACATGGATCAATACTTTTCTTTATGGGGGACCACGATGCTTCCCATGATGCATGGTCATATTAACAAGGAAAATACATAGGTTATATGTTCACACTTTGTGGCTTTAACTGAATTATTTCCAAGAATTCTATGTTAGGTAAATCGCCAGTCTAAGAACCTTTCTTAAGGTGTAAAGTATAGTTATGAAATATTTGCATAAAATATTAAATAACTCTAAATAATATTGCTCTTGTGTAATCTTGGATGTGTTATTCTCGGTAAACAATTATCCTAAATAACATACTTGTTTCTAACAAATTTATTTTTATAATTAGTTTATTATCTATACCATATCACCATAGTATTCTCATAAACTGATGTGAGGAAAATTATATAAAGGAATGTGTTTGTCACCAATGATTTCGTGCCTAAGTTGTATACAAGGACCAAGATTTTTTTTTTCATCCAATGTAATAACACTTGGCCTGAGCCAATATTTACATAAGTGATCCGTAGCCCATGATGCTCAGCTGTCTAACATGACATTTTCGTCAAACATTCACAACTCTCATTTATATAAAGAATAACATGATTTTATTTTGAATTCTGAGTGGGAAATATCCTTCATATTTATTCTATATCAATGTTATTATTGCAAGTTAGATATATATCTGCAGACTTCAAACAGTCACAGTCAGCTGTCAGTCTCAAAATTCATATTTAATTTCTTCAGAAATAAAATCAATATTTGTGGCAATATTTTTCTTTTATTTATGAGCTGTAAACTGCCGGAATGGTTAGTGAAAGAGACCCAACCGTCCAGTTAAGCATAGCAAAACGTCAGCTATAATAAACATATGGAAATTTACAGGTGGCGCCATCATTCTTCAGGAAATGGTAAATCAGGTCAACGTCAGTGAAGAAACGAGGTTTCAGAACACTGTGTTAAACAACCTAAGGAAAACTTATTTAAATAAGGGTTTTAGCCTTTTAAAAATATTTTGCAAGGAGTGCTCAAAATACAAATAAATGAGATGTTGCCACCAGTTTTCAGGAACTGTCAAACATGGTCACGGTCAGTAAATATACGCAGGTTCAGGGCACTAGATGAAACCACAGCTTAGAAACAGATAAGATTTCTGTAATTTAAAATCTAAAATACGAAAAGAAATGAGCGAAAATTGAGATATGCCTGTGGTGCCACCAATCTTCAGGGACTTATTAAACTGTTCACGATCTATAATTTTTTATTTCACGTTTCAGAACACTAGGCTGATCTACAGCTGCGATGCTAATGCAATTCCTCTTATTTGGCTGCTTCAAAATAACAGCTCAAACACTTGGAGAAGATACTACAGATCCTTAATCAATATTGAAAGGAAGGTCCTTGACAACATATACATTATTTTTTTGAGTTACTGGAGTGTTGTATCAAAACTTGCCAGAAGAGAGAGAGAGAGAGATCCAATGCGCAAACAAGCTCCATAACCTAATCTTAAGGTTTCCCGGGAGACTTTTCAAGGATCTTCATGGATTAAAATTTATAAGTATAAATGTACAACGGTTACGATTTGTGCTCTGCTGGTACACGTTTGAACGGAAGGACAACGGAGAAAGATATTTGCACTAAATATTTAACACTTAAAACCCTTAATATTGGTTATCATGAAGAGTTAATCGGAAGCGTAATATAAACGTGTTTCCACAGTGTACATGGTAGGTTTCCATATGTGATATGTGATAACTAGTTATTATATATGTTTCGCCTTAACGATGTTTACAAATATTTGACATGGGTTACGCAACAGCATGCGTTCTAGAGGTTTAACCACAGCATACTGAAAGCTCATGACTGACCATTATTCTGTGTTTACAGAGTACACATTTATTCATGCTGATTTCGTTATCGAATAACAAGAAATACAAAAGTGCAAATAAAGTTATACAATTAAGCATTTGAATCATTAGAATAATTAAAGAATCTGACATCCTGTTTTCGACGATATTACATTGAGATAAAGTTGCGGGTCTGAGAGATTCTGTCTTAATTCATAAAGGTAAACAACTTTTTTTATACGTGATGTGGTCCATATACAAAACATCATTTTGGCAATGTATGACTTCATGTTGATTGTGTTATGAAAGACTCTTAATGCCGTTTAAACATTCGTATTCTAAAGTAAAGCTAATTCATGTTAACTTAGCACTTGCTGGCCACATTGATTTCTACATACAAATGCCTAGTACCGGTCATACGACGTTTCGGCTTCTATTATATCAAAGCTCTATCAAATTTGAAGTGCTGGAATGCATTTCAGAGTAGGTTATTATCTTATCTCTATATTGCATTGTCAGTTGGTGTGTTTCATCCGTAATAAGAAACATTTTGTGATGTTCATCCTGTGACATAAAACATGACGTCATACTGGTCTTGCTGGTTGCCTGAGTATAATTGTGGTTTCAGAAATGAATGTTAATTTCAGATGATACCATGGTGGTTATTACTCACCCTTCTGCTTGTAAGTTGCATCAAAGGGATCGTGTGTGAAAAGGTGATCATTTTAACTGCCTTCTTTCCATAAATTACACACCCCATGCCCTATGTAATCGAGATGTACCTATAGGTACAATTGTCGAGAGCGGTGCTCTGAAATCTGCGTACATAGCGCTTCTGGCCCTATTACTGGAAATTTACAAAAGGATGCTTCATTGGTTAAATTGGTTCGGAGTGCTTAAAAGATGCAAACGTTATTCCAGCATGCAGTCTTTGAACAGACAAATGATTTTTGGTATATGATATCCTATGTATTTCATAATATCATTAAAAAATACAGATGCCCCCATGGTGTAGATTATGTATACATACTTGTATCCCTTATCATGTTTTATTTCTAAAAAGTGATTGAGGCTGGCTACAAGGCCTTTCCATATTACAATATTATTGAAACAGGCACTCAAAAATGTTTTTATATGAATAGTTCTCTTAACATATGACGTCAAATCTCTCTCTCTCTCTCTCTCTCTCTCTCTGTTTGCAGCAACTACATTTTCAACCGTTGGTTATATATCAACAAAAAGACATAGACAGTCTCACCGACGCCCCTGCATGCCTTCGAAACTGTGAGGGTTCCTGTACCAATGGTATTTGTCGTGCTTGTCGTTCAGGATTTTATGGGGACCATTGTCGTAGAAACTGCTCCATCGGATGCAGAAAGAGTTGCAAAACGGACGGCACGTGTGAATGTCGAAGAGGATATGTTGGCTCTAAGTGCATGAATCAAGGTCTGTGAAGTTCAGTATCACATATGACCACCATATCGGTTTTACTCGACTGTTATCTTTTTCAAAATTTGTGACTTATTAAAATTATGTTGGATGGTCAATAAACAGTTGAAAGCTGAGTTGTTCATGTAGATTGTTTGAAAATTATATTTGATTCCAGACAACAGAGGATCCTTTCAACACATCTTTCTACTCAGTGCCGTCGTTTCTGCTTCAGCCACGTTTATTCTGTTGTTGTCTTCTTATTTGCTATGGTTTCAAATTCGCGATATTCACGGTCGCTCTCTAAGCGCGAAATTGAAACCACGCAGTTTTTAATGCATATATACCAAGCCAATATCGTAAATTTTAGAAGCTGCCGATAGTTGGTGACAGTTGAAATTAATCTTCAGTTACAAAGTGATGCCTACCGAGTCCGGTGCATATAAATAACGTTATTCAGGGAGAATAACATGGTCGACCTAAAATAATATCGGTTGGTTTAGATGAAAAAAAACGCGACCCTTTGCAGGATGTGTTGACCGGGTGGGCGCGCCTGGCAGTGTTTCCTGCTCCCCGGTACATGACTGGAGCTTGGAAAGTGTCAATTTCAGCCGGGCAGAAATATTTAATATAGGAACCCTCGGCCCCAGAGACACTCGGCCCGGAGACACTCGGCCCAAGCGACTCTCGGCCCCAGAGACACTCGGCCCAAGATGACACTCGCCCCCAGAGACAGTCGGCCCCTAAGCAAGGGGACCTAGCGACACTCGGCCCTGAGGTGGTTCTCAGGAACGCTCGGCCTTCAGGCATAGGCGTTGAAAGGTGGCAGACAGGGGGGACATGTTCCCCCCACTTGTTACCCAGGGGGGGGGATAACACATATATTGTCCCCCTCACTCTTTATTCCCAAACGTTCTTATTTAGCATTTTTGCTTGATTGTGTACATCATTTGTTAAACGATTGCCTTTTTTGTTTTCTTTCATTTTGAGACATCCCAAAATGGAAAAATAATTAACCATATGCTTAATTTAATATATTTTATTATAAAATTAGGCTAGACCTGACAGCACTGGTCAGGACATGGCGGGCGCTTTCCAAGCGCAATATAAGTTTATAGCTGTTGTCGAATTGTCAAACAGAGTTGTTGCTTAGGAATACTAGGAAAAAGACCAAAAGCGCGAACCGGAATTTCCATTTTTTTCACTCAAAAGTTAATCAAACAATCGGACATAATGCCAAACACCGGCATTTTAAATAGATCTACTTGTCTTAACTTATGGCATGCATGCAAAAAAATATAAGGTCGTACTCATGGTATGATGGTCATATGCTGTACGTTACCCCTGTGTTTATAAATTAACTGTTCACATGATAGTTTGGAAAACTCCTGACGAACATATCCTCTCAACAAACAAAAGAACGTGGCCAATCATCTGCTTATGATATCCCACTTGTATGCACTAAAACCGTTGCTCACAGACAATTCGACTCAAACATTTATTGAACATATAACATGCAATCAGTAACCCATCACAACGGATATCATGTAATCTCATATGTCTTGTTCCCTCCCTATAACATATAAATGCTTCAACGTCCGTTTGTTTTCTTAATCACTCGTTTAACCGAGTCTTAATATCTCTCTCTCTCTCTCTCTCTCTTAACTGTAAAATATTTCCCTTTCTTATCTAGAATCGCCTTCACCTTTTACCTATATACATTAAGTTACTAAAGCATATGATTTTGGCTTACTCTTGGTATTTATGAACTGCTTGTAAAGTGGCGTTGTTTGTTGTATAGGCCTATATTTCGAAGTTTAAAGTAAATATGTTTATATGTATAAATGTTACTTTTAAATTAGTAGTTTGGTTTATTTTATCATTAAGGTGATTAACTATAAGGGTAACTATCAGAAGGTATGTGTTTCTGTGGATATAATAAGAAATTAAATATTGTAAAATAAACTCAAGGTTTACATTGTGGCGTATATATCATGTATATATCAGTTTAAGCTGAGTTTCATCAGCAGAAATTACATAAAATGGATGCCGTTTACTTTTCTTTATGACGCTTACATTTTGCCGAAGTACTTTGTCCGGTAAATCCCTGCAAATGCACCCCTCTTGAAGCAAAAAAGAATAAAGTCAATGTTTTTCAAAAGTTAATTAAAAAGAAGCAAATATGTTCTTTTTTACACATTTTTGTTCGATTTATAACTATAATTGATGTTTTAATTTTATCAAAGGCTATTAATTGATATTTTATCAAAAATCATACAAGATAAAGTGAAAACAATTTCTTAATTGTGCAAGTGAGATTTAACTTCGTTTAACTGTGTCGAGAAAAAGGTTCATATTATTCCCTTACCTGGACTGGTTGTATAAAAATTAAGATTTAAAAAAACACAAAGAAAACCCTTGAATTGCGACGTGTTCTGTAGAAATACCCATAAATTCCCTAATATACCAAGATTCATGATATCCTAGGACAAAATGATTCAACCAATGCACTTGACAAACCGTGGTATTTAGAGAAGTTAAACGTCAGAACAATGTAAAGTAATTTGGTGAAAGAAAAAGGAATTCGCCCAACTGCACAAATACAGATACAAAAAATAATAGGGACGGATATAGATTGGCAGTTAATTTATGATAGACCTTGATAAGGTTAATTTATGATAAAACCACAATTGAAACAAAAACTAGAGAGTTTCAGTATGAAGTTCTGAACGATATTCTACCATTAAACAAAAATTTATACAGTTGGAATCTTGTTGAAAATGACAGATGTTCATATTGTTCTATGAATGCTGAAACATCAGTTCATATTTTTTCAGAATGTGCTCAAAGTTGTTTAGTGTATAGTGAGATTTGTAGTTGGCTTATGGAATTCGATATAAAAATGCCAGAAAATACAAAAGAAAATATGTTGCTAGGAGTTATCATTGAGACAACAGAGGATGTATTAATAAATCACTTGCTTCTTTCATACAAAAATATGTTTTTTTTTTAATTGCCGGGTTTCATCAAGTGAACTGACTCTAGAAAAATATGCAGCAATAATATTTAATTTGGAACGTATTGAATATAAAGTAGCAGAACAAAATAAAAATTGGAAAAGTATCTTAAAAAGTGGGAGAAATTGAGGTCTTTCCTGTGATAGTACTGTAAGTTTCGTATAAAAAATAAATATCTGATTATTTCCTATGTACTACCTACAGATGTAGGTAATCTGGTTGTTGTTATTATTATTATTATTATTTTCTTCTTTTTTTGTGGTATGTAACGTGTATGTATCCTTTGATGTCTGTAAACTTCATGTTTCGTCTTGTTAATTATTTATATGTAATATTGTGTGATGTATTGTTGGTATTATATCAATAAATGTATTAAAAAAACAGTGCACTTGAATATATTTTTGCAACAGGTAAAGTAATAGGTGTAAGCGTGTGTATGTAAATAATAAAGAAAGAGCGGTTTGGCAAAAAACTGTATATGTTTATTCAAAACCAAAAAATATGCAAAAGGACTTTTCCTTGATAAAAACACCCGATTTCGTATTTGATTATTATCCCTGAAATTCACATAAGAAAGTCTGAAGATATGCAACGATTCACTGATTAAAACTGGCTTTGGAAAGGTGTCACATTAGCATTACATTTTGGCTTAATATGAGGAGTAAAGAATAACAACTGTCTTTAATGTGAGCACTGAGTCATCACATCTGCCTTTAATGTTAGCACTGAGAAATCACAGCTGCCTTTTAGGTGAGCACTGAGTCATCACAGCTGGCTTTAATGTGAGCACTGGGTCATAACAGCAGACCTTGTGGTGAGCACTGAGGAATCACAGCTGACTTTAATGTGAAATGAGGCAATACAGCTATCTTAATGTGAGCACTGAGGAATCACAGCTGACTTTGTTGTTGCACACGTTACAGTTTGGTATATTTTTATGGAATAAGTCTCGGAACCGTGTCTAAGGGGAATTTCAAAAACACAGATGCCTTTACAATAAAGACACTAATTATTACAGCAGCCTTTATATTGAGGACTCAGTATCACAATATCGAATATAAATATTAGTATCACAGGTGTTGTCTTGAATGTGGGGCCTTATGCATCGCCTCAGAGCAACAGTTCAATGGTGACATGGCATCCGTTCATGAGAAAACAATCTTGTTCAATATTCTTTTATTCAACGAATATAGCAAATTGCATAAATTATAGCACAGCTATTAAACAATTTCCAATGATATAAACTTTAAATAGTTTACATTGAAGTAAAAATAACAAAGATGTTCGAATTGAATATCAATATAAAATACAGATATTCCTTCAGTTCCAATCTCTCTTAAACAGAATTATGTTAACCTCGTATATCTGCTGTATAATTTACGTTGGTCATCTCCCCCTTACGTGGGAACAAAGGAATCACGGCGGCTTTTATAATATGAAGACAAACGTATCACAGCCGTCTTTGCTATGGAACTCTTAATCATCACAAAGTTCAATACGCTCTTTGGCAGCTTTTTTCCTTGGTCTTCTTTTTAAAACGGGCATCGGGGCGAGCAGGACCCCTGACAGCAATAGAAGCATACCTGACAACAATACAGAAGCTATATTTCCACAACGAGAAGCTGGATCATCATCCAGCAAACTACTCTCTGTATTTTATATTTATTATTAACATTTTGACAAATCAGAATTATCCATAAAAGAAGCATACTTGACAAAGCGGATGGTGAGCATTAATCAATATTAGTGGAACCAGTTTGAAAGACCACCTTTCAAATAAGACCACCTGTCTTATAAGAACACGCTTTAACATTAATTATTACTTAGCTGTCTAAGCAGACCACCTGTGAATTGGGTCCAATACTGGCTAGTCCCATGGGTGGTTTCTTATCAAAGGTTTAACTGTATTCGAAATAGCATTGGCTTATAAATGCAAGTATATAACAAAAAATGTGAACGATTAAAATAAGCACATTCTTTACGCCCTTCGATCCTATTTATTTGTAATGTTTTACTTGAGACAGAATGCGAATTCCGTATAATCACACTTGGAGCTGTAATTTTAGCCTATGTCAACAATTTTCGTCTCAGCAAGTTATAAATGTGAGTTACAGAGTACACGTACCTTTACGTAACGTTCACACAGTCTTTACTTACCTGACACGTAGAAGCTGTAGTCATACATACCAAGGGAGTCGACAAGGGCTCCTATAGAATAACTATTGACTTAAGAAATCGTGAAAATTTCGAACAAGCATCATTTGGTACGAGAAGTATACCAAACTTTCCTACTATATTATGTTAAAGAAAACAGTTGTAGCATTTACATCTTTCTAGTCGATGACCTTGCCGTTTGATCTTGAACCATATTACATATAAAAGAATATAGAAGATTTACCATATTAACAGATATTCATTTTTGCTTTATATTAAGTCATTATTCTCGACAGTCGAAAAATTCAAATTTTCTGTTAAAATTGACCTGTTGATACCCAAGTATAAATGGGCAACTAATATATGTCAAATCGGAACTTATAAGAAGAATGTGGCTAAAATAGTGATTTGGTAGTCAAGATTGCCTTGAATCCTAATACAAATTACTAATAGGAAGGTTTATTTTTATTCCAGCTACTCTATTGAGTGGGGTGAGGGTCCGTATCTTTCCTTTATCATATTTTATTTGTGAGGCAGCCGGAAGTTCCTAGTCTCGTTACAAATACATCAAGTTATGATAACATCTAGTTACGATTACCTGTATCGGAACATTTACCAACTACACTCACCTATTGCAGGCGGAACTGCAACACTTCCAATCCCGTAGCAAAACATGTTTATTCCGAACACTGTATTCAAATATTCTAATCCTATAAACTCCACTATCAGCTGGGAATAGAATGATGTCCATACTAATCCACAGAGTCCAAACACCGCAGCGAACAAACCTGCACCAACTTTTGAGTTTATATAAAAAGGCAAAGTAATACTTACTACCGCAGTTAAGAGTAAACAACCAAATAATGTCCACAGGTCGCTGAAAGATAAACGTTGTGACATGAGTGGGATGAGGAAGGGCCTGTTACCATGGTAATACCGGTAATAACTGTCAAAAAACCGGCTTCGGCAAATGATAGCCCTCTATCCACGGCAAAGAGGGGAAGATGAAGGGAGATTGATGAAATGGCGGCTCCGACAAAGAAAATCGCAGCATTGAGGAAATAAAATGCTCCTGCTTTGGTCACGATTTTAACCTGTGTGACATACAACCGTTTTCCAACTAGATCGTCTTTGCCTGTATGGTTTTCCTGTTGAATAGGGCGTAATAATGCCCCAGCCACGCATATGTTTAGAACAACGCCCCCTAGTATCAGCAACGCCCCTCTCCATGGGTACTGGGTGAACAGGAAGTCGAGTAGCGGGGGGAATATTGCGAGCCCGGGGCCCATACCCGAACATGCAAATCCCGTCGCCAGAGTGCGCCTCTTATCAAAGTAGTAGCCGACCACCACATAAGCGGCCGTGTAAAACATCCCTGCGCCGATACCTTTATAGACGAAAAAAAGATAATCATAAGCTGTAGACCTCACTTTTTGTTATATTGGGAATCAAGAGTAAAATACAATTTACATAATGTTTACCAAGTGAAGCACAGAATTAGGATTCCGGATCCTGATTATCTTCAAGATATTACAGAGAAACAGGTGAGTCTTAACTGAAACATTACCGACAATGTCTGTGACATCGGACTACACACTACTAGTCTTTTCTTCTTTTCTCTGCTTCCTTGTGGGGGGGGGGGGGGGGCAGGAACAACACATGCAGTCGTAATAGACTAGAAGGTTATTCATTCTACATTTTGCCTGAGGCTCATGCCCAGTACCCAGTTATTCCTGGGTGAAGATTGCTCATCCATGTAACAAAGACGTTGGCCTTGAGAACGGGATATGAACCAAAAACCTTGACCGTGACTAGCGCCCGAGCCATAACGCACCACCTGCCATGGTGAGGAGGTATTGTAGGTTTCGTGTTAAGCGTAAGGCATAAATAAATGCATCACAGACTTATAAATTAAGAAAGAGGGAAACAATATATATATATATATATATATATATATATATATATATATATAAAGTTCGGGAGACATGTTTCGAATCGCTCCAAAACCCTCGAAGTCGAGGGTATTAAAATATGCTGATATAAAAAAAAAGGTAAACTATGTGGCCGGCTTACTCTAGCAAAAATTGAGTAAACATGATAATGAAGGGGCGATTCTGTATTCGCAAACTCAAATAAATCCGACTAAAACAAAACACCATACTCCCCTGTAAGCTAAGATTATACATTTTTAGTGTACATTGATATCGTTTGGAGTTAAACTACGTCTAATTCATGCTACGTATAGATCAAGCAATCAAGATCAATTTGCCCTTTTTGACGTAGCTTTTTTTTATTTTACCTGATTTTTGTCCCGGTTTAATTTGGGTTCTTACCACTTAGAATGCCGTAGCCAGCCACCGACCACCAGATATGGGGGCTATATGACGTCACAACCAGGCCTGCTGAGAAGAGAACGCCCCCAATCATTACTGTTAATCTCCAACCGATTTTGTTTACCATGAAACTGGACACAGGACCTGTCGGGAGAAAAAATATAAGAATAAGGGCTTAGATACAGATACCACCTGATTTTCAATATGATCTGTTATACGACTTTACAAGCTTAATAGCATGTTCCAATGACACTTGGAGTATGAAACGTTACGCAGCATTATCAATGTTGAAAATACATGAAACGCTACTAGTATATTATCTCAAACCTATTAACGTTGTGAGGCTTCCAAGGAGAGCCCCGGAGAGTGATGTCACAGCCAGACTAGCGTTGAACGTTTCTTTTAGGACGACACCGATAAGACCGGCGCCGAAATACGGGCCAGACAATAGTAGTTGACAAACAAAGCTACTTCCAAGGACTACCCAGGCCCAGCCTTGATCTCGAATAACACGTGATCTGCTTCCCATGACGCATCAGTGTTAGCTTCCGGGTAACAGATCTGTTAAACCAGACCTATAAAACAGAAAACATGACGATTTTTAGCACCCAGACAGGCAGGGTACAAATTGTATCAATTTTCCTTTGTACCTTCTAATGCAAAACCCAGGGGGGGGGGTCCTTGGCAAGTCTCTTTTGAATCATGAAATTAGGTCAAATAATTCTTCTAATATATGCAAAACAAAAATAAAAAAGTATCAAATTTATTTTCCATCCTTTGAACATAAGCAAAAGGCTATTCTCACAGACGAAATATAACTATTATAAAAAGAAATAAGTACTAAGTCAAATTCACTTGGTTAGGCGTCCTTATAGGCCAGTGAAAAAACCTGGGACAAATATCCTCTGCAAATTGTGAACATGAGATTACTTTGATTTTCCTGACAACAAGACTGCGAAATATTTAATGGCACTGATGCCTGTTGGAAGACAACTTTAACTTGAAGGAAATGCGGGTTTCAAGGTTCAGAGAACGGTGGTTTAATTTTAAAGCAGAGCTTGGTTAACACCCAATGAAGGCAAATTATACGCTCTCTTAGTGTTTGACAGTGAGAACTGTAGTTTTCAGTCAATATAAATAGCAACTGAAGCGGGTGATTTCGGTGTTGTCAAGGTATTGCAATGGTGTCTCGTGGGTAAGGACTACAATAAATACAGGTTCGAATGAATAATTTGACCCTGTGCGAGGATAATGAGAGGCATGCTTCCCTGCGAGTAAATGTGTTATTACAGTAATCACCCCGAGAGGTTCAGGCATTTGCATTCGTTCCCTCAGAGTTAGTAAGATGTAGCGGTGACTCGGTTAACGCCTTTATATAGCACCTACCTTAAAAACCGTATGATGTACGAGGAATGGCAGTCAACTCCGTGTGTTGCTTTACTCTTTGTTCATGCTCTGTTTAACACAAGGTGAACGTCGCAAACGCATTCAACCCCCGAACGTAGGGGTGTAAGAATATGAAAAGGTTCATTGAGTACACAGATGTTTTGTGACCATTGCATTATTGAAACATGTTTATTCTTGTTCACCTGGCCAATTTATGTGTAACCTATGGTGTAAACCGGCCAAGGTCAAGTGAAATTCTCTTCAGCACCGTAATTGTGAAAAAAAATGTTGACAAAGGTGCATTGTAGACAAACCGGGGACAGTCTTATTCGGTAATTTCGAATGCATTTTCTGGCAAACACTTTGGTGTTTTCATAAATTAGCAATTTAACACAGAGCATTTGTACGTGAAAGAATAAGATTTCTTAAGAGGGCTATTTTCTTCACAATCAACCGAGATTTTTTACGGAAAACTGATTTTACTCCTAGTCTCTACCGTAATTTTACAAAGGAAATTTTGCATGTGTTAACCAACGAAATTTGAGAAACAGAAAAAACCTCTTTGTTTGATAGAGCTACTTAAAGGTAAAATATATTACACATGAAAAAGAAAAGTTTTCCTTGCACCATCGCCAATTCTTAGTGTCGATTCTTACATGCATTGGAAACAGGCCGACATTTAGCAAAGTCAGGTCGAGCCTTAAGTGAAGCTGGCTGATTACAAAAGTCAGCGAGGTATTGACCAAGCTTGTGTGTCTTTGGCTCCAGAGCTACGGCCGCCTGGTCTCCAATGATAGCCGATGATGGCAACAGACCTTTTAGCACAAATTAAGTCTGAAGTCATATTTATTAAACTAATGCTGGACCAGCAGTATCCACTAGGACAATAGGATGCAACTAGCTTAGAGGCATGTTTACCGTTGCGATTGGGTTAAACCCGCCGTGCAACTAAAACGACAAAACCCATCATTGAAATTAGGTGTTTGTGCAGGATTGGAAACTTTTTTAGTATTTTTCATCCCACGACTATCATAACAAACGTTGTTTTTTTTTTTAAACTAAGTTTGGCCAGGACTTTGCTGGTGTCTTAGCATGTTCTTGGCTTGGCTTTTATAAGGCCTTCACATACGTCATACAATAGGTAAACAATAATTCTACGATAGGAAATTTGTGAAATTCTTAAGACAGTTTAAGGTGGTCGATACTTAATTGTGACGGGGATTAGCCTCCTACCACGTCTAATGCTACAATCAGGCTACTTTTTACGACTGTCGTGCGGACCTTGTACGTAATAACTTTTACAGGCTTTTCCAATGCTTATATTATGTATATGAACAATACTAGGCAAATATAATGTTCATCTCTTCAAAGCCTACATCACTGGCTACGGTCGAAGTGTAAGACAAAAATAATCATAGATTGTATGTGAAAGGAACCAACCATTATATATATATATTATTGTCCTATGTAGGGTTCGAAGTAGGTCAATTATCTCATGATCGCCCGGGTGTCGAAACCACCATTTACACCGGCGTGAAACCCTAATTAATAACAAGATGCTTATAACACACACACACACACACACACACATATATATATATATATATATATATATATAAGGTGTACTTACAATACGGTCCCCTTCGATACCAGTGGATTTACGCCTCCATCCCTTATGGCAATCATCATTCGAGCTGACTGATGTGCTGATGTAACGTGTCATCCTTTGCCGAGGTCTGCTGGTTTGAAATTGGGATTGTTGTGGTGGCTTTTGAAATTAGTTCCGATCTTTGATTGAGTGTACTGTTCTCGGTCTTGGCTATTATTAACATTTCAACCAGGCACAAGTTGCATTATCCGCTTTTTCGGTTGTGTGTGTTGATCATTTCATTATATCCAACCATCTTTAGCCTTTCGTTTATTCAGCAAGAAATGTACAGAAATACTGTGGTTGGCTTCATATTCGCGAGGCTGAAATTTCGCGATTTCTCCATTTTTAATGTTTCGCGAGGGTTTCATTTTCGCGATCTCACCGGAACCTAAATCAATTCTTTGGTAAAGCCATGTCTATTTTTATTATAAAATGAGAATAAGTCATGAGTTTGTGATATTCTACTCATTTAACGATGGTCCCGTATACACAGCACAGGTGGTTTAGTTAAAATTTAAGGAAACGTTTTCCCGATACCTGCATAATGAAATTTATTATAAAATTTCTCACTGTACTAACCTATTCACATACAAGTATTGGTTTCACTGAATAAGAAGGACATTCTCAATTGGCAAATTATTCCCGAGGGTTTCATTTTCGCGATTATTTCCAATTCGCGAATATCGCGAAATTAAAACCCTCGCGAATATGAAGCCAACCACAGTATACAATATAATTCTTTTATAGTTCTAACATAATCTTCAACAAATTTGGTATGATATACTTTGTAGGCTGTGTAACAACCAGAGATGCACTCATCAGGTGATATTGTTGGATGGATGAACTGGTGTGGTTTGTAATGGCACATGCTTGAGGTTCTTGCCTTCTGTCTGAATGAGTCGTTTGGGTTTCATAAAAGTTACAGCTGAGTAAAGCCTATTGATAAATCAGAATGAAAATTTAAAGTCTGTGTAACCATTGCCGGATTTTACAAGGCCAGTATAAGCGCTCAGTTGGTACCGATGAGATTAACAATGCTGAATAGCACTTTGACGACACGGAGTCTTAAAAAGCAATGACATTTGATTAAGGAACGAAGTTATATAAGTAACGTTCGAGTTACTGATATTCCAGTGTGTGTGCAAGTGTTTTAACGACAAGTCTTTTACCGAAAACTGTTGTCCAAGCGTTTCTCCTTCTTTTTAATATTATTTTTATTATTATTTTTATTATTATCATTATTATTTCCAAGGCACGAAATTACTGTAGAGCAAAATGGATTTGCCAGACTTTCAAGAAGAAGCCCTGCAAATCTAGACATAGCCTGTCCCCATGGACATTATTTATTGTTCATTGTCTGATAATCTGCCGTTCATATGTTCTGAATATAAATTTATATATATATATATATATATATATATATATATATATATATAGAAGATTTATCAACGCTTTACATAACAATGTGTCTCTCATGAGTAAAGTCGTTGTATTGCCATATGGGCAATTAAGAAGGTGCTGTTTGGAAGTCATGTCACGGCCTCTTTCGTTCAGGCATGCTGTACAGTAATAAACATAGACATGAACAGAAGATACACATTGATCACAAGTCGAAAACTCCTGTAACTTACTTACTATAATGCTTATTCTTTATAAATCAAGTTTGAATTTGCATTTGTATTTTGTCACATATACATTTAACTGTGCATTTGAGTCGCACATCATCCAAACATTCAGATCGACCATTGCATGTTGAGAGTAGTTATCACACTAGCTTTTTTTTGTAAATTTAGGGAACATCTGTTTCATGACAGGTTCTTGCTTTTTACAAACGGCCTTCATATTCGTGTTGACTTCCTCGTGGACAATAAATCCCATTTTAATACTACCTTCACACGCTAACGTTCGTTGTGGTGTCTGGTTTAAGCAGTAACCCTCATATCGTCTTTGCTTCTTCCTTACAGCCAATGATCATTAGTTCCGTTTAGGTTTGTTTAATCATAGTCAGTGAACTGGAATATAGATATTTCCTATGTCCTACGATAAGCATTAGTAAGCAGACACACTAAAAAACCAAAATATCCAATTGGAATATACTTTATTACAAGGCTTTTAGTTCATTTACATTCTTGAGCAAAATGGAGAATGCACAGCGTTTCTCGAAGAAGGGACTTTTTTTAAGAAGAGTCTTCTCTGTCCGTCACTTGGTCAGGTGAATGATTTAATTATAATGTTTTTCATGGTTGTCTGAGTATATGTGTACTTGAGAAATAAAGACGTGATAAAATATATAACATATTTATTCAAATTCTTAAAATATACAAAGGATTTTGTATCTTTACAATAAAAATCACATTAGCATCACACCTGCTTTAAATGCGAGGATTGAGACATCACAGCCGTTTTCCATGTGAGGATTGAAGCATCACAGCTGTTTCTCATGTGAGGATTGAAGCATCACACCTGTTTTTCATGTGAGGATTGAAGCATCACAGCTGTTTTTCATGTGAGGATTGAAGCATCACAGCCGTTTTTATGTGAGGATTGAATGATCTCAGCTGTCTTTCATGTGAGGATTGAAGCATCACAGCTGTATTTTATGTGAGGACTGAAGCATCACAGTTTCATCTCATGTTAGAAATGATCCCATTTTTTCTATGTGGGACTTACATATTACAGCCGTCCTGATAATGAGTACAGAAATCTCGTATCTCTCTTCTGTTTCAGATATAGAGCATCGGAAGGGCCTCTGATAAGAACAAATACACCAGGCTCTCTTTACATTTACTGAGGACCATCAGTAACACATTGAAGACTATAAGTATCACAGCTCAAAGCTGTCGTAATATTTAAGGCTGTAAGTATCACAGCTCACAGCCATCATTATGCTGAATATATCACAGTTAATTTCATAGCTTCCTTTATACTATGGAGTCACTATCACAACTGTACTATCACACGACATCGTATCGCAGTCTGTAGTATAAACGTCAAAGTATCATTATTATTAGTATGTAATTAATATATGTTAATACTCAAAGTGTTTAAAACAGTCTTCTTCCTTTGTCGTCTTTTCAGCAGTGACACAGGGACGAGCATGAAGGCAGACAGCGACAGTAGTAGACCTGACAGCGAACCAGAAACATTATAATAATGTATCATCCAGCGAACTCCAGAAAGATTCTGCAGTATAATCAAAAGACAATAGGTCGTTAAATAAACTTTCCTTTCGCTTTGAGTACACTAAGGATTAAATTAGGCTTCACACAGTGTCCACGTAATGTTTACATATGGTTAACGGAGAGTTCTGGTGGCTTTAAACAGGTTTTTACACAGGGTATACGTGAGTTTACGTTGGGTTCACACATGGCTGGTGTAAGGTTTGAGCAGCGTCCCCACAAAGTTCACGTAGAGTTAACGTACTCTGATTTGACGTTGGCTTTACGTACCTGATACGAAGAAACTGCAGTCATACACACCAAGGAAGTCGACCAGGGCTCCTATGTTCGGAAAAGAATATATAAAAACGACATAATTGTCAGTCAAAATTAATGTATATAACATTTTCATAATAACCCATAAAGCTTAAACTATTCCTTATCAACGTAACTTTAACAGTTTCCACTGTTGCTTTATATTTACTTGAACGTGAATTGGCATTTAGACATTCGCGAAATAACAAAGATTCTTGTTAGGACAGATTTTAGCCTCTACTTGCAAATTGTTTTTTATCGTACCCAATATGTTGGACCTGCTGATCATCATGTTAACATAAGCCAAAATTGTTACATATATGCTAAACTAATATATGTCACTGTGGTATTTTGAGAAAGCTATACCCGGAACATAGTGAGGCCGTTTTCAGGACTAGTTCTTGTCGACATTGGACGAAGATGTTATTTTCCTGCGTGTCCTATATGTGCCTTATATTTATGTTTGCCTGTTATCAAGGCACCTGAAGATTATTTGGTTACGTCAACAGTTTTATATGATTACATTTAGTTTTCTAAAACGTAATTTTATTCACTCACCTATGGCAGGCGGGACTGTTACACTCCCCATTCCGTAGCAAAACATGTTTATCCCATAAACTGTATTCATATAGTTTAATCCTATAAACTCCACTATTAGCTCGGAGTAGAAAGATGTCCATACTAGTCCGCACAATCCATATATTGCAGCGAATAGTCCTGCACCAATATTTGAGCTTATACAAAAAGGTAAAGTAATAGTAACTACTCCAGTTAAGAGTAAACAACAAAATAATGTCCACAGGTCGCTGAAAGGTAAACGCTGAGATATGAGTGGTATGAGAAATCGGCCTGTAACCATTGTAATACCAGTAATAATTGTCAAAAATCCAGCTTCAGCAAATGATAGCCCCCTATCTACGGCAAACAGTGGAAGATGAAGAGAGATTGAGGACATAGCGGCTCCGATAAAGAAAATCGCAGCATTGAGAAAATGAAATGCTCCAGTCTTCGAAACGATTCTAACTTGCGTAATATACGTCCCCGTGTCATCCAGGTCGTCTTTGTCAAGTTCATCTTTGTTGTTTTGGTTTTCCTGTTGGATAGGGCGTAGCAACGCCCCCGCTACACATACGTTAAGAACAACGCCCCCAAGTATCAGCAACGCCCCTCTCCAGGAGTACTGGTTAAACAGGAAGTCGAGCAGCGGAGGAAATATCGCGAGCCCGGGGCCCATGCCCGAACATGCGAATCCCGTCGCCAGAGTTCGCCTCTTATCAAAGTAGTAGCCGACTGCAACGTAAGAAGCCGTGTAAAACATTCCGGCACCGATACCTAAACAGACGAAAACAAGACAATCACAGACTTCAGACCATCGAACTGTTTGTATCATTTTACCATGGGATGCATAGATTCTAGAGAATCCGGGTACCTGATCAAGATTATCTTTGGGGATAATCGTGTTCCTCAAATAAAAATTTTAAATTGAAATATTTTAGTAATTTTTTAGTTACAAGTTTGTTAATGCATACTAGAGCTCTGCGCAGGCAGGAATTTGGAGCCCGCACCCGCCACTCAAAACAAACCTCCAGCCTGCAACCGCCCCGCCCCACAGTAAAGAAAACCCGCCCCGCACCGCCCCACACTTATTAAGAACAAATCGACCCGCATCCGCTTCGCACATTTAGCTTTCAGTCCGCATCCGCCCCGCCCCGCATTTTTGCCAAAACATCAGCCCGCATTCAACCCGCATATAAACACAGGGACAACCAAAATGGAAGCCAACTAAAAAGAATTATGATTTATTTTCATTTATTTATAATGAATGGCCATCTTTTGTGAGTAGATAGAATTTTCATGTTTGCGAATGGTATGAATTCCAGTATTTTTCGCTGGTTAGAGAATTACTTTTTTTTAATTTTGAAGAATTACCATGCGCCTACCAAAATACAATTATTTACTGCTATAGAAAAGGAAATGTCAGAAACTGGGACACACTGATCAAATATTGCAATAGTGTCTCGTTGATATATTTAAAATAATTTTAATTCAACATATTCAGATATTGAGCTAACAACATAGTTAAAGTTTAAAGATATTTTCCCTACATATGTTATTATACGGAAATGTCAAATAAAACTCAAGTAAAAATGGATCAATTTATATTAATTCTATATGCTTATAGCGTTACACTACTCGTCACTAGATGCACCAGCTTGAGGACAGTAATGCCTTACCACAGTTCACACCTTTTTTCACAGAGAATTTAATCCTTTTTATTGATGATCAGCTAATTAGCTGAAAGTGAGAAGCCTGTGGAACTGCAGATTGAGTCAGCTCTATAGTCCAATTTACACACGTTTTTCTGGATTCTGTTTTTTCTACATTATTTAGCGCGCGCCAAGTCCTCCCAAACGCGCCATATATTGCGAGGATTTTCGGTCTGGAGCACGCTACATTTTGACCACCGGTTTGAGTCGGTTATATATTCTAGCGCACGCTACACATCGTCTTGCGCGGCCAACATTTGTGTATTTCTAGTGTAAATGGGGATATTAGCCCCATTTACACTAGAAAATGTGGCGTGCGCTAGACCGGTCCATAAAAATGTGGAGCGGGCTATATTTTAACTTGTGTTCACACTGTGCCGGACTAAGTGACTATGTAGAGCGCGCTACCCTGTAGAGTTAGGCTGCACTGCACTTGGCCCGGCCTAGAATCTGCACTGCGTTTACACGCAGATAACAACTGCAATCTAGCGCGGTCTACATTGAATACCCCCTTGCGCTAATGGGTAAATCCCAGTCAAATGACAGTTGAGTCTTGCTGGATCGCGCTATATAGATAGCCGCATTGCACTTGGCCCTGCCTAGAATCATGGAAATAGCAATATAGATAGCGCGCTCCACTTCTGTTTACACACATTCGAAGCACGAATGTAGGCCGCGCCAATGACAATATATCCCAAAGATTATTTGAAAAATCTGAAAACAATAGCTGATGTATTTTCTGGTGATTTTTTCTATTTAAAAAAAAGTTCTTACCACTGAGGACGCCGAAGCCAGCCACTGACCACCAGATATTGGAGCTGAATGACGTCACAACCAGGCCACATGAGAATAAAGCGCCCCCTATAATAACTGTCAATCGCCATCCGATTTTATTCACCAGGAAACTGGACACGGGACCTGTCAAAAAAGGGGAAATCACAGCATGTTTTTGTCTTATGTTTCTACTGACAATAATGTATTTTTTTTTGCTTCTCACTCAAGAAATAGAATCTTTATTTTTGTTATCATTATCTATTTGTCCATGTATCTTTTGGCCTATCACGTGATCAGGGAGGCAAGAAGCGGATCCAGAGGAGGGGTTTAGGGGGTCCGGACACTCCCACCTTTTTCCAGCCTCCGCAAGCTTTTTTATGGGTTCAGACCAACCTTTGGACTGAACCCCCTCTTCCGGACTTTGATAACTTTTTTTAATTTTGTCATTAGTCCTCCTAGGTTACACCCCTGCTTTTCCTAAATTCGGGATCTGCTCCGATTTGTGCAGAATTCAGTTCTCAGTGACTGTTAATGAATCGTTCACACAAGTGTATATATATGTGTGTGTGTGTGTGTGTGTGTGTGTGTGTGTGTAATCATTTTTGTAATATTCTGTTTAAAGTGTGTGACAGAATCTTCTTTCTACTGGACTCGAGAGGGACTTGGTCTAATTCCTCGATTTCTTGCTTCCGAGCCCGAGTCCAAGTTTGAGTCCAGGACCCTCGAGTCCAGGTCCGAGTCCCTAAAAAAGACTAGGGTCCCGAGTCCGTACTCGAGTCTACGTCCGGACTTGATAACTACATCACTGCTGAAAATCCAGCCAAGGTACAAGGTAATTGCGACATCGGGTCTTGAACCGGTAATATTATTAATATAACTGAAAGAAGAGAGGCTGGTATTGCACATTAGTGATATTAATAGATTTAATATCCACTAGATGGCAGAAAGGGATAGTATCAAATGTTATTGTGCGGGCAAGATATAGAGTGAGCAGTACCATTAACGGGATAGTGATCTGTATATAGACCCACTCTGTGACGTATATATATTATGTCATACCCAATAATGTCGTGAGGCTTCCCAGAAGAGCCCCGGAGAGTGACGTCACAGTAAGACTGGCGTCGAACGTTTCCTTTAGGACGACACCAACGAGACCGGCGCCGTAATAAGGTCCAGACAACAGAAGGTGACATGCGAAGCTGCTTCCGAGGACCACCCAGGCCCAGCCTCGATCTCGAAAATCCCGTGATCGGCTTCCCATGTGGCCTCTCAGGTCCCTTAGAAAATACCTGTAAAAGGTTAATAGTCTTAATAGACTTTTAACCATTATCAAAACTCATGATCATGAGTAAACCATCAAAGCAATACTTGGGACGTCGATTTGAATATTATCACAAACTTTCGATCATTATGTGTAGAACAACATTCATTTTCGGAATATTTTCTGGCCGGTTGAGGTAGAAAGAGACCCTGTAAATATAAAAAAAATTATTTATATTCAGATTAACACGACAGACTATAAACAAGAAACAAGTAAATGGCTTGGGATACTGTCATGTAATTTAATATTAAGGTACAGAACGTCGTATTTTAATTTTCTCAGCCAAGCGTCACACCGCACGATTTCCTACAACTTCCGATCATATCGTTATCTGTACCTATGAGAGCACCCAATACAATTTTCTTAGCACAGAAAAATGTCGTAAATCACAGGGTTGTGGTCATGTTCAAAAACTGTTGACACTTCGTTGCATACCGTAGAAATCATATAAATATCATAAAGTATAACAGCGTTATTTGAGTACACAATCGCAGAAAATTGTACCTACTGCAAACAAATACACAACGGTCGCCAAGAGTCACATTGAACCTTGTTTGTCAAACTGGACCGTTCTTATGATTCAAACCGTAGAAACTATTGCACGCTTTAGCGTGGAGAATCATGGAAAGAAACGCACCATGTGAGGCATTCTACAAGATCTCCGAAGACACAAGTACGCAGATTGTTGTACACTAGCCAGAGAGGCTAGTTTTCGTGTCGGTATTAGGGCCCTTCACGGGTCGGAAAATTGAACCCACATCCGCTCAAAATTACACACGGTAGCTCGCAGCAATCCCCGCAGTTAAAGATATCCCGCACCCGTCCCGCCATGCACCTTATATCTCAAGTTCGAGAATGTTAAGCCTGCAATCAGCATCCTCATTTGAAAAAAAAAGATGTTTCAAAGCTGTATCATTTATGTGTTTACATATCAACAATGTTGGACAGATCTGTACCATTCATGTATTACAAAACTGTTTGATGACTGGAAAAGGACGTTTGTTGACTGGAATGGATAAAGTATATTTTATACAAGTTATGCCAATGATTTCAACCAAAGCTAAGAAGATATTGTATGAGTTATGTTAGTCAGCTCACATGGGTTTAATATAAACTAAGTTATTTGGCATAACTTAAACATGTTTTCAATTTTTTCAAGAATAAAAACAGGTCTTCTCGTGATTTCCTCTACTGAAATATATTTAAAAAAGAGCAGATCTCTACAAATTATGAGTACCCAAAATTACTCTCGGAAACAGTTTTCTATATCCGAAGCTGGATCCCATGGGACAAGAGGGCTGCGGGTCAAAACCAGTCCAACGCAAACCAGCCCTTGGTGGGATGTAGCGATGAGAGGTAGTGCCATCTGATGGCAAATTTTTTAACTAATTTTCAGTTCTCTGTTTGTTTTGAATGAGTCCTGCTTGTTTTAAATGAACGAGACCAGATACCCTGGAATAAGTGGCCTCAATCGAAGTATGAAATTGTGTACAAGTTTTTAATATTTAGTGGTAAACATGCTTAATTGACCTCACCACCAGAGCTCTTATACCTCACCCTTTTGATCTAATTATACTGAGCCCCCAATACGCTCCCACACAGAAGGCCTTTCATGGCCATAATAATTATTTTGAGAGCTCTTTACCATATAATAGTGACGTCAAAAAGGTCGATAACGTATGGCATCGCATTGAATGACGTCATCAGCTGGAATTGCCATATTTCTGTTCATGACAGCGAATATAGTGCAGTCATTGTGAAATGTTTGGCCATTTTTTTTATTATTTGTCTCACACGAATTACGTGCCAGTTAAGACATTATTATCCCGTTCGCGTGTGATTGTGTGTATTTGTGTGTTCACAACATAACACATGCAACCATGCATGGAATCCAATGAACTTTAAAGGGCATTTTGGAAATGGGCCAAGGAAGAATATTTTACATGTTTGTGTGGATCCGACATATAATCCGGATTCAGGAATGCCATCAAGGAATACTCACAAATGTAGAGTCACTCATATACGAATGAACCTGGCATTATGGGAAGAATATATTGGGGCAAACTCATGGTGGAGGCTTGCATTCATTGGAATGCCGATTTCTAGATACTTCAGTTAAATTACTGGGTGCAAAATGAAACTAATGGTAACCATACCTTAAAATGTTCACCTGTAGGAAAGCTTCCGTCCACGTTACTAGTCTAGCCTTTTCTAGGCAAACGGTCTTTCCAACTTGTTAGCGGGCAGACCACTGCTTGAAACGGAAACGGAAACATAACCCTCCCCAATGGCATAATGAAAACCCGATACCATCGTTAGCTCACAGGCCTAATACTCCGGCCTACCTAATACTTTGGTACTGGTCCTAACGAACAACATTGGCACGTGATATTTTAACGGTTACTAGTCAGACAAAACGCTGGTATAAACGTACCTCTCCATATAATCGCCGGTGCGTTTTACGACACGTAAGTGCAACTGCGTGAAGGTAAGCTTATTAGTGAGGTGATTAACCAGGCCTGACTTTGTAACTGAAAACCAGCAATTCATCTACCTTTTCTAGAATATATAATTATAACTTTTGGCTTACTCTAAGTACATATAACTTAACTTAGGTAATTCATGTAAGGAAAAGTCCCTATTATGGATATGAGACACTTGTGTGAGTTTATATATCCACAAACTGTTAGTAAACACAGCAATGTTGTCCCTGTTGAACGTGTTTGGCGAATGCCAAGCATGTTGTAAACAATTAAATAGAAAAGCCTGTGTGCGTGGGATCGCCATGGCGTATCCAAGATTTGACTTATTTTAATCATTTCGAAATAACCAGATACAGTACCAATGGAGTTATTGTAATGTACGATTGATTTCTTAAATACTGTTATCCTAATATAACTGACCGTTGCATATTACAGTGGAAAAGTTACAGCCGCTTGTTTTTTTCGACCTGACGAAAGGATTTCATACTGTAAATCAGAATAGACAAACTGCATGCATTGGTTTTGCTAGTACCACAGTGGCCTCGTTTCATTCATATCTTCATAAATGGTTACTGTGACGGCTCCCATTTGTAGCCATGTGCACCTGAATGAGTGCAAGAAAAGGAAAAGTAACCTAGGGTCAATAGTGCACCGTCATAAATGGACTTATGTCACTTATGTTTTTGAGCTTACATTGAATAAGAACAGCCGACGTCTGTCCGCCTTTATTGAATCTATAAATAGGAGTGCGATACGAGTTCATACTCAGAGGGAAAATTGTCGCCGGCGCTTTAGTTGGCAGCCCGTAAACATGTTTCATATAAGGCGAGGGTGGCTCAGTTTTATAGTTTAACTATGTTTGCACGATAATAGATGTACGTAAAATGTCATCAGAGCCACGATATTAATAATTACCTGCTGTTTAACTACGCTTCTGTTTACACTGGGCCTTAAGCCCTGACACATTTGTATCTCAGCCGAAATATGTATTTTTAAGTGCCACAATGCCAAACCATGAATTCTTAAGTGCCATAACGCTAAACTATGTAATTTTTGTTTAAAAAGTACATCGTAAAGCGGCTCTAAGCCAAGTCTCTGCCATATCTGTATATTATATTTGGCCAGGTGAATAAAAAGGTCTTTAGTTATTCTTATCTGGACTACGCCTGTTTTTCGGCCTCTCAATTACATTCTCTCTTCTCTGGAGGAGAGGAATAAACATCCCGTACTTGTAAAACCTTGTTCTTCAGAATTCTTCAGTATCCCTGACTGGTTGTTTCGTCCACCCTGTATCCTTATATTATGACGGCTAAATAGAGCCGATATTTAGAGCTCAAAACCTCTTTTGGCCAAGAAATGAATTCGATGTAAGAGCCTTAAGAGTTGTGGTCTATTTATATAATATTAAGTATAACTTAAGGGGTAGTCCCTCTCGTCTTGAATTGTATTTATGTATGTGTTAATGTCTAAAGCACATTTATTGTTCCCCGCTTCCACGGAACGGGGGATATTGATTTGGGTTTTTCTGTCTGTCCGTCTGTCTGTCGTGCCGTCTGTCTGTCCGTTTGTCAGTTTTTTTGTTTTCGTGCGATAACTTTCCTAAATATTATCCGATTTCATTCAAATTTTGGTCAGTAATTACTCTCATGCATACCTTGGTTGGGCTTGGTTTTGAGTCTCTATCTGAATATTTATTCTCATCAGCTCCTACACAATATTATCAAAATTTGGTCACTATTTCTCAACCGAAATTATGCCATGTGGAGACATCTTCAGGGTACAATGAAAACTAAAACAGAGCCAATATTACATTTGGAGATAAAAACTAAAACACATTAATAGGACAAGCATGAAGGACAAGAAGAGGCAAAAGCGTGGAAAATAAATTTCACTAATCTGCTATGTTTCTCTAGCCCCAACCCCAGAACATCAACAATATTCAGTTAAGTAAATATTTCAGTATAATATTTTGTATCACCTTAGCTATATTTCAAAGCACATGTATCTGGTCACGTATTTGAGTTTAAATAAATTTTTCTGTATATTCTATTTCTAGTTTCGAGTTTTGATTTGTATGTTTTATGTCAGAGGTCTGGACGTGTCTGCCTTCCCCTAGTCTACATTAGTACAAGCCCCAGGCTTTCATGACAGTAAAATCAAGTAAAATACAATAATATTCTATCTAACCCTGCAGCTGTGACTGAGGGTGTCTCTCAGGGTACGAAACTTCAACCAATTCTGTTTTTAATGTACATAATTGATCTTCATGCTGTGCTAGATACTGATGGTATTGTGACGTATGTAGATGATGTCACTATATATTGCCTTTGGAAAATACTGAAGATGTTAGGATTGACTTACAGCGTATACCCCAGATCTAGTTACAACCTGGTGTGACGAAAATCTACTCAATCCTAATTATAATGAATCTATATAATGTAATGCTCCTTGGTAATTCCATAAGGATTGCTGATCACAAACTCCAGAAATCAATATTGGATTCAACTTTACCTTGTTCTAATGAAACTTATTTACTTTGCGTGATAAAATATGTTAATTTATCCTAAAGACCATATATTTAAAAAAAATATTCCAAAGATAGAGTTCTTTGCTGTATACCAAACTTTCATTTTCTGCAATCATTGACCAAGGTTAGTGCGTCAATCATTCACCCATATATTGATTATGCCCTCAGCATCTGGGGTTGTTCATTATCGTCTGCTTACAAAATGGTACAAAAGAAACAAAACAGAGCTGCCCGAATGATAACCAAACACTACGGAAGAAGTATAAATTCCATAATACTAGCAAGTGAACTGGGATGGATAAATATACATCAACGCTATACATGTTAAAATGCAAATGTAAAAATATGTTTGCTTAATGATTACTGGTTCACAAGGGAATTGTAAATGAAGCCAAAATCTTGGGACTCGAAGTGCTTTGAGTAAAAATGTAGTCTTTTTTATACTTAAGCGTAAGTATTTGAAAAAAGTCTTTAGTATTTGCTAAGCCAAATGTCTGGAATATGTAGCCCCCGTTTTACTTCGCATTCATTGATCATATAAGAATAATAATTAACTTCATTTCATGTTGCTTATTCAGATATTGCAATGGCCAAGTCTGTCAATGTTTCAGAATATTATAATTGTTTTTATCTCACATTATATATATATATATATATATATATATATATATATATATATATATACTGGCTGTGATATTTGAGTGTTCTGCTTGTTATTATAGGTATAAATATTATACAATTTTTAAATATGCTTTTATGTTTTATAATTCACGTAATTATAATTTTTTTTATATTTAATACTCTTCGCAATGGTATTATGAACGTATTGTACTGATATTTTAGTTAAATATATGTTTTTAATTATGAATGGCACAGGGCTCCAAGGTAGACCAGCTGGATTTGAGCTGATTGATTTATTACCCTGTATAAATATGAGATATATAAATAATTCGAACATAAATGTGGGTTTACAAACATTACACTTGCCAGTAGTTGACTGGCATATGAAATAGCAGACTAAAAAGGGGGGGGGGGGGTGCGCTCCTTTGAGTACCCCCCCCCCTTTGAATGCCCCCTGCCGAGGAAAAGAGAGGGTCCAGGCCCTAAGGAAAGCAAACGTATTCCAAATCTCTTTATAATATAATTTAACACACTTGACTATAAACATTTTATTAATATAAATATTGCAAACTATGGACCCAGTTCCTGGAAGGAAAAGTTTTATTTATTTTTCCACACACAAAAAATGAGGTTGTGTTATTTGTTAAAAAGCTATTGGCACTTCTCTTGGAGTACGGTCAATTCGGCAGTGACGTAACGCACAGGGAAAACCCCGTGACTAAAAAATTTAGATCTGATCGAAAGTTTAGTATTTCTGACACTTTCAGTCCCAGGTTTTCCAGGAAGAATAAAAAATAACATATATTGCTAGATTTCGGTCATTTCTTAAATTCGTCTGTGACGTCACACTGCATCAGCCTATCACATCATGATCCAGTCCCTGTTCTAGATGCCCTGTATCCTACACATAACAAACCCACATGCTTATAAGTTTACTAAACCTGTAGGGTACGTACCATTCTCCACACGAGATCTGTCTATGAAAGGTCAAGAATAGGTCTCATGCACACATTCCTGCGCTCTGCACGCTTATGGGCCGAAATCGAGCCATTTCGCCTGAAAGCGTTAATTACTGAAAATTAAGTAACGGGAGCATATATAGAGTATGCCTCGGCAACATCAATTCCAAATATAACCAATAAAATGTATTTGTCCGTTAAACATATTTCGTATATTGGTCAACCTATGATGTAAATTTGGGGTGATATATCTGTGACGCGGAATTTTAAATATAAACAGAAACTTATGCACGAGCTTCCTTGGAAAGTTTGCGTGATAGAACTACTTCCAATATTGTTGAAGATGTAAATGCCCGATGATAGTGTAGCGACACTTGTGGTCTTTTCAATATTATGCAAAATGATTACCAGCATGACTTTGGGGATTAACCATTATGCCATGCTGAAATAAGATCCCAAGGAATCAAGAGTTACATGTTGTTTATGTTTACTGATCATCCAAGTGAGGCCGTGACCGGGTCAAATGTCATTTGAGACATGCTGAAGACCCTGACTGCCAGCAGGGATTGTTCCCTGTGCACTGTAGACCTTGTCCCTGCGCGGAGGTTGAGTACATATGACCAAACAGTTAGTTATAAGCCCGCCAGGTGACGCAGGTATTATCTTCAATCCTTGATTATATGGTTTGTGATGGTGTAATTTTACATACAGGAAGTTGTAATTTTTTGGAGGGTTAAGATAACATCTCTGGAACGATCATTTAATGTTTCGAGGTAATTAGGATTACCATCATATGTTTGTTTAATCAAAAGGGTGCCTTCCAAAGTGGCATACGGCTACTTCTTTTGTCCCTTTCAAGGCCTCGTGCCATTGTTACAGAATGCTTACCAGTGAATGTAGACAGACAGACAGACAGTTTATTATTATAGTGACTTGTAACATACATGATATAAACGTTATCACATGTATATCAGTCCTCCTTTGCCTTATATGTCATCCCAAGTATGAAGAAAGTAAATACATAATGGTAGACTTCAATCTGATTCCGAATCTGAAATGTATGTGTATGATGCAACGCATTCGGCTATACCTGCTGAGCAGCGTGATTTTGACAATGATTCGGGAGATTCCAGCTTTGGCCGTCCTCTGAACCACACATAATTAGAAGCCTCCGATTCCCACTTAAAAATACTTCGATTGACTTGGATGTGTCTCCTCGACGTTTAACTTTTGACGAATCTGTCCCCGCTACAGCGAATGATTATTCAACCGTAATACCACTTGATCAAGAAATGTGTCCCACTAAAGACCAAAGGCGCGAACTTGACACTGTGACGTCACCATGTCCATTTCCGAGGCGGTCCACACGCGCCTGCATGGTTCTGCACGGAGATTGGGTGTTTTCTAAACCGCAGAATCATATAACCCGTGTATATCATGTTTGACTAAATAAAAAACCCCATTAAGCTGTACGTGTTTGTTTGCGTGTCTGTGATAATTAATGATATATTTTCAGTTTGATATGTGGTCATAAAACATGTAAGACTGATCATTGTATAGGCCTGTAGTGATAAACATTCTGTTCATATAGACTAAGAAACGTTTAATTAACAATTAACATTAACACTGACTCGTGACTTTTTATGCATTATGTCGGGACGACATTTAAAATCTGGCGGGGTGAATGTGGCAGTTGGCCTCGGTCACAAAATATATTAATGTCTCGGTTTGCCACTAGGGGTCATTACATTCATCTGTTTCAGTTTTCCTTTCCTGGTCAACCTTTTTACAATACTTATTTTCATTTTCAATCGTTTACAGGTTGCGGTTTTCCAAACAGGTTATTTACCGTCCTTCTTTTGTTTTAGTAGCCTGCCTCGTTTTCAGTTCAGTGTCATGATACGATTTCCTGATTAGGTGCTCAGACAGTCAGGGATCGTGAGAAAGCACACACCACAGGTACTGGCAAACTTTGTAAATGACACTTGTAAATTATTGCGATAAACCACGTTCTGTCAACCAGTTTAGTTTTTCGTTAAGTAATGCTTTATTAGCGTGCCTGAAACCATTCGGCCTACGACATATATTTATGGATCGGAAGATCGTGGGTTCGATTCCCACCGTCAGTGAACCGACTTTTCTGTGTATACCACTTCCATCTGTAAACAATGAACCAGCACGGCTAATTCATACATCTATATATAATATATGCAGCACACCATATAAGGCCATAAGTTCTCCCTGCTGCATGCAAAGTCGCCGCCCCGACACATGTATAGTGGGTGAGACTATGACGTCTCTAACGTGACGTCACTTCGCTGGTTCCTATAATAGTGTGCAAATACACAGAGGGGAAGGGAATCTGGCGAAGCCAAGTGATTAAGGCACCTAACCGGAAATGGGAAGATCGTGAGTTCGATTCCCACCGTCAGTGAACCGACTTTTCTGTGTATACCATTTCCATCTATATATATATATATATATATATATATATATATATACATTGTTATATACTAGTATACATATATAACTTCTTGGTTATAGCAATATAGACATCATAAATATTAACCGAGTCTTTCTTACATCGTAAGTGTTGCGTGACAGATTCCGGGAATTAAAAGACACAAGTCACACTCTGTATATATATATCTCAATTACATTTTCATGTTTTGCATGAGTATTCTACAGATGTCCCCCATGCGTCATTTAACTTTCACACTCTACATTGTATCATAACAGCAGATGTAGCCGTGATTACACGACTCCTTAAGTACCCTTAATGCAATGGTGAGACCATTCGACGCAGAACTAAACTCTCTATTGTAAGAGGGCCGAAATGGCGCTATACAGTAGAAGTTGAAGTTTAAACATTTTTTTTTTATTTAAATGTATTTGTACACGAACTATATTATCTTAATTTATTGGGAAACAAATTCAACATTTAAGAAACCTTGTTACAAGTTGATGGTTTAATATATGGAATGATCTTGCATTGAAATGTATTTGAGGAAAAACTATTTTATATTTTCATTTAAGAATAAAATCGACCTTTTTTGTACAGCATCTTAAAAATCCTGTTACAAATTGATGCTCTAACATATTGAATTGATATGGACATTGATGCGGTTAGAACAAAAAAAAATGGTAAAATATAAGGCATGTTTTCACTTTCACGGATACGGCGTCGTATACAACAACTTCATAACTCTGCGTGTGCGGTTCCCGATCTGGCGCCGTGTAAGGCGTTTGTATAAGTACTTCTGCGGCAAAAGCCTCCCATGTGTACATTAGCGCAGGAACGCTGATTTAAGTGACAGAAGAAATAGGAAAACACCTTTCCTAGAATTGTTACCATGGTTACAGGGACGACACGTCATGTCATTGGTTCTTTCAACTAATTTGCATAGCCCTAGACGTCAGTTCCTCTGAATATAGCCCACTGGCTACCGTGCATACAAGCGGGTCATTTATGAGGCCTTACGGAAAATGCAAATTTTTAGGGCGTAGGGCTATTTCGAACTCTAATCAGTTCTGAGAACGAATATGACTGTCAGAAATTCGCGGCGGAGGCCACGTTTAAAGGCAATAAGCAGCTGCCCCCCCCCCCCCCTTAGTGGAGTATTTTCAGTAACTATGTGCTTTCTATTAACCCCGCGTTATAATAAAAAACTGCATTATCAGCTTAAAACCCAAATATGAACGACTCAAAATTGTTTGCTGACGTCACTGGTTGCTAACATCACTTGGTTCATAGGAACATCATAGATTTTCCACTCTTTGTTATAACGCCTTTCATGACACGCTGAATAGATCAAAGACAAACCACGGGGGTACAGGACAATATTAAGAAGGAAACGATGCATTGTAAAAAAGTCCCATTATATAGAGGTGCCCACTTAAAGGAGGTGTCCACTAGGAGAGGTTGCACTCTATATACAGGGTTATGCGCAACCAATACAAAACCAATACAAAATAAACTTTACAATAAAAATATTCAGTAGTGGAGATATAATGCGATACTCAGCTATAGCATAGGTATAACATAGAAGTTAGGATTCTAGACAATTGGTAATATACAATGCAAATATTCATACAGCCAGACAAATGTTACAGACTTGCTTTTTGGACATTTTCTTTCTAAATTGCGTCCATATTTAGAAGTGTACACCAGTGCATGCGGCCCTTTTAAGTTAGTCATTTGAAACCGCAATTCAATAAACACATTTAAATATAACCTACCTTTGTAAACCGTTTGATGTATGGTGAATGCCAGTCAACTAGACCTTTTCGTATGTGTGTCGCAATGCATCGAGACCACGCCTTAATAAACAGGAGACACATCTAAACAAACTCGTTCAAGTCCAAATGGTAGGAAGGTTAGAATATGATAGGGTTCATAGACTAATAAAAGTTGCTGATAAAATATACCGTTATTATACACGCGACAATACTAAATGTTTTTAAGCAATTCTGCTTTTGTCATTTTGCGGGGGAATACATTTTGTATGCACGCAAACTTTTACTTTACACACAAAATGTGAATAAAATATACCTAATGGATATAAAAACGGCTCTGCAGACATATTCGGGAATTATGCTAGACTTGAGCAAAGATAATTCAGCCATTCACCTGGTTCGAGCAAACTCCGCCAGAGGTCGCACTGCTACGCATCTTTGTTTCCATAACAGACTGTAATTTTCGACTTGTGTGAAAAATATAGACTAAACCTCAAGCAAGAATTGCTCATCTAGAGAATTCTACAATATACCTGCATCAGATGATCTTTTTAAAAAAGGACACTTCCTTCCATATCTTCTGGATGCATTTACTGTTGTGCCATAGGCATGGCATTTTTAAGATTTTGTTTTACATGTGTAACATCAAGAAGCCCTTTTATGCCGTTGCCAGCAAAGACGGGTTCAAGTCGAGCAAAGTATACCTGCGACCACTGCCCTAATTTAATATGCTGAAATGGGCCGACTTATTGCAGGAATTTATGGCGAAATCGCATGCACCGACTGACACCACCGGGGAATAAATAGCTGGTAGTAATTACGGTGATAGATCTTTACTTCCTCTTACCCTAAAGAGCTGTTCTCCTCTTTCAGTTCCAGTAGTCATTTGTCACAGCAAAATGTGTCCGCTAACTCTGATTAAACTGGAAATGTCAAATGGCGTCCTTTAACTTTATTACGCGTAGCACGCTGTTTTTGTTCAGGCCTGTGAAGTCGACGTTTAATCGTCATGGCAACAGTCTATGTTTCACACATTTTCGGGAAGACAAGATCTTTAATATGGGATATTATTAACACATTTTATTATTAACCATAGACTTAAAAAAATAAGAGAAGGGAATTTTTCGTGAAACTTATATATTCATGCATGATTTTGAAATTTTTATCTAAGAAATTTACTAAATATTTAAGGCTATATTCACAGGGGATATAGAATTTTAGAATAGGGGACGCAGATGAGGGGGGAGGGGAGGGGCTAAGTTAAGGGATTACCAATTAGATAGTGTAAAAAAATTTAAAACAAAAATAAATATATCGGTGCATTAAAATGCATCATGATGGGTTATATCCAGCTCTTTTTAAGGGTATTCAGCGCTTACTCTTCTATTTCCTTTTTGGGAAAACAATGCCATGTAATGTTAAACCGTGAGTGAAACACGGCTGTAGGACACTGCCTTTCCATAAAGTCTGCAGAGCGCTCACCTTGGATGGAGACCGACCGTGAAAATCTCCCCGCTCATCGGCTGAGATTTGAATGCACGACCTTCGTTGCTTCTCTCCTGAGCCACATAATCCGTTAAAATATTGGTTAAACCCTAGACTTTATATTTAGGGTGATAATTATATAGGATTTTTCAGGGTATTTCAGGTTGGATTTTAAATTAATAATTTTTTTTAATCTAATCTATAAACGGATTTCTTTGAAGGATCTGCCAAAAACATATGAGCATATGTGTACACCTATACATATGTTGAGATGAAATGTTTTAAACCATTAATTGCCGAATAAATATTGGTTTATAGTTATACGAGTTATTTTATATCTATAAAAATATCAAACATTCTAAGAATTTTTTTTTTTCATACACAACATTGGAGTGAAATTTTTTTAGCTTTCGGGATATGTGCTCCTAAAGCAAGACTGAAGGTCATACTGATGAAAAAAACTGAAACTATGTCCAAATAGACCGTAATTCATATACTTATGTTAGTTCGGGGGTACTTTGTCCGTGGTCGCGGGATATCGCAAAGGACTCCGACCGAAGGCGGTGAATCCTTGGGTGAGCGCTCTGCAGGATAAATGGGAAGGCTATGGCTTACGGCCGTGCTTTATGCAGAAACGATTTCGTTTTTCGGGGTTCTTGTGGTTACAGCGAAGCCTTGGTAATAATTATCCACCGAGGCCCAGCAGATGGGGTACACCGAATAAGGATAACGCCATCATAATGGTGTGTCGTCCCGCTATCCCCCGATCTGAAACCGACATGGGAAATGCAGAAATACATATTAAGTTAAGGTAGCAGGCCGTTACCTCCATTAAAAGTGACTGATGTCACGTATTATGGACAGACCGGATGCACACCAATTGTGTAAGAAAGCCTAATTTATTCTAGATCATTTGTTTATACATCCTGCCGTCAAATATATGGTCAGATCTTGAGGTCTGAAATCACGCAGTGATCGCAAAGGAAATCGCTTACCCCAAGGTCATGACACTCAGAATTAGGTAAAGATAAATATCAATTTAAGATTTGTCAAGTATGACTTTGACTATTATTCTGACAAAAGTAAGTTTAGGAAAATCAGCCGTGCTAGAGACACAACACAAACATGTAACAGAATGAAAAACAAACCTATAATGTACTGATAAACACTTTTTTATACAACATATTACCAAGGAGCTTTAATAAGAGGGAGTTACACGGGGATTGCGGCACGCGTGCAGCTCCCTTGGATCCCAGTACTTACTACATATTAATAAATATCCTTGATATAACAGTCACATAATCTCGTTTGTTTTAAACGGACAACGTTCCGACATTAGTCCACTTTACAAACTCCTTTGTGATCAAAATTATACATTTTTAAAATATCTTCATACCAAGCGAGTTAAGGTTGAGTGTTTTTCAAAGGATTAAAGCAAACACTGAGTGAACAGGATTATGGGAATGGTCTATACATAATCGCCGTAAATAAACAGATTGGTCATGCAATCTTAATTTCATTCACAGCAAAATACTGTTTTACGTTCAATGGATGTACATGTCATGGTAACCAATTAGTTAGCCATGGCAACCCCGATAGCCTCTTCCATAGATACAAAGCGTTTAGACAAGAGTCAGTCACTCCCGTAAACCTCAGGCGTAATAGATAAAGTACTGTCAATTTTCATATATATTTATTCTTTTATGCGTCAAATCAATATTTCCTGTCTTATTAAATCCCATTAAGGCTAAGAACCCTGCTACTTTGTCATTATATACAATTGTTTTAATGAAGTTATATAACGCTTGTGTCACGTAGGTTGCGAGTTATGTTTTCCGCGCTTCATCTCCTAGCTCCGAGGGTTCTTGAGTGAGACACTTATTCTGATGCTGATGTATTAGATTTTATCAATATCTGCTCCGCGCTAGATTCATTACACTGGGAAGAGCCGGGTTCGCGTTATTTATAGCTATTATCAGGGTAATTACATGGTTCTAAAAGAAGAGGAGAAACAGCTGCGGGCGGTCTGGAATTACCGTCATAGCCAGAGCTCTCTTAAGTCTCGAGAGAGTCTCGTAATCACAGAATTGTTGCCATGGTTTCACGCGGGGTAGGTGTGAAGAGGTATAATATCACTTGCCAACGAATAGCTCTGTTTCCTTGTGGGTTAACGGAACAGTTTAAAGGACGTATTCTCTGCCTAATAATTTTGGCTGTCGGCGCTTCAATTTTGCATCCTTTTTTTATAAGTTGGGATCGGGAACCAGTCTATTTTCAAGACTGCTTTAACCGTTCTATGATCATTCAGGCACCATGGGACCAGAATACATCAGATTTATTCATTTTTTATGAAATAAATAAACTGGTATTAGTGAATATATAATAAGTAACATCGGCGCCTCAGTCTGTAATGCCTATACATTATTTAGCGTAAAGATACGTTTTGAAACTAATTGGGATTATGGTGTGTTCCATAGACCATTTAAGACCATGATCTCGCGGGATTCTGATAAGACGCGAGACCTTTCGATCCAGTCACCAGCATGTCTCCAATGTACCCAATAGGTCTCAAAGTAATTGATTTTGTGTGTATGCAGATTAACATGGGAAGTGTAGTTTGAGGGACGACCAAAAAAAATAACACCGAAGCGTTGTTTATTTGTTTACATTCTTTGCTCCATGCACAATTACGCTTCTTTCAATGATAATGATAGGTCTGTTAGGGGTTTACAGATACAAAGTCGGGACAATCGAAATATTGAAGAAAAATAAGCTGACAAGAACGGTGGCATTCACTGTCGCCTTACACGTATACATATGTTTACAATACCGTGCTTATGAACTAACTTAGATCCCTGTTTCTTTGTCAAAACAGAGAACACTTGACGCTTTTAAAAAATTCACCTACTATTAAGCCTCCCCACGCAGGACGGGAAGGCTTATATGGGTTGATCAGTTCGTTCTTTATTTGTATTCTGGTAAACACTTTTTTTTTCTAGATGGACCTACGCAAGTCTTTTTGATACTTAAGAGTTAAACCATCCATTTTTATCCGTCTTCTTTCTTCTGTCATTTCCTGTTTGCACTAGGTCTCCAATATGGCTTATTTTTAAAAGCTGACATTCAGGCACAATATAATTCCTAGGTCACAGTTTTACACCTGACATTTATTTTTATTTAGCTTGACGTTATTCCTAAGGTCGCATACTGCATATCCGGTCCTTTATTATCGCTCAGCTGCGGGACCGGGTGTGTGTGTTGTGGTTGGGGGGGGGGGGGGGGGGTTTAGGCTCTCAGTGATCGGTTAATATAATAATTATATGCGGCTAGTTATTACTTTATACCTTACATTAATCTTTAAAGGGTAGCAAATATTAGCCTCGAGAACCAGTCTACACAAGGCAAACCTAATAATAAAAACGAGGAAAATTGGAATTCTAGCGGTTTTTTTTTCTTATTCCGGTTAGACTCTTGTGCTGCTAGCATGTAATTAATGGTTATAATATCCTCAGCTAATAATGCATGTGTATATGGGTTGTGATATATATATATATATATATATATATATATATATATATATATATATATATATATGAAAAGGACAACTCATTTATTTCAGGAAACTAGATGGTCAGTTGTAGCCTACAAGAATATCTTGGCGTGGATCTCCTGGTCAAACTTTCCTATGCTGTATTAGTAATCCGCTTGGTAACGCGGATTCGCCTGGTGACCTGAATAACAAACCCTGGCTCTAATACCAAAAAATGGGCGGTTTCTAGATGGAACAAACGTATAGTCCTGTGGCACAATGGTATACAATGTAATCCTCTGAATTTAAAGAATAATATTTTTTCCAGACTTCCTAAAATATTATTAGATTCTTTTGGTGTTAACCTGCACATAATTCCATCAAAGCCAGTTCAAAACCTTTTCTCGTAAAGTTGGTTACAGTGAAGCCAACTGGTGTGACTAAGTGGAAAATATAATACATGATCACCTGCCAGGGATACAAAAATTAGATATACAGGCTCAATTGGTAACTACATGAATATAGCTTCATTATTTTCTAATAAAAGTGAAGTAAATGTTATCGTAAGTAAATATCTGTGACATAGACAGACTTGATTTATTTGATTCTATGTGGCAAGAATATTACATTAACGATCTGCTATCCATGGGCTAAACCACTGTTATTACACAGTGATCGCTACTCCCGTCAGCTGATATTACCCATAATTCCAACGATATGAGCTGTCTTATCTTTCCGTGTCGTTGATTAAACTGGTCGTTTTGTCTACCGTTTGCCGCTGGCTGGGTAGTTAACATTTATAACGTTGGGGTCGACAGATGAACTATAAATCAAATAGTATTGCCCGACATAATTGTTGTTCCCGCAACTATTACAATCTTAGCCAAGCTCTGATTAGTTTAAAGTAACACCCGAGATGAAACACCCTTCATAACCCTTTTAGTTAAGGATTAAGTTTTATTTAAGATTTAGGACAAATTCTAACATTCTTTACATTAACATGCAATGTTTTGCACAGCTTTTGTTATATCTACGGCCGCTGATTTATGACACAACATGTTAAATGTTGAGATCTCGAGATAACAGCTTTATTTTTATAAAAGATTCAAGGGATAATGTTTATAATGATAACGTTAATGAACGACGTCAGATATCTGAATCGACTCCTTTGCTTTACGTCAACTAGGCATTGAATGGTTCGTACAACGTCAACGAGGACCTAAATAATTTGTTTTTAAGGATTATCGCTAATATTTTGTAACTATGCAGCATTTTATATATCCTGGATACCATTTCCATCATTTCAATAAAATAAAATATATTTCAATATAATCTGGAGTTTCATCTTTTTAAAATTGTAATATGATAATTATGATTAATCGATAATACTAATCAGAATTTAAAATCTAGATAAGTTTATCTATTCTTATTTTTATTTGACGTTCAGATATGCCAACCCTTTCTCTCTCTCTCTCTCTCTCTCTCTCTCTCTCTCTCTCTCTCTCTCTCTCTCTCTCTCTCTCTCTCTCTCTCTCTCTCTCTCTCTCTCCTTATAAAACTGAGTTACCTGGTCCGCATAGCTATTAGGGCTATAACGATACATTATCCTAAGATACAATACGTATCGCGGTACGTCATTCCCGATACGTCACATGCTACAGTAGGTAAAGGTAGTATTAGTGTTCAGATTTCAAGTGGTTGTTCTTTTTTGTTCTGTTAAATCACGTTTCAGGTTCGCCATCCTCTGTCCGACGTTCGAGGAATAATGAATAATGAAACAGAACTTTCAATTGGTTTGGTGTTGCGGCTGTTAGCTAGTCATATGCCGATTAATTGATTAATGAGTAACGATGTTTCCCCTACCACGAGCTGGGCCGTTGACCATTGTTAAATGTCTGAGGTTGGTAGTTAGTGAGACCGATTCACATACCTATTATAGTTAATATAAATGATTTATACTGTTCTGTCCTAAATATGGTGTCTGCCAATATGTCGATCTGAAAGCGTTTGCTTCCTCATGTACACGAGGGGAAATAAACTTACACCGGGATCGATCAGTGCCGCTTAACATAAACATAGCACATAAAAATTATAGAGTGGTTCTTAATACCGCGCGCGTCAATTTTAACCTCCGCATCAAACATAATTATTTTGATTTTCAATAGAAACTTACCAATTTTGAACTCCAGAAGCTCCATGCATGCGCATGGCGTACAATTCCAAAACAAGAAGAAGAAACACGAAAGACGACACAGAGGAGAAACACTGGTTGGAAGCTTGAAACATATATGTTTGTGAAGTTGCTGTGGAACAACAAACAGCTGTCTTAGGCCAAAATAAAAACGTTGGGTTCTCAGGCATTTTGGGTACTCAGAAATCAGTGTGTTAGGGCGCTTTTTTTATCAATTTTATCAAAATTGTATTATGTTTTATCTTCTTGAAAGATGAAAATCAAAAATAAAAATTTTTCATGCGGGGGGGGTGTAGACCATACCTTTTATTTTTTTATTGGCCTAACGTAAAAATACACAGAATACTGCAAATGTCAGGTTTTCTTTTGGATAATCAGGTATCGTCAGCGTATCGATACAGGGATATAGATATGACGATACCGATGTGGTATTTCACTTTGTATTGTGATGTATACGTGCACAAGTGAAACGTTACAAGCCTTATAATAATAATAATGTTAATAATAATAGTTTATTAAGCCTTAAGAAGAAAAGTACATATTCATAAAACATGATAAAATATTAGTAATAAGAACAATAAAGCACAACAGATAAAGTAAAAACATTATACATAAAATTAATATATTAAAATGGTGTCCGTAGCATATTCACGACATACCTATCGTGAGGGCCGTGACTGCCGAACAGTATCCGACATTCGATCATTGACATCATGTTTTAATTCCTATTTTAACCCTTGCGAAAACTCTATATCAAAAATAAATTTGAGAAAATTTATACCATATTTCAAACACGTTATTTTTATCTTGTTATGAGATCTGTATGGCCACTCAGTTTGCCGCAAACATGCACATTCAGTAAATATGTATAAAAAGACCTGGCGCGAGAATTATTAATAAAGATGGCGCGAGCTAAAACAAAACTATTCAATTCACCCGTTGTTTGTATCCTACTTACATTCAAAACTTTCAGAATGGGAGCGTTTTTGCAATATCTGTGTTAACGAATATCAACCTTTGGCAGTCGTGTCTGTATCTTTTCCCCTTTTTCTAAAGATTGGCGACATATGTCAACACAGGCCTAATAGATGTTTTCCACACATAAGATAAAGAACCAACGACCTTATAGCTATGGTTGACACATAACCTGATACAGGTTTCTTTGTCCTTTGATAGGTGGTCAATTGGTCTGCCTGTGTTTGCTTAGCTTCCGTGTCGCTTGACGTTTTATAATGACAGCACTCGGAATAACAACATAATATTCAGCATCTCCCGTCTAATCCCTCCCTTCATCCCCGGGGGAGACGCATCAATTTGTAGTATTCATGGGATTGGGCCCTTCATCAATGACCAGCATTTCATCTGCTTGTCTCGGGCCGCGATGGAGGACTTCACACACATTGTACCGAGTCCCTTAATTAAGCAGTGTTTAATATTTATTAGTGTTATTGACTGATTATTGATGCTGATACGTGTAGCGGCTGACAGGTAGGGTTGCGTATGTCTAAGGAGACAACATCCCTAGGGAGTCCCTGGTCGGGCGTGATCAAACGCTACTCGCCAGCAAGACCTCTCGACGCTCAGCAGCCTGTTGATGCGTTGCCATGGCAACATGTAGTTATCCTAGGAACTCTTGAGGCGAGTTGGGTGTGTGAGGCAGTGTTGGGGACTGGCGACACCAAGCTGTTATGCAGCTCCTTAAGCTAACGCAGCATTACCGGTCGCGGAAACAGAAGTACCTACTGTAAAATATACCACCGCCGCCTATCAGTGAACGGTTCTGTCACACCAGCCGCCGTGCGACACGTTATCAATTTAGCCCCGATGGGAGGGGCCGCACATTCACAAATCCTGACCACGGAATGTTGTCAATAACGGCGTCTATACAACCATATGGGAAGATCAAACTATGATTACGGCTGATCTGTAAGGCCTCATCTTTGCCAGGTAAGTCTCTTTTATTGGAATGAAAGGCCAAACCATTGACCTCGTTTCAGAAAGGAAGGGGTGAGGGCATCGGGATTTTCCCCTTCACTCTTTAAAATATAGGCGAAAAATACCTTTTGTCCCAATCTGTACAAACAATTTTTTGACGGGAATAAATCACAACATTTTTAATATTATGATTACGAGATACTGCCGCCATCTCGATTTGTATGCAGTTTTTTTCATGTTTTCCAAAATTTTCCTTTGATTATGCATCTCAAAATGGGAAACATTACAAAAAGATATGGGTCAGTTGTCTCATTTTATTCTCATGAATAGTATCCTACGGCATAATATGTTGTTGAATGTTTATTTAATTTAATCATTTTTAAATTAAGAAAATAAAGTGTTTGAAATTTCGTACGTACGGACAACGTATAAACTTATAATAAAGCTGGCAGTTTGGACATTTATATCTGGGGAGGAGAAATTTATCCTCCCTTTATAATCAGTTGTTCGGAAGAGATTCTGACCTGGATTCCTTTATTCCGTGCTTCTGTCTATGGTCCCTGAATATATTCTCAGCAAACAAATTTCTTAAATTACTGCGGTTTATTGATTTATTTACGATTAAACCACCCGTGCGAGAAGAATATATTTTATGTTGACAGACAAAGGTATGTTATTTATCAATCTTGTTTTATACGTGTTTCATCAGGATGGGCTTTTAAGCTTATTGGCTGTGTAACAATAGGCACCTGGGTCCAGTTAAGTTCACGTGATACATTTTACTATAAAGCATTTATTATTATTCCTACTTTGTATGACACAAAATTATATCGAATACATGCAGAACACTACAGTAATAATTTGAAGAATAACGCTGAAAAATACATTATGATTGGAAAGATTATCATCAACTAAAAAATAAGTATATATCTGAATCTCAATTAATTGATAAAATGGCAATATTTGATAAGTAAAAACTTTGTAATCATAGAAGGTATATAACGATTAATTGTCATGTTTTGAAAACTGTTTGATTTCCCTAAGTTTTCAAAACATGATAATTAATCGTTATATACGTTCTATGATTATACAAACACTGTTTCTCTCATCCGTAGTCACTTACGTATTTGGGATAATGTTTCAATTTGTTTTTAAAACTCAGAGGGCAGAATGAGCGAATAAAAACAAACATGGGTGAAATGTAGTGTGTGCGTGTCTTGGGTGGGGGGGTCTGAGAGGGTGTCCCCTCCACTTATTTTCAATCAGAGAGATATGCAATATTACATCCCCCTTTTTTGTCAAAATAAGATGCAATTTTATCATAGAAATTAAATTCTGAAATGAATCCATAGAAGTTATATACAAAACAGTCATGTTACATGTCATCTTTAATGTCATTTTTTCAGAATGACCAAATACTTAAAAAGTTTCTTGTTTTAATTTCTGTCCAGACTCTTGAACCATCTGCTTGCAGGACCCTCCTTCAGCCAGGCCTTGTGAATATAACACAATTAACACAGGACATGGTTCACTCACGTGCGACATTTTGTAATTCAGTCATTAATCAAAGAAATTAATTTTTTCATACATTATATGTTTTTAAATTAGAACATAAGTTATATTGCAAAATTACATTTTTTTATTTTAACAAAATTAGATGTTGTATATGTGTTTAAGAGGTGGTCCCTCCCCACTCCTCTTATTATGAAGAACATAGCGACTAATAATACGGTTAAAGACAAGAGTATGTGATCTTTCCCCCTCTAGGGTCGTCATAGTGCCGCGCCGACCACGCCCATCGCAACTCCACGGGGCTTTCAATTATCCACCGATTCTTAAGAATAGAGACAGTAATTTCAAAAACAGTTGTTTCTTCTAAATCGATCAGACTATGTTGGTTGTTATATATAGCCCGTTATCTGTTCCAGAACATAACTTTAGGCATTATCAGTGCATAAAAAATAAAATTCTCCTTTCAAAAAGGAATTACAACACATTACTGATCATCATCCTATGTATTATTTTCATATAACTTTGCTTTTATCGTCGAGACTCTCAAATTTACAAAAAGAGAACAGAGTTAAACCGTTTAACAAAACAGTTTCGAAGGAACTAATTATTTTGTTGAGCAAAATTATACCGGGGCCAGGTAGGGATTTATTATATTTTACCCTGTGTCAGTTGGTTTATTTGTCTGTTAGCAACTTAACTCTGTCATGAACGGATTTTGGTGATATTTTGTTAATGATGTTTTGTTGATGATATTTTGTGATGATATTTTGTTGTGTTTCACCCAAGGAACAGTGCACTATTTTTTTTATCGGATTCACCATGGTAACGCATTTTTCTTTAAATGTTACCATTGTCACACAGATTTGTTTCTTTGTATAGGTCTGATCATTCATTTGTATTAGGGAATATATTAGTTTTGCAGTTTACATTTGCATATATTAGAAAACCGTGACACTGTATATTCACAGGAAAGTATAATTATAAGATCTAAGCGATGATATCTTTCTTTTCTTCACTTAACTGATCTAAAACTTAAGTATACAATTAATGCTCATAAATATTTCTGCTATGGTGTTAAAAATTGAATATAGAAAAGCTGGAGAATAGCCTGATAAATGTTTCATGATTAAATCGGACTTGTATTGAAAGCCGGAGTGGTCTGCAGACGTCCAGTAATTCTCCATCCATTTAATCTGATGATGTTTATGGGGTTGATTTACAGAAGAATATATGTCCGAGACGACCAGACCAACGGTAAAGAATATTATGCGACCATTGAACATGTTTCTCGCGCCATTTAAAACAAATGTCGGTTACATATGTGTAACATAAAATTCATGCTCCAGACAACTATAGACTGGCTCCCGTCTCATATATTCGTAATCAATAACGTATGAAGCAAAACCCCTTGCCTTCCCTTAATCTCTTTGGTCCAGTTGACCGTAAATAGGGGTTTATATAAACAAAAAGAGTTATTACTAAACAAATAGAATGGGTGACCCGACAAGGTTTTTTGTTTTCTGGAGATAACTTTTTTTAGCATTATTAAAATGTGGATATGATAGACCCATAATTGGTCTCATTCGTTCGGTTGTTATCTAAGAGAGAGAGAGAGAGAGAGAGAGAGAGAGAGAGAGAGAGAGAGAGAGAGAGAGAGAGAATGTGTGCAGGATATCAAATGAAAAAAAAAGTTGTAAAATTAATTTCAATTAATCATAATCATCTTAATCATAACACTACATATTGAATCTCCATATTCTTCTTCCTACAATGATAGTTAAATCATTATTATTTAAATGACGACTCAGCAAAATTATTTCAAAGTCCGTGAAACTACCTTATTAGCGATCTAATATAGCTCAATTAGATACATAGTCATTTTCACAGTAACAGAACTAGCAAAAACCACTATATCTTAAAGCAATCAAAAAGTTGTTTTAATTTCATTATAGAACCCAAAAAGTATAAATTATTTTAAACCTTGATTCAGTGTTCTTTCTAGTAGTTTACATATTGTTAAGTTTTCATTTATTTTAACATTTGTAACATTTAAATTTTTTTAAAAGGTACTCTATTTTTCGCACCCAGTAACAGTAAACCATGTTAGTGAACTAATAATAAACTACATCAAATATCTCAAAAATGTGGGTTTTCCGCTCATCTGTGTGTTTTCCTGTTGAAAAATAAATTTATTTTTTTATTGAATAAAAATTTAGATAGGTAGAGACATGATATAGGAAAAAGAAACAAACATCTTTTGAGATTCTGTCATGTAGTTAAATATTAGCCAACTAAAATGTGGTTTACTGGGAGTTAAAATAGCGTAATGTTTAATTTTAATGTGAAATTATCATATGGAAATAATTTGTAAAAAAATATGTATTTCATCAGAAAGAATACTGTAAATGATTTAAAATAATCTATACTTTAAATAATCTATACTTTATGAATTTAAAATATAATTTAATTTAATATGAATTTAAAATAACTTTTGGATTAATTTTAGATAAAAATGGGTTTTATCAGTTCTGCTACGACAATTAAAATAGATTGTGAAACAATATAATATAAGTTTATTTATACTCATTGTAAAAATATGTTTTTATGTTGTGTCCAGGATTTCTTGGTCCTACTCTCTGAGGTTTAAAGAGACGTATACATTTAAAATGACATTCTACTAATATTTTCTAGGTTTATTATTTTTTTAGGTATTATAACCTGTCGTTATGAATATCTGATGATCTTTATCGAGTTCACATAATGTTGCCATTGGGGCTTTGGTGGGAATCGAGTCGGAGACTCTCTGCACCAGACCCAAAGGCGGTAACCACTAGGCTGCGTCTTACTCCTTCAGAAATTATTACCTCCGCCGAGGTTATGTTTTGCCCGCGTTGGATTGTTTGTTTTTCTCTTAGCAACAATACTCATCAAGTTATCGACGGATTTATGTTTTGATAAAATTTTCAGAATAGCTTGGCAATGATACAAGGGACAATCTTTTTAATTGTTGGGGTGATCGGGATCACGATCTGGATGCAGGAAGTTTTGTAAAATAAAATGCTGAATTTCTGACAATGTCATATTGGGGTAATCTGCCGCCATGGCGAAGGACTGCGCTCTTCGAGTGCGTTTCCAATTTTGTTTGATTCATATTACAAGACATTTTTAGGTAGTTAAAACTAACATTATCTCTCAATATCATTTAATACCAGTGTCCAATAAACGCTATCATATTTTTTTAAAGTTCAGAGATACATTCTTGATGCCACGCGGTAGATCCACTAAAACCTTTGATATGCTACGTCGGCGGAGGTTAAGATGTCTATGGCGTGAGATAAAATTAATCATACTGCAGCACAATGGGCGGGAAAAACTGTTGGGAGGTTCCCGCTGAGACAGATGACATTAAAAACCGGAGAGAGCATCTAGCTTGGCCAGCACAAAGATAATGTTTTGGTTTTCTCATGGGATGAGAGACGGATGAGTTGTCAAGGATATCAGGTTTCAGGGGATTAGAAATGACAAGTTTCTGCTTGTTCTCTCATGAGGAAATTGAAATACAGTGGGAGTAAGGAAACCATATTGTTCTTATCAGGTCAACGAGTTCGGCGCAACCGCTTAAAACGCCCAGCCCTGTCAAATTGAGAATAAACTAAGAGGCGACGATGCACAATAGATAAACAAAAAGCAGCAATGAAGCGCTTATCTTTCATGGGCTTTTACATAAGACTGTAGATGAATTTAACAGAAAGAAAAACAAAGGAGAGGGCAAATAATACAATTTTTCTTCATAGATAATCCTATTTATTTAGAGTCTCTGTGTAAATAACATTTCAAATATCTATAAGTATCTACAGAAATACATGCAATATTTATCTACAGTAACCATGTAAATCATCTACGGATATATTGTCAATAGTTATCCTCAGTATCAATGTCATAAATTATCTACAGTAAAATACCAATACTTGTATACAGTAAAGATGCAAATAATTATGACTATCTCCAGTAATAATGTCAACAGTTATGACTATCTCCGGTAATAATTTCAATAATTATGATTATCTCCAGTAATAATGACAGCAGTTATGATTATCTCCAATAACCATGTCAACAATTATGATCATCTTCAGTAATGATGTCAATAATTATATATAGTGATATTGTTATTATCTATCTTGTGTAGAAGTTTCCGTAAACTTCTACGGGAGAAATGTCAATAATTTATTATGACTAATAACGTATTTATCTGGAGTAATAATGCTAATTAATTATCTGGAGTAATGTTATTTTTTCCACGGTAATAATGGTATCAATTATCAAGTGATAATTGTCTACCTTAGTGTGAAAATAATTATCTACATTAAAAATGTAAAAAAAAATATCTACATGAAATCACAAGATAAATAACTTAGGAACTACAGAGCTAAAAACACGACGTTATGATAAAATTCTTGCAGCAACACGGGAAAAAGGCCATATTGTATGAAAGTGTCTCTTCCAAATTAAAATAGGTAAAACTCTGAGATAAGATATAAATGGAATTAATTGATGAATATAAGTACATGTTTAATTTTGACATATACTCCTATTTTTAATCTTAAAATCGCATGAGATCGCTCATTCTTGGAATAAGAAATTGATTAGTACACTTGGCAGGTAGATTATGTTTATAGTAAAATGATGATGTTTAAATAATCAAAGAACGCTCTTGGGTTTAAATGGTTTGCCTGTTGTAGGTAATGTACACATCCAATCCACAGCATTGGTATATTGAGTTAAATAACTTGATACATGGCGGTTTCTAGATAGGGCCGTGTTTTAAGGGGACAGGTGAACATGCCCCCCCCCCCCCTAACTTTTCCATTGAAAAAAATATATATATATTCTGGCTTTTAGCCTTTTTTATGCTCATGTGTTGAAGGGGGAGAGTGTATATCGATTTCGAGCGGTCTCTGTTTCCTTGAGTGGGCTTCTGTTTGACCTATTGTTTATTGTTCAGTCACCTTTACCCATCAAACTAGGCCCGTGATTGTGGATTTTCTTTTATCAGAGAATATACATCAGACAAGACAGTAATACGAAAGCAGTTCTATTTTTATGAGGCAGCTTTTCTCCAAATAACGAGTTGTAACCGAACAACCGCGTGGCCAGCCGAAGTAGACGTCTCTGCTAAAAAAAAAAGAAAATACAATACTCACCAAGAAATCTGCATTCCAAGGAATACAAGCCTCCACCATGTGGGAGTCCCTGTTGTTGGATGCTCCAAAACCCATGTTTGCATTCCCTTGATGGGCCAGTATTGGGCCTATACCATCCTGTATCCGGATCATGTAAGGGATCCATACCAAAATGTAATCGATTCTTCGTTTGCCCGTTGCTTAAATGGCTCTAGAATGTCAGGAGTTTCCGTCCATCACTGCTTGAATTATGTTATGTAAAACACAAACATGAACGCATTCACCAGGATCCAGGCTTTAGGAAAGAAAGGGGGGGGGGGGGGTCTTACCACGGATGACTAATGAAAAACCTTAAAACAAGATCACAAGTCTGGAAAAGGGGGGGGGGGGGTGTCCAGGCCGCAAAATTTCGTCTGAAACCTTAAAAAAAGTTTGCAGCGGATGAAAAAAAGGGGAGGGGGCCGGAACCCCTGGATCCGCTTCTGGTCACTCAGCATGGAACTGAGAGCACATGTTTCAAATAGGCTCTGCGAACATTGAAATCCCGGTGCTGAGTTTCATACTGAGAAACTGCCGGCGTGAACAAGCCATAATGCAGAAAACCATGTGCACTGTACACCCACACTACGAAGTTCTGAGCGCTTAACCGTGACCTGAACAGGTGGACAAGACTGCTTAGCGTACGAGTGTTTACATTCACTTTATTTATTGCGAATATTCCCAGGTTTTATACGTTCATTAGTGACCGTACATTTGTGAACGTTCCTTAAGGACGCTCCTGAATCCGGGGAAGATGCAGGATCCACACGAAAATCCCGAAATCCATTAAATATTTCACGATATTCCGCACTTACTTGACTGAGTTATGTTGTTAACAAAGACACAAACAATAAAACAGACACACAAAAAATAAACTCGAACAGGAATGAACGTTTACCCTCCTGTCGTAGGCAATTAAAATATTGACTTTCCTGGCGTAATCAAAGTTAAGTTTGAAGCCTTTTTTTCAATTATTTCAGCATCCAAGGAATCATTTATCCATACGTACAGCTGAAATTCACACCTTGAGTAGCGGGATGAATTCGTTATGAGAAGCATCGGCCACGCCCTGAAAGTAATGCTACAAATCAATGATAGCATTTTCTTGAGTCATTAATCTGTAGACTGCAAAATTGTTAGCCTGTGTCCACGAAAGCCATTTTTTTATAGAATGATAACATTCAATGAAATACCCATAACATTTTAAATTCTTGTATATAACAGGACGACATAAATGCAAAAGTTCATTTAAAAGAAGGGATGGAATTTGACCAGTTTTTTTGCATTTGGCTGTATATAAATATAGTAAAGCGTCGTTTATCCGAAAAGGCGGCTGTAGCTGGGTTTTGTTCGGATTACCGATCGTTCTGATAAAGGATTACGCACCATTCACCATGAATGCCAACCTGCTGTTGAGCACCGGACTTTAACCTGTACCCGGACCTTCATACTAAGAGTTACGAATTAATGAAGCTAGTAAAAATAAACGTTGGCAACAGCACATACTGTATATGCAAATATTCAAGTGAAATCACGTTTTACCCTCATATGGAAAGAATCCTTTTGTTTGTATTATATCATTTCTTTCAGTTTGAACTTAACTTATATGGAAAGAATCCCTTGGTTTATATTATATCATTTCTTTCAGTTTGAACTTAACATTGCATTATTTAAATCCAATAAAATCAAGAATACATTTATGTTTAAATTTCGTTGCACTTTTTTAACATTTTATAAATGAATCATTAGACACTCCCATAACGGCAGTTGATATTTATTTATTTTTTTATTACTACAAATATACATACAATACAAAAACAGTACAATAATGTACAATTCACATTCAGCACATTTTTGTGTATCAAAGTTATCTATTTATAATGTATGTCTTGGCATGTTATAGTATAATTTTTAAAAATATCCGCATAAATACATGCCCATATACATTTATATGCATATCTACACATATGTACAGGGGTTTATGTACTTATTATTTTCACCCATTTGTATACATATTTACGTTCACATGCATATATTTACCTATGCATAGACATATACCATCAGATATTTTCAAAATTGTGCACGTTTCGACCATTTTAAATTGTGTTTAGCTATTTTACCTTTATTTTTTGCTATTTGGTATTCTATATCCCTCGTTTGTTGTAGAACTATTTTATATTCATATAAGTTTAACATTTACAAGTTGTCTCGAGCTTTAAATACTAGTTCTTTGTACAATAACAGCATGAGATTCACTAGATTTGATCCGTGTGATGATGGCTCTACCCCTCCAATAATTTTCATGTTTTCTGTATCAGGTAGGTATATATCTTTTGTTTTTAGCCAACACATGACATCATAATAAAGCTTGCAAGACCTATCACATTCAACGAATAAATGTTGGATGGATTCTGGATACCCAGAGCATAATGAACACATATTATTGTCTTTAATTTTCCACTGATACAATTTATAATTAACCCCAAGAATATTATTCAAGATCTTGTACTGAAACATACGCTTATAAGTACTAATAGAACTTTTATAAATTGCATTATAAGCTTCATCCCAAGCTATTTCAATCTGATTTCTCTGAAAATAATCTTGAGCAGTGGGAATCGTAAACAGTGTATCCCTATATAAAGCATATATAAGTTTAGTATTTATCTTACTAATATTCACTGTTTTACCATCCATCAGTGTCATATGTCCCGGCGTTAGTACATTGTATTCCAGACAATATGATTCCTTTATTATTACAAACCACCTTTGAGGTATTGCAGAGAGTAAAGACCACCAAATGAGGAAAATCTCTTTTGGAACTTTATCTAAATAGCAAATTGCCTTTCCTTTATCATAAATAATATCTGAAACAGTATTAATGCCTCGTTCTGATATACCTCTATACCATATTGATTTTCCGGCCACTTTAATGCATTTGTTGTTCCACAACGGTTGCAGTAATATATATTCAGTGGTATCAGGAATTTTCTGAAAACATTCGGCCCAATATGTTAAACATTCTCTATAAAATGGAAGGATGTTATTTGGTATGCGGCAGATATCAAAATTATTACTAATCGTTTGCAATCCTCCTATTTGATTTAAATAATATTGTGGTACGACTTTCCATTTTTTGTCTTTTCGATTCATAAGGTTTTTGAACCACAGGCAGTTGATATTTATGCATTTGATATTTTTTTATATTGCATTCTTGATATTTATGAAATGGCTCCTGTTATTGTTATGATATATCGGTAACGATTTTTTTGGTTTGCGCATATCTCTCAGGCGGAGCTTTAATCGTCACACAAAAGCACTGCTAATACAGTTGGTGGATAATCAGTTATCATCGGTCTTTACACATAAAAACCAATGGTGCATTCGTTACACATCAGGCTCCATCTTTATTTATTTATTACTATACCTATAACGTCCACATACAAACTGTCACGTGCAAAATGGCAACCCCAGGAGAGTTTTCGTGAAATAAACCTGTGAGGAATCGATAAGCGTGGGAGTAGGATTTGGATATACGACATGACAGCGTTCAGGTGAGAATCTACCTGCGAAGAGAGTTCAGTGACAATGGGGCGTGTATCGGCAAAGGTTAGAGCGGAATACCGTTTTCTTGGACCACGCCCAATTTCTTACATTTAGAAGGATAACATGGTAACCGGTACCAGATGGATTCCTCTGTTACAACCTCTGGCAAGAAGCATTAAATATTAAAAGAACACGGTCAACATTATTAGCAACTTGGTAAAGTTAAGTCAATCAAGTTTGAAGGATTTAGTCAAAGACCCTTGGGGATATAAACAAAAGTGATTTGAAATAACTTTAAACCATTACATTCATCAGGTTTTGTATGTGTACTCAGAGCAAAAGGTGACTAACATGAAATAAAGATAACTAAATAAAGATTATAAAATATGAATCTCTTTGATGTTTATTTCTATTATGATTATTATTATAGCATCAGTTGTGTAGGACATATATATATATATATATATATATATATATATTTTATTTGTAAAAGTGCAATATAGAAGTTTGAAATGTAATACATTTAATAAAATATGAGAATTGGTTATTAAAAAAAGTAGAGTATTAAACTACATGATAATACCCAAAAATGTTTTTCCTGTATTTTAGATCTATCTTCCCTAAAACTAAAATTTTAAAGTTTGATATAAATAAAATAAATTATATTTGTTGATAAGAAAATAGAGAGAAACGTTTTTCAGATACTGTCAAGTATTTTGATATTAGTCGACAATAAATGGCTTATTGTAACTGGGTGCTCAGAACAGGTGACCTTTTAAAATTAAAAAGAAAATGTTACAAAATCATGTGAAAATGAATGAATAATTAATTAATATGGATACCATCAGGAAGATCACTGTATCAGGTTTATAATAATGTATACTTTATGGGAGTATAATTTGAATTTTTAAAAAATTAGATTGATTCAAATATGTTTTTTTTTAAGGTAACGATACCTTAATTAAGAGTAGAACGGATTATATGTCTGCAGTCCCCGAGCTATCATGTGAAGCTTCCCTCTGCGCCTGCTGAACGATTATAGGAAAACGGCTATGGAGTGTTCGACCTTTAAGATATAAGTCAAGGTTAAACTAATTTGCCATTGCATATCTGTGACATATGAGTAACATTGTGCTCAAAGATCAGCTTTTCAAAATCAGCAATATTGGAGATCTAGCGCAGAAAGAAGGCATAATAAAGAATAAAATGTAAAATATTTGTAATCAATGATTGTGCACCTTGGGGAATCTAGGAAAGTCCACCCATATGTTGACCCAAGTATTAAACTCATCAGCTCATTTAAGCCTTCCCACCATGCGGAAAGGGAGGCTTAATTAGCCATGCACACCCCAAGGTCGGTTAAAGAGCATAATCTTCTGTCCCTTAAATTCTGGTGCAGAAATTGCCTCAAGGTTTTGAGGGAATACTTTATTAAGCAAAGCAAGGAACTATTAATTATTATTTAATTAATTTAATAGTGTTGACAATTGATTACACAAAGAGGGCCTGTTGAAAACTTTATGATTGGAATTAGCCTTGTTGTGAATCTTGTTCTCTCACTGTCTGCTTTGACGCCCATCTCATACGGGCTGTCAACATAATGTTTAGCTTAAATGGGCACATTCTTTAACTATAAGCATATTACGTATGCATGTTCTTCAATGTTCTCCGATAGTATCTGCAAAGATTTTTTCTAAAACATTTTCATATTCCTATAAACAGTAGAATTAAACTTTCAACGGGTGCGATCGATGGAGCGAAAGAAAACATAAACACAGCGTCCTGTCCAACTCTCATAAATGAAAATACAGTACTACAAAAATAAAAATAAATATATATATATATATATATATATATATATATATATATTATATTATTCATGACAAGTACATCATCCTTCCTTGACTGCAAGTTTTCGCGCATGCGCAATATCAAATTTTCCTCAACAAGGTCTTGTTATTGTAAACAGAAACACTTGACTTGTATGAAGGAACATACGGAACCAATACTATACATTAAACAGGGGACCAAAAAAAACACACTGTGAATGTCAGACGGGGTGGCTTCGCAAAAAAAAAGGTGCATTTAAACAAAATTAACTGAATGGAAGCTAAAACATGTTGTGGCAAATGTCAAAATTCCTTTAAGGAAACCTGACCTGCTGATTACCGCCGTGGTTCTGTATCGGAAGCCATAGTCATAAATAAAGATAAGAGTGTAATACATGATAATACTGTTAGGTAATATAAGACAGGGAAGTCCCACTATTCCGGCCTGTCACCTCCTGTTAGACGTACTTGTCAGAGAGATCAATTTAACAGTGGACGGCGGTAAAGAGTTAGACGCGCGGATAAGAAGATCAGAACTTAGACTGGCAATGCTAAAAAATATATAAAAATTGTTTTACGGACTGTGAAACGTTAACATATGGAAAAGGAGGGTTTTTTATGGGTTTATTTAGAAAATTAATCGGATATGACAAAATGCAACAAATTTTACCGTAGATGTACATAAATGGGCTACAATTCTTTAAACAGTTCAGTCATGGAAAATACAGATTTTAATCTTTATAATACCTGATGGAAAGAAAATACTAAAAGATTTCCTTGCAGATATTAAGGCATGAACAGTATACAAGCAATATTATAACCGAGGACTGTTTCCTCCTACACAGACAAAAATATAGGAACCGGAATCAAGAAGAAGTTGTATGATTTTTTCTTTGGTTTGGTTTTGAGATGTCTGGTCTGTAAAAATATATATGCTAGTTGCATTATAAGCATGTGCTCTTCAATGCTTTCTCGTCATCTTTGGATATCAAACATATAAAATGGCAATTATGGGCAAAAATGGGCAAATTATTGTGTTGGGCTACATATTTCAAGAATTGAAGCAGTTGTTTCTTTTTTTTTTTTTTGGAAGTTGGCGAAGTTACGTTAACATTGTCTCGATTGGAAAAATAGGTAGAAAAGGTATATATATATCATCGGATTCATCTATTAAAAAAATCTTTTTAAACACCATGGAAGACATTTGTACGCTGAAGGGTACTTCCGCGGCGAGATTTTAAAATGTTACCGTGTATGCTAGCATGGTGTGAACAAAAGACATAGATCATAGAGTTAGTGACTATTGCGATGATGTTATCTGGGGACAGAGTACGAGGCAACATGCATCTCAATGTAACTAATTTAGATAATCAGAGTCGCTGGGGCTAGATAGGTAATAAAGAAGACATTTTGCAACTCCGGTTATTTTAGTTCGTGGGGTTACCATGGTAACTGGATTTTTTAGCTTGTTATGCACAATAGGAAATGTTCAGATCCCCTCTAAATTGCACAGCCTTCCGTAGATGTTATAATGAGGTCTACTTTTGCGTCGCTGGTCACCGGGCTTTTGTCATCCGTTGAGTTATCAGTGCAAGCGTTTCTTTTTAGTGGAGCCGTTCCGCATCGTAATGTAAGGGGCTTGTCCCATATGTTAGGGGCGGATTTAGAAGGGATGCACTCGGCGTGCCCTCCCCCCCTTTTTTTTACCTAAGAAAATCTTGGAAAATGTTACAATACACCCTTAATACCCATAAATAGTGCCCGATTTTGCATCTTGCAGTCTGTTATTTTGATATCCAACTACTACATACGAAAATTTTGTATATATCGTTGACTGGTTTATATATGAATAATACAGTAAAATGAATGTAGGTCATTCTGATATCGCTATATCGGCTCTGATGGCTATCAAGCTGTGGCAGGATTCGGGTTTTAGCCACTTTTGTTGTGAGAGCTTAACTCTGCCCTGGACCAGCCATACATTGATCTGTCTACAGAATCACATTTTTCTTTCGGATGCACATGTCGTGGGCGATAATAAGGGAACCACCACCACATTTTTCGTGCTTTCATGAGCTATAATTCAAACCATTCCTTGAACCCAAATGACAAAATCGTTCTGGTTAAACATTACCTGATGCCAATCTTTCGCAATTTTGTTCAAAAGACCTTGAGTGAAAGGAAATATTTAAGGCGCTCCTGGATCATTTAGAGTGTAATATTTCAATCATTTTCTGTTAGTTTCGTTTAGATCGATTGCAATAAATTTAAATCATATTACAAAAAATACATTAATATTATACTTAAAAAGCAGAAATCATGGTTGAAAGATAACATTTTTAATAAGAGAGAATCAAAGATTTCCTAACATAATCTTGGGTATGAATTTTTAACTCTTACATGTTTTGTATTTGTTATCTCAGCAGTTGGTGTTTCTTATACACCTTTAGCAAATGAAGCCTAGGAAAAGTACATTTTGTCGATATAGCGTATAAAATATCTCCTCCCAGCTGTCCTTTAAGTATACAGATATCGATTTCTTCGCCCGTACACAGGCTCCATTTCATTAAGCGTTCGGCTTTAATCTCGAGAACAAAGACAGGTCTTATACACGGGATGCGGATCACAGGTACACATCACAGCTAAAGAAAACCCACTGCCTCATTTATACCGACAAAGAATAGCCCACATATCTCTTCAATTAATCATTGACGTTCAGGTAACCATGGTGAACCCAGGGTCAAACTAATAAATAACTTAGGGAAATCAAAGGAATGGCCGTTGAACAGCAACAAAATGAGGCCACATCGGGTTGCCTCCGCAAGGAATGTATTCGTTCACACCCATGCGTGTGTGTGTTTATTGCTTGCCGGAATCAAAGATTTCGGCAAGCATATTGCTCAGTTGCGTATGTCTGTTTGTCTGTTTGTCTGTTTATTTGTCTGCACTCTCCTGGCCACAATTTTGCCACAATCACCTTGAAACTTACAGCGATGATGAAAAACATAATTTCTAGGTGCCCTATTGTTTTTGGTTAAAATAGGTCAAAGGTCAAGGTCAAGGTCACGACAGGTATGGTTAACGGTTTTTGCACTATAACTTCGCCATAAATAGTTTTATCCACTTCTGCAATAGCTCATTTTTTTCGTCATCACCTGGCCTTTCTTTTGACATGTAGCTTACTTAAATTTGCTGTTACCATGGTTACGCAATTTTTGGGAGAAATCATGGAATTTCCTGATATTTTTCAAATTTGCAGCAATCGTACTGATTCTGAGATATTTTATGTAACACAAGAATATCTCGAAATTGTTTTTTCAGATTTTGGAAATGGCCGCCAGGGGGCGTTGCAGATGAAAAAACATGAAAATTTGTTTTGGTGCTATACCTCCAGAACTATTAAACATTGGGCCATTTCCATCATAGCACCTTCAACTGGGGTCCATGGGCTTATTTTTGCGCATAGGTGCCAAAGTGCGCTATTGCCAGATTTCTCTATTTTTGGGGTAAAACTTTTGAATTTTGAAAATATGCAGTTTTCAGCTTCTATCTCTATCAGTTTTTATGCTGGAGAGTTCAATTTTTTTGCATCTTGTAGCCCTTGGTGAGCTCTCGGTGATCCAATCAAAAATCTTGCAAAATCTCGCACCGTTTCTCGTCAAACGAGAGTCTTCGAGATTTCATTAAATATGACCTACAGGTTGCATTTTTTTAACAATGGCTTTGAAAATGATATATTTTGTGTTATTTATAAATATCTCGAAATCAGATTTTCATTTTTTGGAAATAGCCACCAGGGGGCGTGGTACCTGAAACACTGTAACATATCATTTTTCTGCAATATCTAAAATAATTTTAAACATGGCACAATTTTTATCGTTGTATCTTAAACTAGGAACATTGGCTTATTCCTCCGCACATGTAGCTTTGTGCTGCCGTTACCATGGTTACCAAATTTGTGGGTTAAACTTGACGATCTGAAAATATGCAGTTTTTGGCTTCTATCTCGGTTAATATTTATGTTTCAAGGGTCTTTTTTTGCATAAGGCTGCTTCCCCTTGGTTCTAAGTCATTCAGTTGCAAGTCTCGTCAAATTTCGCTCGGTTTATCGTCAAACGAGAAAAAAACGAGATTTCACGGAAATGCTTATAACTCGGCGACTTTTACAGCTACACAGGTCTAGTTTTCGGCATTTCATAACATATGACCAGCTTGACACGCCAGAAAAGAAATCAGGCCAAATCTCGCACCATATCTCGTCAAGCGAGAAAAAAACGAGATATCATGGAAATGTTTATAACTAGGCGACTTTTACAGCTACTCAGGTCTAGTTTTTGGCATTTGGTAACATTTGGCCAACTTGACATAGTAAAACTGCGATACTTGGCGAAATCTCGCACTACATCTGGTCAAATGTGGAAAAACAAGATTTCACAGAAATGCATATAAGTCGGCGACTTTCACGGCTAGACAGGTCTAGCTTTTGGCATTCATTAACATTTGGACGGCTTGACATGACAAACCTGCAAGACTGGCCAAATCTCGCACCATATCTCGTCAAACGATAAAAAAGGAGATTTCACAGAAATGCTAATAACTCGGCAACTTTTACAGCTAGACAGATGTAGTTTTCGCCATTTCATAACATTTAGAGAGTTTGATATGACAAATCTACAAGACTGGCCAAATCCTGCACCATATCTCGTCAAACGAGAAAACACGAGAGTACACGGAAATGCTTATAACTCGGCGACTTTTACAGCTAGACGGATCTAGTTTTCGCCATTTCGTAACGTTTGGCCGTCTTGACATAATAAAACTGCTCGTCTTGCCAAATCTCGTACTATATCTCGTCAAGCGAGAAAAAACATGATTTCACGTAAATGCTGATAACACGGCGACTTTTGCAGCTAGTTTGTTGCTTGCCGAATTCAAAGATTTCGGCAAGCATGTTGGTCAGTTGCGTATGTCTGTTTGTCTGTCTGTCTGTCTGTCTGTTTGTTGGTTTGTTTGTCTGCACTGTCCTGGCCACAATTTTGCCACAATCACCTTGAAACTTTCAGAGATGATGGAGAATTTCTAGGTGCCCTATTGTTTTTTGGTTAAAATAGGTTAAAGGTCAAGGTCAAGGCCATCGAAAATCCTCGAAACCTTATTTTCCTCATAACTTGGTCAAAAATTGTCGTATCAACCTCATTCTTACCCCATTTTGTTCGTCTTTCCATTGCCCATATCCTGGTATGATCAACCTTTGTTGGCCTTGTGTCACCTTGTCAGTATGTCTGTCTGTTTCAGGGTTGTTGTCAATTTTGTCAACGGCCTTGTTGTTCTTTCTGACATTTAGCACTCTCCTGCCCACAATTTTGCCACAATCACCTTGAAACTTTCAGATATGATGGGCAACCAAAATTCTAGGTGCCCTATTGTTTTTGGCCCAAATAGGTCAAAGGTCAAGGTCGAGGTCATCAAAAGTATACAAAACAGGTTTTTCTTCATATTTTTGTAACTGTTAGTCGTATCTACTTGAACTATAGCTCATTTTAATCGTCATCCAATGGCCTTTCTTCTGGTGGGTACTTGACTCAAATTTGCCGTTTCCATGGTAACACATTTTCGGGGGAAAATTATCATATTTGAAAATCAATGGACTAATTTGTCAGTTTTAATGCTAGAGAGGTCTAGTTTTTTCCATTAGGTTGCATTCGTTTAATACTACATGATTTTATTAAAAGTCTGGCAATATCTCGTAAGATAGCTCATCAAACGAGATATTTCGAGATTTCATTAATCTTGCCCTGGAGGCCACAGTTTTGCAGGAATTTTTTTAAAACTGATATATTTCAAGTCTTACCCTCGTATTTCAAATTTGTTTTTTTCATTTTTTTGGATAGGGCCGCTAGGGGGCGCTGGATGCGAACCTCCCCAACATCATATATTTTGGCCATATCTCCAAAATTATAAGCCTCAATTACATAAACTATAGCTTATTTTCTTCCTCTGAGTCTTCTCCATAACCTGGTGTAGTCATCTGGTCACAATTTTGTGTCACTTTGTCAGTGTGTCTGTCTGTTTGATCGTTGTCCTCAAATTCGCCTGCTTGCTCTTGCGTCTCACATATAGCATTCTACAGCCCACAGTTTTGAAAGAATCCTTTTGAAACTATTACATCTTAAGTCTTACACTAATATCTCGAAACCAATTTTTCATTTTCTGGATATGGCCGCAAGGGGGCGCTGAACTCGAACCTCTCCCAACATATCATGCTTTGGCAATATCTCCAAAACTATAAACCTCAGTTATATAAACTGAAGCTTTTTTCTTCCTTTGAGTCTTCTGCATACCTTGGAGTAGCCATCTGGACTCAATCTCGAGTCACTTTGTCAGTGTGTCTGTCTGTTTGTCAGTTGTTCTCAAATTCGCCTGCTTGCTGGTTCTTGCGTCTCACATATAGCATTCTATAGGCCACAGTTTTGATGGAATCATTTTGAAACTATTACACCTTATGTCTTACACTAATATCTCGAAATAAATTTTTCATTTTCCGGATATGGCCACTAGTGGGCGCTGCACACAACCCTCACACACATACCATTGTATTGGCCATATCTCTACACCCAAAGCCTCAGTTACATAAACTATAGCTTATTTTCTTCCTTTGAGTCTTCTCCATAACCTGATTAAGGCATGTGGTTTCAATCTTCTGTCACTTTCTCAGTGTGTCCATCTGTTTGTCCGTTATCCTCAAAGTCGCCTGCTTGCTGGTTCTTACGCCTTACATATAGCATTCTACAGGCCACAGCTTTGACGGAATCCTTTTGAAACTGGGACATCTCATGTCATACTCTAATAATACGAAACGCGTTTGTCGTTTTTGGAATATGTCCGCTAGAGGGCGCTACAGTCGAACCTCCCAAGTATATCATTAATTCGCCATACCTCCAAAACTATTAATCTAAATTACATAAATTATAACTCATTTTCTTCCTTTGAATCTTCTCCATAACTAGGTTAAGTCATCTGGTGTCAATCTTGTCTCACAAAGTCAGTATGTCTGTCTGTTCGTCTTTTGTTGTCGGCTTTGTCTGCTTGCCTGTTCTTTTGTCTCATATGTCATTCTACTGGCCACATATTCTCAGCAATGGCCCTGAGAGTCATTCCATTGATAGAAAACCGACAAAATGTTCTGTCTGTCCGTCTGTGTTTCACTTCCGATTTCCGGCAAGCGTTCGACCTATGGTCGTCTAGTTTGTGTGTTTTGTGTGCTTTTGCCCGACATAACTCATGAAATTTTCAGAGTTTTTTTTTGGGAATGGGTCATTGAAGAATCAAATAGATTGCAGTGTGGCTCCGGCGCATGATACGGATTCATCGAGGAATATTCACAAATGTACAGTCACGTATGCACTAATGAATCTGGGAATATGGGCCGAATAAATGAATGTAAACTGAGTTTTGGGAGGATCCAACGAATAAGACCCCTACCTGGCGGAAGCAAGCATTCCTTGATGAGTTTCCTGAATCCGGATCATGCGCTGGATTGACACCGAAGTCTAGTCGATTCTTCATTGGTCCACACCAGAAATGCCGTAAAAATTGCATGAGATTCCGTTCATGATCGTTTGAATTATGTTGTGAACAAACACACAAACGCACACACAAACACAACACGCAAACGAGCGGGGATTAACGTATACCCTCCCAGCGTAGGCAACTGAAACACTTTCAGAAAAGTGTTTACCGCCTAGTACGTTGCATGTTGTACCGTATCTGTAAACTAGCACTCATGTTGTTATTCAGGTTTCTTATGACAATATATTAAATCATTAGCATACAATAACCCACTATGGTTAACGGCTGCGTGTGACGCTGCAGGCCAAGGTTAATCCGTGATGCCCTGGGCATCGGCACAATAGCAGAGTTAATCAAATGGGGGTTAAAATGTTTTTGTTGTGTTCGTTGTTTCACTTTGTTCTCAATACAGATTGAGCGCGTCCGGATTTTTTTATTTTTAATTACATCAATCTCATCTTGAAGTATTCATCTAATCCTTGCAGTAGTATGGCGCAAATGAATTAAATTTCTTCAAACCAAAATACCAATGCATTTCATTTGTGTTTAGATTTTTCCGTGCTCATACAGGAAATATTATTGTGTATAAATATCATGATACTTCATATTAGCCAGTTTTCATTATACAGCTATAGCATTAAAATTAATATTAGATTAAACCTGAATTTATTGTTAAACATGTTGTTGCCTCTTACTGCACTATCCTTTGGTGTCTGATTCCAGTGTGGTTGCCTCATTTGAAAAAGACTTCGGTATATACATAATTTCTGAACGATTAGTATTTTTTAATGTCTGTGTACAATGTCAGTGTCATCCGTTTGCTTAATATCAATGCCCTTATCCATGCTCTAAACACTAAACAAAAAATGAAATAACGCTTAAACGACATACTATATAAATTGTCATTAGGTTTTCCCAAACGAAGCCCTATTATTAAATTCAATAATCATAATTTTAATCAGTTATGTCAATATATGACTTTACATAATTCTTCCTCATATTAAAGTATTGGACTATTAATATGGAACCACGGTGGTCGTTTTATCGCTTTTGAGATGACAAGTTTACAGCAGGTCAATTTGATTAAGATATTAATTTTTAAAAAAGCAGACAATGAAACGTGCATGTTTATTTTGGTTTATATATATATAATATATTTTAATATATTATTATCACTAATATTATTATTATTATTATTATTGTTATTATCATATTTACCTGGTATATTGTAAAGCTCTTCTCATCCAAATGTAAAGAGGCAGATTAATACAGGTAGAAAAAAATGTGTAATTATAACATGAACGGTATAATTATGCAACAATCTATATACAATTAATACATCTTTATAGACACATTTTTAAAGGATGGAATATTTAATGTTACATATATGCAATAACTCTGAATAATTCAGTAATGTTAACGCTTGTTGCTGTTATAAACTTGAAGACAAGCCTGTTCACGGTTTCGTTTCATTTTATATTTGAAATACTGAAAAGCATGCTTTCTTGAAACATGAATTAATGACCTAGAAGGGTATTTGTTTTCACCTGTGAATGGATTAATGAATCGTAACTGATACTCGAATCTTACATTTCATTGCCAAAGGTATAAGACATTATATATGCAATAGGACTATGAAAACAACTATGATATTTCTATTATATGTGTAGAATAAATGAAAATAAAGACACCTATAGGCAACCAACAATAGATATTTAAACATAACATACTGAAAATTCCAGGAGATGTCATTAAGTATGTTCTCTTGCTTGGGAACGAATTCCGCAGTGGTTGAATCACGTGTAAAAAAACACTGCAGCAGACGACTTCTTTACCGAAGGGAAAAATAACACGCCGGCAATTTATCTAACAGAGGGGAAAAATAACATGCCGGCTATTTATCTAAATGTCGTCGCGTGCACCTGGCACCGCGGGACACTGAGGAGTGATTTTCAAGGCGTTTCAGTCTTGAACAAACAAAGTGACAGGGAACTTCAATCAATCAAAAATACCGACCGCTCCGACTGTTATTCCTCTTTGTTCCTTGTCAAGTCTAAATAAACAATAGCTAGTTTGATTAAACGGTTTGACATATTGAGGAATTAAAATATTTGTTATGGTTTGAGTAGGTTTCCTTATAAATGTTAATATAATAAAAAATTATAACTCCAAGATATCATAATGAATAGTATATAACAGGAGTCATATATTTCATTCCATAATAACTATTTTAACCAATTTTGTTTACATATTATGGCTGATCATGGTAAGAAAAACAGAAATCCCGCGCTTTTTTCCTGCTATTAAAAAAAAGACAAAACCCTTTGGGTAACAATAATATTTTAATTAATTATTTTATCTAACTTTAATTTGTCAAATACACTTCACATATATCATCTTTTATATTACACATATAAGTATAGGAACAAGGGAATATGTTTTACATACAGGATAAGCATAATCGAACTTTGATATGTCCAACAAACCGGCAGTAAACTAATTGCCAAACGTTTGTCCTCGCTTATTCGTCCTGTCTCCTCAGTGAAAGCACAATTCTGAAGTCTCCAAAACAATTCGGATATTCGAGGATCCGCTGTACTTACATATTGTTGAGTGTATTAAGTTATCCGAACAAATTTTAGGCATCCATAACGTTTTGGATATTCGAGGTACTAATGTAATTACATTCGATAGAGTGTATTTAGTATATATGTATCAAGTAAAATAATTTAGCTATTCGTTGATGATATGGTTTATGAGAAATGACCTCGCATAACCATATTTTCAATTATCCGAACAATACGATTCGAATATTCGATGTTTTACTGTAATTACAAATATTACTGTGTATTAAGTATATGTGTATTAAGTAAACGTATTTTGTTATTCGTTGTTTATATTGTTAAATAAGAAATGCGTGCTAAAACTTTGCAGTGCATAAAGGCAGGAGAGAGGATAGATTTACAAGAATGAACAAGAAAAAAAAAACACTCATTACGTCACAACTTTAATGTTCCCAATGGGCTAGTCATTAGTCATATTCAGTTTATGAATTAATGAGAAATGACGTAGAGGGGCTGCATGTATGCGATCAGTTTTATCCGGAAAAATGTTCCATTCATTATTAAATGGTAGGATCCTTCTGGGCTGTGCCAAAAATAACCTGCAGAATGACACCAGCGGTATAATAATTATTGCAGATGTTAGGCAAAACACAAAAATATATTGTTCAAAGCATCCTGGAGCAAAATATGGCTAATAGAAGGCAAATATTTTTTGGATTCACTAGTTATCAGAATTGAGATAAAATATTTGAATTTTTTTTAATCGCAATTAGGATACAAAATTATGCTGAAATTATTGAAATGATACTGTAAACGACACAAAGTTTAATCATTTTTCAATTTTAAATTTATTAAACATTTTGCATTGTGAAAAGACGTGATATTTTCTCTGTATGGACAAAGGCCATGGTGCACCGAGAACTCGGTGCTCATTATCAAACTACTTGTAATCCATAGAATATGGAAGAGATGAATTCCGTAAAATATGTATGTGTGTGAATATAGGTGTGTGTGTGAGAGTAAATCCTAAGGCTGCTGAATAATAGTCCTTATCTGGCGTATAACACGCCTTATCCAATATGCCTACTGATAATGGATTATATCCTAAAAAAAGCAAACAGAATTAATCCTTAATTCCAAAAATGTCATGTCTTTCTGATGTGGCGTACCTGTAAGTATGTCACATGAGGACAAATCAATATACAGTTTCAATGATAAAAGTACATAATTATATTATCTCACGCTATAAGTTTATTTTGGCTTGATAAAATAGTTTCCCAGGAATAATCATCCCAACAAATGGACTTGTTATCTCCAATTTACCTGTTTTTTTGGTTCTGTATGATAATAGACACAGTCCACGTATGTATGTTTACTTAAACTGTATAACCAGAGGTCTGAAGTTGGTAAAAGAAACATGAAAGTAGAAACACGGGAGAAATCTTGATTTTTGAAGCAGCGCAGACGGCCACCAAATGTCCATGTTTCGCGCCACTGGTCAAACTGGGTGAACAAACCCTTAATCAATTGAACTACTGGCAAAAAAAAAAAAATATAAATTCAGAAGTTGTTTCAGATGCATATTAAACCCAATAAACTATATATAATTTTCATAAGAAATTTTAACATCTCCGAAATTGAATTTTAAAATTTCAATTCAGTAAGAAAGGAATTTCATTTTTAAACATGGAAGAAACATGGTCGAGAGAAAGTACGGCTCTGGATATTCATTTAGTTTTGCACTAGCGCGCTTTAATAAAGTAAAATTTCCAAAAATCGTTAAAAAATCCATATGAAAATTAATTTGATTACAGTTAATACATATATCAGCAGAAAGAACACTACACCAGGTTGAACATTTTACATATTTCATGGATCTACTTTTAATTTTAGTTGACTCTTTGGCTGATTTTTTTTTTAGTGGAATTTTTCTAGAAATGCGGTTTTTGGGAATTTGTGGTAGTCGATACCAGGAGAAGGCCGCATGGCTTCAGGCGTATATGTGCGTGTGCATCTGTGTAGCAACATATAACACAAAATAACATTGTACCATCTGTCTCAATTTCCCCGTGGTACCTCTGCCTATAAAGTAAATATACAGGAATGATATTGCCAGCTCTGCTGCGAGGTGTACAACAAACAATTCACCGAAGTAATAGTCGGACAAATGGCACCGTGTATGTTTCATCAGTCCACCCATCAAAACCAGCCGACGCTCCCAGCGTTGTATAAGCCGTCTGCTGTCAACATATTGTCCTTCCGGTCTGAAAAAGAACAGAGCGAGACAAAGTATCAGACGACAGAGTGGTATTTTTGGCACCGTGTATGTTATACCTGCTATTAATGCTAATGGGCCGTCTGGCAGACCTCGTCCCGGGATAAAACGCTCTGGAAAACCGGAAACGTCTGGTCCACAAGATTACCCATGTATGTCACGTGACAGTTGTCGTTATTTCGGATTTTTTTTTCATGTCACAAAATTATAAGAGCTTATCTGTTATACAAAACTAAAACCGTAAACATATTCTGACATGATTTTTTTATACATATTGGCTGTATATGCGAATATGTATATTCTTTTGTCACATTCGAACATGAAACAATCTATTATGTAAGACTGAAGCCGTACAAATATTCTCAAATGAATATTTAGGCTATAAATGGTAATACGCGTTTCATACATAAATAAAAACGAACTGAGAAGAAAATAGTTTGGATGGTCAATATCATAATTAGAAAAGCAGACTGAGACTACATGCATACCTCCGCAAAAAAAACAAAGTTCAGATTGCCTCCAAAATCAAAAGATTACCCATTGCTTGTTACCCTTATCCTCCACAACAAATATTGAAAACCGTTCTCAACTTTTTAGTAAAGTCACGAACAAACAAACCAGGTTATAACCATCTAACTATGACAAAAGAACAATACCTCGCGTTACAGCTGGCAGTTTTAGATTTGTAGATTATTTTCTTAGAAGTTTATATTTTTCAATTATTTCCTAGAAAACTACATATGGAAGTGACAGCCTAATATGGCAATAAACAATTTTACAACAAATCCCCAGTTTATGTTTCACAACTTTTTGGTCTTTGGCAGATATGATGTGTTTCTGTAGGAGTAGCCATCTTTGTTTTAGCTGGTTTTATTTTTTTAGAGTGTTTACATGACATCATCGAATCAGCAGCTGTCAATTGAGTCTGTTTTGCATGTGTCCAATGACCTTGACTAGCATAAGTGGGTCTCATATGTTGTAAAAGGTTGACTGATTTCTTATATTTTCAAATAATTATTTTTCTAAAATAAGTTGTAAAGCAGGTATTTTATTACCTTTTTAAAAATAAGGTTCTTAAATCCTCTACTCACTACAATTGTTTCCCTTGAAATGTAACTAATGATATTTTTATAGCCAAAATAAAACAGGTGGACATGAATAGAAGAAACGGACTATAATTGTCAACGTTCGAGCGTAATCCAAAGCTTTGTCCCGTGCTATGTATGATTAAATGCTTGACAAAACAGTATTGAAATAATCATTATCGCATAAACAATATAAAATATACATTTTCTTCTAAGTTGTCCTAAATATATTTTATTTAGACAAACTCATTTCACCAACTTGAATTTTTTATTTAGGGAAACACAGCTGGATACTCCTGTATGCATTACACAGCCAGCACATAACACCGATAGAGAAAACGAAAAACTCATGAAAATGTTTCTACATGGGGAATACCTATGTAGCTCAATTAAGCATCTTTTTCTGAAACATGTTACTGATTACATTATCCGCACACGGCGCTTTACTACCAGTTGACTACACTTATTCAAAAGCTTCCTTGGTATACATATTAGTTGTAAACAAAAAAATACATATATCATTAATCATGGTTTTAATCTAATTGATAAGCTCGATATGAACTTCGACATTTCACGTTTATTGTTCTATCGTATTACGCCTACCAACATAATATATGTAAATGTATCTGTGTATGTAGAATGTCAATCTGCATTGACGTATATTATGCATCTGTATATATCTCACCGTGTGTGAATATATGTGCACTTTTCCAATGTGATCATTTGTATATATATAAATATATATATATATATATATATATATATATATATATATATATACACTCATTTTAATTTTTCACTTTCTTTTTATTTTTTTATGCAGGAGAGCATTTGCATTAGCCTTATCGGCTACTTTGTTATCCTGTTGAAATAAATATGTTTAAACCATTGCTGTGGCAACAATGAACCGGCGAGACTAAGACCTGTCAGAAATAAGTTCCAGAAACTGAGTTTAATTAAGGCGGATTAGTTTCATCTAATACTGTAGTCACGTTGATTCCGTCCATGTGAGTGTGATTTGATTAAGAACTAAATTTTCAAAAAAGCGGAAAGCTCTACTGAGACGTTATTAATTAGCAAGGATTAATTTCTTCTGTCAACACCATGCATTAATTACTTTCAACTGGAACCTTCATTTAAATTCTCTGTTACAATAATGATTAATTTAAAATTTTAATGAAATGTTTTGAAACCGTTGAAACTATCAAAGTCTATTAATTATAGCAATGATATTTTTTACACTGTATTAATGTCGGTATATTTAAAAATCTTTCTTAAATGATTCGGGTAACCCACCACTGGAGAAGGGTCATTTTGTTTACTTTTGTTCAATTAATGCGTCTCAGACATCGGTTAATTGCGCGAAACGTAAACTTCTACTACGTTACTTCAAATGCTACTTTGGCTTTGCATGAAAATCAGTTTGGACAAATTGGGTTCTCATTTGATAAAGTTATATATTTTTATGCAGATTGACTCCGATTCACACGTTGTTTATAATTATTTTGACTCCTTTGTTAATATAGATTATATTTTGAATAATTACAGTCTTAAGGAACTTTGCGGACGGTTTCTTCTTTGTCCCTATAATTCAGTGATTTGATTATTTTGGTTTTTTTTTTCCTTTATTGACTTCATTCGCTCACATTTATATTTTTCTACGTGTATATATATATATATATATATATATATATATATATATATATATATGTGTGTGTGTATGTATGGTCAATCCATTGGATAAATCGTCCATTAGCGTTGATTACAATTATGGGAAGATAATTCGTTCCTCGTTCACAGGCGAACATTGATTCCTCCTTTTGGTGAGCAATAACTAATTAATGACCATCAAATAAACCACCTGAGACGTAGACCACCTTAACTGGTTTCCAACACTCTGGGCACAAATACACATTTCCCTTACCCAACGTCTCATAGACGAGTGTTTACGGGACCTGATTCTTAGGACTAGTGTCCCGAAGACCGGTGTTCCCTGGTCGAGTGTCTACTAATCAAGTACTATAGACGGATGTTCCCTTGACAAGTGTTTCCTAGGCCAGTGTTAACTAGAGACCCGTGTTTCCTATACCAATGTTTTGAAGACCAGGGATCCTCAAACCAGGGTTACCAAGACCATTGTCCCCTAGAAAATTTTTCCTAGACCAATGTTCCATAGACCACTCCCCAATAGAGCAGGGTCTCCCCGTCCAGGGTTCTCTAGACCACAGTTTCATAAATCAGACTCTCTTGACAATTAGCAGTTGAGTTTAATCAATAACCTTGTCGGCACTATGAATTATTAAATGCTTTGTTAGAAAATATTGACATAATCTTCATCAGACAAACAAACAGGTGGCTTCAATGCACCGGAAATCTGGAACCGTATTTCAGAAATTAGTCTGAGAAATTGAGATTAATTAGCGCGGATTAGTTTCTGATACTGTAGAGTTACGTTGATTCCGTCCGTGTAAGTATGGATTGGTCAAGAATCAAATATTTAAAAAAGCGGAAAGCTCTACTGAGATGTTATTAATTTGTGAGTATTAATTTCTTCTGCCAACGCTATGCATCAGTTATGTTTAACTGGAGCTTTCATTTCCAGTTATGGTTATAGCAATGAATTCATACTTGAAAGAAAAAAAATTAAATGAATTATGCTTTGGCTACTGTGGAACAATTGCTGTCCAAAACGTGTCATAGCTTGCCACATTGATTAGTTTTGTTATATTTATCGCTAGTGGAATGGATTCAGCTTAACGGCTACTTAAAATTAATTTGAAAATTTCGAAAGAGTTCCTATGTGTTTACTTATTTAGTTAAGGGTCTACAGAATATAATAGAGGCTTGATTGTACAAAGAAGGTTATACTATTTAGTTTTCACATTTAATTCTAAACCGATAAAAAGATTGTTCAATCATGTCAGCTTGTCCTGTCTACGCATATTCATCATAATGTTAAATTCTGACCAATCAACATCGGTTCTGCTTTGGCTTAAGATTGAATTCAGTCTGCAAAAAATACTGAATGCCTATAACCTAGATATAAATATGCTAGTTTTGTTTTGATCAAACCAACGTTTCTATTATTGGCAACTAAAATGCGCAAGTGGAAAAGTTATTTCAGGCAAATGAATATCAATTACACTAAAGCTCTATTTACATGTACTAGGGGATACGACAATTAAGACAAAATATGACCCTTAGTCGTAGGAGTTTGCTTACAGTCCGCCGTATATATCTTGTACGACAAGTCACTTGTGACCGCACGGACACTCGCAAAAAGAAAATCTCTCGAGGGTGTTTCTTTTAAAGATTTTTTGGAGGTAACCGCCTCCATTTTGTTTTCATATATGCGTAACAATGTGGAATGTACTACAAGATAGAGGCTCGGTGTACCACTACTGTGGTGTCATCCCGATTGCTTGGTCAATACACCGAAAAAATGTGATGCTAGTGCGATAGTCTTATAATATTTTACCGCAACTGTATTAGTTTTTCCGGCAAATGGCAGACAGTCGCCACGACCGCTTGTTTTCTACGGGTTATCTCGGTCGCAGTTGATCGTAGATCAGATGTGTCTAGGGATTAAATAACATCTAATACCAGTATTGTCTGTTCGAATCAGAACTTTATAACCCCATATAAGATGTGTGGTCATGTATGTATGTGTATTCACTCCCTTTACATGAGCAAGTGCTCAGACCTGTACTCACGAGCAAACAGAAATCACTTTATAATTGCTATATAATGGGGGATTTGCCAATCAGTGACTCAATATTTGGCCGCCTAATTAGCCACCAAATGAACTCGTGTCCAGCACTCTGGTCACATGTCAACACGCATGTCTGTGCTGCTATATTTCTGTTGTCTTATAGCCTGGAATGTACGTGCTGGTCGATGACCAGCAAAAAAATCAGCCGGAAAAATCGGTAGATGGAAGGCCGGCTTAAGACCGGTGTTCCTTATTATAAAAATACAAGACCAGTGTTACCTGGACAAACACGTTCCTCTTTACTCGCATTCCGCCAGACAAGTATTTCTTAGGCCTGTATTCACTTAGAACATTGCTTTTTTGACCAGTGTACTCCAGACTATCGTTCCTTTCGACCATTATTTTTTTATTTCTTTTTAAGATTTTCAATCTTAAACTTGTGTCACAAAACAGCTAAAGGATGTTTGGATAGGTGTGACATTCATGATATTAGAAACACACACACACACACACACACATATATATATATATATATATATATATATATATATATATTTAAAGTGAAACTTCTTCCTGCGGACAACACAGTAAGACGGGCAACTCACTAATGCGGACGGACAAAAAATCTCAGTCCCTTCAAATTTACTTACATTTTAAGTTTAGCGTAAACTTTGTAAAGCGTACAACTCACTATCCCGGACAACGGACAAACTTTCTGGTCTCGTCAGCGTGTACAATGCAAAGTAAGATCCTCTCAGACGGACAGATATCGAGCGCTCATGACCATGTCAGACTTGTATAGGTCATGGAGACAGCTCCGAAATCAGCGGGGGCGGGCCGATGTTGAGAGATATTACTACATTTGAGATATATTACTGGCATCCTCGCAAAACCTGTGTACACATCATAACTCTTATTAAATCAGGATTGGCCGGTCAACTAGAAACAAACCAACCTTATTATTAGCCAACCGGCAGCTGTCTAACCGCTCGTCATTCACAAAGACCAACGTCGTCTTGGAAGCATTTCATTATGTATGTTAAGCGACAGTTTGCCCTTTTTAATAGTGAATGAAATATAAGGAGGAGTAAAAATATAAAAGAAGACATCAGTAACGTTCATAAAAGCATTAACGTTACAAGACAAACTCTTCTAAACAGGACAACTCACTAATATGGACAGAAAGTCCCCTTAGTGTCCGACGTAGAAGAGTTTCACTGTATATACTCTGTCACTTTGTCAATATACTTATTTATTTTTATATCAGACCCTTGTTTTGACGGACACCTCGAAAATGCGACCACTGAATGCGACGTTGGTAGTCGTAATTGTAAGATTTCACTGTACATATGCATACGTGTATACAAATATATACTAGTATATATATATATATATATATATATATATATATATATATATATATATATACTAGTATATAAATAGTTCAGACACACCAACTATCAGGACTGACAATAAGATTTTAAAGAAGGGAGCTCCATCTTTCGATTGACTGATGCCCTCTTGCTCCGGCTGAAGACTTATAATACAAGATTAATGAATGAGAGAAATACAGAAGATATTAATAGAATGAAATTTCTTCCGTCAATTACAGCAAACCAGCTGAACATACTAGTGCCAACCATCCGGGGTTTTACTGCCGCATTAATAAGAAGGCCAAACCACATGGAGTCGTAGTTCAGTATTGATTACTCTAAGAGATATGTACATTGAGGTGACATATTACAGAGAGTTCATTTAAAATTAAACGGAATTGTACTAGCTTTACATGTAATTTTTATACTACATTTTATCCTCATTAGATATATTTACACGTTTTCTGTATGATTGTAATATACTCTTGAATCAGGTCCGGTTGTCAAGAGGCCGTACGCTGCAGTTTTGCATCGGCTGCAGTTGTGATTATTTTATGTGATTTTTTTTAAAAATCTCAGCGAGATGAGAAGAGGTATGTTATTGTTAAAAGCCACCAGACGGCAGCAGCGTTGTTTTAGTCAGGCCTGGTATTCAGTGAAGGTTCAGCTATTTTTTATGAATTTGATATATGTAAAAACATGCTCTTTGTACAAATATGATATCTTAACAAATATTATATTTGTAATGATATTTTTATATATATATATATATATATATATATATATATATATATATATATATATATATATATATATATATATATACAGGATTTCTATACAGACTCGATTTCTGTACCGACGTGATATCTGTACAAATGGTGAAACCGGGTATAAGCGGAGACATGATATACCGGTATGTTCAAATGTTATGTTTGTATAAGCAAGATTTCTGAATACACCTTATATTTAGTCAAATATCATATCTGTATAAAAACAGTTTCGTTAGAAACAGGGTGTCCGTACATACAGGGAAACAACTCAAATGCGTTACATGTACAAACAGGATATCTGTTAAAAGAATATATCAGTAGAACATTTTAAAGTGTTTAAATAGTAAAACCCCTCCCCTTTACTAAACATACGGAACTTTTAACGCTTTATATAGTAAACCCCCTTCCTTTACTATACTTACGGAACATTTTAAAGTGTTTTATAGTAAATCCGCCTCCCCCATTCTAAACCTACGGAACATTTTAAAGTTTTTATGTAGTCAACCCCCTTCCCTATACTAAACTTACGGAACATTTTAAAGTGTTTCAATAGTAAATCCGCCTCCCCTATACTAAACTTACGGAAAATTTAAAGTGTCTAAATAGTAACCCCTCCCCTGTACTAAACTTACAGATCATTTTAAGTGTTTAATTAGTAAATCCGCTTCCCCTTTACTTAACTTACGGAACAATTTAAAGTGTTTCAATAGTAAATCCGCCTTCCCTATACTAAACCTACAGTACATTTTAATGTTTTTATGTAGTAAACCCCCTCCCCTATACTTAACTTACGGAACATTTTAAAGTGTTTATGTAGTAACCCCCCCCCCTCTTTTCTAAAATCCTAGATCCGCCCCCGTAGCAAGAGCAACAGCATTAATTGATCTTGCCGGAATCCAAACCAGTTTTCCGAGGGAATGTTAATGATACCAGGGGCCTGTTGATAATATTTATCATGGAGAGTTTTGCTCCCATAAGAATTGGGACATGAGTTGCTGTTAAATTTTAAATGGTAACAAAAGGATACCGCATGTCAGGGTAATCACGTGATCCCGGAGAATATGCTTAATTGCCCATCAATATTAATTGCATTTCCATTAAATGAATAGTCTGATTAATGACTCGCATATTACTTTAATGCATGTATTAAATAATGATTACCAATAAAGCTGTTTTGTATTGGTTTGGTATTATTAAAAGGACACCGGGGACGTCATCATTGTTCAATAGGCAAAAGTGACTAATATAAAAAGTTATGCGCAGAATGTGATTATTCAATGCGTTTATTACGTTTTCTGAAAAGAATCATAAATCAAGTTTAATATCGTATTTATGACTTAAAACGGTTTTAAAGGAATTGGACATTTCACTATACTTACAATTTCCTTCTAAACGAACCCCAAACACTGTTATCTGTCCGTGAGATGAATTAAATTAAATCTCAGGGGATCTTTTAATGAAACAAGACCATAGAGAATTCTTAAGTATTCAACAGCCAATTGGAAGAATGAATTTAGCACCAATATAATTCCAATCTGGCGTGGATCCTTCCAGGCTTTGGTTTAAATTAAAATGCTTTTGCATTGCATAAATTTGATAATGTCACATTTGCCTTTAAACGCAGCTCTTCATTTAAGGTCACATAATCATTTGAAATATCTCACGCTATTAGCAAAATCATCCCGGCAAACGGCCTTACTACATACAGTTCACCAGTATTATACGTTAATTGTTTTGGTTCTGCGTGTGAGTAACACAGTGTTTTTGTTCACCATAACAAAACTATGCTTGACCAGGCGTGCGATCCTGCGCATACAGACAGGAAGATGAAAATGATCGAAGAAACATAGAGGAAAATCCGGTTGGAATATTTAAAAAAAAATATATCTAGATTCCAATTGCATGGTGTGTCTACCAGATTGCGTGGGCGCTATGTGTATGTTAGTGCCCGGTGCAAGTTTATTTCCACTTCCCAAAGGAGTAAGCAAATGGTTTTAGAGTTAAATCTTTTCAAATACTATAATATTCTATGGGGAAACACTATACTATCATGTAACGTTAACATACCTCCTACATGTGAAAACTTTCATTTTTGAAACTCTTGTTTTGATTTTTCAAAAATATTCTCAACCAATCACAGGTTTCATCAGCCAACTAGACTATAAAAGCTGTTTACTAGTACAGTATACGCATATCTTGATATTGTGTGAATAAAAAGAACTCAGGCATGGGGATTGTTTCATTCGGAAGGAGGGGGGACAGTTGGACATCCTCCCCCCCCCCCCCTCTTTTTTAGGGTGAGCGACAAAGTACATTTTGTCAACTTCTCTTTTAGGGGAATAAAAAGCGTAACTTTGAAATCAGCTACTTCCGTCATCCATTTTTATATTTTTTTTACATTTTCCTCAATAATCTAGCAATTATACATCCATTTAAATAGAAAATGGAAGATATAGCATGCTTCAGTGTTCCTGGATGTTCAAATCAAATGTAAATAATGATTTTAAAAGTGATAAAACCTAGCAAAAATTACTTCAACAATATAACAATTATATAAATGTATTCAGTAATGTGTGGTGGGGAGAAGAAAATTTTGATAATCTGAGAAGGGAGATATTGCTGTGAGGGACTCTCCTTCTTCCGCTACCCTTGTCCAACTCACATTTACTGAGCAAACAGGGCTCGTGAATTATAACGTAACCAACAACACGCCATTTCTCCATTGAATATAGGGCTGGATCTCGTCATCATGGACACCTGATGGACCTGATTTTTTGTCCGTAACAGAGAAGTGTCCATGACCGAGAAATGTCCATTATTGAAAGGTGTCCTCAATGGAGCGGTGTCCGTAACCGAGAGGTGTTCATTCTTTGTATAGTGTAAGGTATTAGTCACTGGGCCCGCTAAAGTACTCGTTACCGATTATAATGTCAGTGAAGAGATGTTCATTTATATGTGTGCGTACTAATCTCCTTAATCTTCGACTTCAATTTGATTTGTATTATAATTGACGTTGGTGGCACTAAATCTGTGTCACGCAACTCCTAAATGGTCAGGCCTCGGATATGCCTATTTTTATCGGTCATATGTCAGGTACGAGGTGTTGTCTCAGGATTTCTATGTATATTCCCAAGTATGAATTCTTAGAAATGGGACATCATTTCGCGAAAGGTCTATCGTATTTCCATCTAGCAGATACTTAGGGTTTCCACTATTTGAACTTGTACCCTCTGCCCGACGAACCCGACCCAACTCGCAAGGACTTGTCCCAGCGCATATATAAACGAGTAACTGGTAATCATGTTTAATACATTAAATATACAATTACGTCCCTTGGCAATTGGTATGTGCTTGTTATTCAGTATGACATTTCATGTACCGTCATATCGGCGTATTAGATTAGAGAAGTATCAGTTTATTGACAGCATAAAGCAGCAACTCTGCCAGTTTCTTAATTTCTCATGCTCGGGCAGCCTCAAATGTTACCATGACAACTCCGTCTTTATTGGTTTTGCATATTACTGTATCCATTTCAAAGCAGCTAACGAAACAGATGAATTGCTGCAACGCTTATTAAACGATTGGCCTCTCTCTCTCTCTCTCTCTCTCTCGTGAGCTTTCGATGTGTTTGACACGTTCAGTGTGTCTAATATATGTTTAATATCATTTTGATTAAAGAGAAATATTCTTTTCATTCATCAGCCTACAAAGTATAAGGTTAGAGAGAGTGGAAGAGCAACCTTGATGCCTAAGACCAAGGAGTTTACAGGGATGGAGTATCAAGTGAGAGTCTGGCCGTGTCGGATGTTGCTGACGGGGGTCATAAAACTCGCTGCTCAATGGCACACAGAGATGCCGCTGATAAGCCCGGCGCTAATTGATTCAGCGCGAGAGACCACCCTATATATTTTATAGCTGTTTAGCAACGGTAACACCTGGGTGAAAAAAGATCACACTAGTTTTGACGTCACCATGGGCAGTTTTGATGGCGCTGAAGTATGCGAAATTGTTGGTTTATACATCCTAGATATGTTGAAAAAGGAATTTGGTGTAAATGCTCTAGGCCTGTATCGTGATGACGGTTTAGGTTGTTTCCCCAACATGTCTGGACCCAAAGCAGACAGCACCCGTAAGAAAATGATCAAACTCTTTTCCAATGTTGGGTTAAAGATAACCATTGAAACTAACCTGACCTGCACAGATTTCTTAGACGTAACATTTGACCTCCAAAATGACGTCTTCTACCCTTACAGAAAACCGAACAATGACCCTCTCTATATCCACGCACAATCCAATCACCCCCCAGCTATCATTAGGCAGATACCTATGATGATCAGTAAACGTGTTTCTGACAACTCCTGCAATAAAGAGCTATTTATGAAAGCCAAACCCATGTATGATGAAGCTTTAGCGAAAAGCGGGTTCTCAGAAAGCTTAAAATATGTTGAACCAACAGTGAAAAGCAAGAGAAACAGGAAAAGGAAAATAATATGGTTTAATCCACCCTACAGCCGTCATGTAAAAACCAACATTGGCAGAAAATTCATGAAACTAGTTGAAAAACACTTCCCTCAACATCACAGGTACCACAGGTTATTTAACAGGAACAATTTGAAAATTAGCTACAGCTGTCTACCCAACATGTCTAACCTGATCAGCAAACATAATATGAAGGTTCTAAATTCTGACAATGCTGTGAATGCACCCCAAAAACAATGTAACTGCCGTAAAAAAGACGAATGTCCTATGAATGGTCAATGTCAGCTGAAATGCATTGTCTATAAAGCAACAGTTAGAACAGACAACGACGTGAAACAATACATAGGGTGTACTGAAGGTGATTTCAAGACAAGATATAATAACCACAAGCAATCCTTTCGGAACAGATCCCACGCTAAAAACACTGAACTGTCTAAACACATTTGGTCACTAAAAGACAACAATATCAATTACAAGCTCTCCTGGGAAATATCTGCCAAGGCAGCACCTTACTTCTGTGGGACTAGGAAGTGTGATCTCTGCTTGTCTGAAAAGCTACTTATAGCTACGGCCCCCCCTGGATCATTGTTGAACTCAAGAGCTGAAATTCTCTCCAAGTGCCGCCATCAAAACAAATTCACCCTGAAATATTTTAAAACCTAGCATTCGTACTAATATTCAGCGTGCCCCCTTAACCCCCCCCCCCCCCCCCCCCTACGAGGATCCGCTGGGCAGACTCATTTGTTCAGGTAGTTGTTCTCTCACTGCTGGCTCGTGGAGTCCATTGGATGACAGGAAAGTTCTACTTTATCCTGGTCTAATGGGCTTTACGACCTTCAGCTAGGAGACTTGCACCACTTGGTATGGGTATAGTATATTTGCCTTTTATATTGTATATTTGCCTTGTATATTGTGTATTTTCACAGTATATGTGTATTTTTATCATATCATATGTATACTACTGATATGTTCACTGCTTCCAAGGCCCTATTAGACATCATTTCAATATGCTGTTTGAGCATCCTGGTTATATCTTTGGGTTATATCTTTGTATTATATTTACTATTTACTACTTTATATAACCTCTTTGCCCTGCCCTGTTATGTTCCAGTATCGCACGTGTACCCCGACCAATCCTATTGTGCACCCGAGAACAATAGGATCAGTGTCAGTCTTTCACATCCCCCCCCCCCCCCCCGACCCGAATCGCACAAAGCATAATCTCGTAATCTCGTAAAGTCTCGGCTTTTCAAACCACGACGTTAGCTTCATTCTAACCACATTCACCTGATGATCGGGTCGCATCCCGTGAAACAGTCTGTTGTGAATTAACAGTGTTGTTTTTCTTCAGAGTTATACCGCTCTGGCCTAGCTTGTAGGCCATAGAGCACTTTTCATCGGAGGGTAACACTACCTTCTACTCCAGCTCCAGCGACAGGTACGTTGTCGAGCACTTTTGTTAACCCACCCTGTCCAGAAATTCAACTTGTAACATCTACAGAATGAACAAAGCTAACTTCAACTACTCTTTGAAAAACATTCCCATCCCTAGTAATCTGTCCTATACCAAATCCCTGATAAGTAAAGTTGAAAGCCTACTTCGGAGAATGCGATGGAAGGCATTCCATTTCGAAAACCCTGGTCAAACTTCAGATAAACAAAACTATGGATTCAAAACCACATATTCACCCCCTCATAGCGAACACCTCAGGGCATTTGAAAGTGATATCTACGAAATGGTCCGGAACATTGAATTTCAGCACTCACACAATGCATTCCAGAAACAAATGGCCAATGACATCAAAACAATCAGACAATCTGACAATCTCCTAGTACAGGCAGATAAGACAACCAACCTGTACAGTATGCCGAAAGAACACTACAATAAACTTCTTACAGAAAACATCACTAAGACATACAAAAAAGCAGACAGAAATATCTGTAAAAATATCAATACAGAAGCCAAAGAAATAGCCGGTTCCCTTAACCTAGCAGACCGCATCGAAGTCATGGCCGAGCGCAATGCTTACATTACTTTGAAAGACCACAAGGATAATTTTGAACAAAGCCCCAAGTGCAGATTGATTAATCCAGCAAAATCTGAAATAGGTATCATTAGCAAAAAGCACTTGGAAAAAATTAATAGCCAACTGAGACTGAAAACCAAACTCAACCAGTGGCAAAATACCGCACAGGTAATATCTTGGTTCAAGAAATTGAAGCTGAAACAAAAATCTAAGTTCATAAAGTTTGATATTGTTGACTTTTACCCCTCGATCACAGAAGATCTTCTCATGAAAGCCCTCAAATTTGCCAAAACCATGGCCTCCATTCCAGAGGATGTTATCAAAACCATCCTGCACAGCAGGAAAAGCTTACTGTTTAGCAACGGTAACACCTGGGTGAAAAAAGATCACACTAGTTTTGACGTCACCATGGGCAGTTTTGATGGCGCTGAAGTATGCGAAATTGTTGGTTTATACATCCTAGATATGTTGAAAAAGGAATTTGGTGTAAATGCTCTAGGCCTGTATCGTGATGACGGTTTAGGTTGTTTCCCCAACATGTCTGGACCCAAAGCAGACAGCACCCGTAAGAAAATGATCAAACTCTTTTCCAATGTTGGGTTAAAGATAACCATTGAAACTAACCTGACCTGCACAGATTTCTTAGACGTAACATTTGACCTCCAAAATGACGTCTTCTACCCTTACAGAAAACCGAACAATGACCCTCTCTATATCCACGCACAATCCAATCACCCCCAGCTATCATTAGGCAGATACCTATGATGATCAGTAAACGTGTTTCTGACAACTCCTGCAATAAAGAGCTATTTATGAAAGCCAAACCCATGTATGATGAAGCTTTAGCGAAAAGCGGGTTCTCAGAAAGCTTAAAATATGTTGAACCAACAGTGAAAAGCAAGAGAAACAGGAAAAGGAAAATAATATGGTTTAATCCACCCTACAGCCGTCATGTAAAAACCAACATTGGCAGAAAATTCATGAAACTAGTTGAAAAACACTTCCCTCAACATCACAGGTACCACAGGTTATTCAACAGGAACAATTTGAAAATTAGCTACAGCTGTCTACCCAACATGTCTAACCTGATCAGCAAACATAATATGAAGGTTCTAAATTCTGACAATGCTGTGAATGCACCCCAAAAACAATGTAACTGCCGTAAAAAAGACGAATGTCCTATGAATGGTCAATGTCAGCTGAAATGCATTGTCTATAAAGCAACAGTTAGAACAGACAACGACGTGAAACAATACATAGGGTGTACTGAAGGTGATTTCAAGACAAGATATAATAACCACAAGCAATCCTTTCGGAACAGATCCCACGCTAAAAACACTGAACTGTCTAAACACATTTGGTCACTAAAAGACAACAATATCAATTACAAGCTCTCCTGGGAAATATCTGCCAAGGCAGCACCTTACTTCTGTGGGACTAGGAAGTGTGATCTCTGCTTGTCTGAAAAGCTACTTATAGCTACGGCCCCCCCTGGATCATTGTTGAACTCAAGAGCTGAAATTCTCTCCAAGTGCCGCCATCAAAACAAATTCACCCTGAAATATTTTAAAACCTAGCATTCGTACTAATATTCAGCGTGCCCCCTTAACCCCCCCCCCCCCCTACGAGGATCCGCTGGGCAGACTCATTTGTTCAGGTAGTTGTTCTCTCACTGCTGGCTCGTGGAGTCCATTGGATGACAGGAAAGTTCTACTTTATCCTGGTCTAATTGGCTTTACGACCTTCAGCTAGGAGACTTGCACCACTTGGTATGGGTATAGTATATTTGCCTTTTATATTGTATATTTGCCTTGTATATTGTGTATTTTCACAGTATATGTGTATTTTTATCATATCATATGTATACTACTGATATGTTCACTGCTTCCAAGGCCCTATTAGACATCATTTCAATATGCTGTTTGAGCATCCTGGTTATATCTTTGGGTTATATCTTTGTATTATATTTACTATTTACTACTTTATATAACCTCTTTGCCCTGCCCTGTTATGTTCCAGTATCGCACGTGTACCCCGACCAATCCTATTGTGCACCCGAGAACAATAGGATCAGTGTCAGTCTTTCACATCCCCCCCCCCCGACCCGAATCGCACAAAGCATAATCTCGTAATCTCGTAAAGTCTCGGCTTTTCAAACCACGACGTTAGCTTCATTCTAACCACATTCACCTGATGATCGGGTCGCATCCCGTGAAACAGTCTGTTGTGAATTAACAGTGTTGTTTTTCTTCAGAGTTATACCGCTCTGGCCTAGCTTGTAGGCCATAGAGCACTTTTCATCGGAGGGTAACACTACCTTCTACTCCAGCTCCAGCGACAGGTACGTTGTCGAGCACTTTTGTTAACCCACCCTGTCCAGAAATTCAACTTGTAACATCTACAGAATGAACAAAGCTAACTTCAACTACTCTTTGAAAAACATTCCCATCCCTAGTAATCTGTCCTATACCAAATCCCTGATAAGTAAAGTTGAAAGCCTACTTCGGAGAATGCGATGGAAGGCATTCCATTTCGAAAACCCTGGTCAAACTTCAGATAAACAAAACTATGGATTCAAAACCACATATTCACCCCCTCATAGCGAACACCTCAGGGCATTTGAAAGTGATATCTACGAAATGGTTCGGAACATTGAATTTCAGCACTCACACAATGCATTCCAGAAACAAATGGCCAATGACATCAAAACAATCAGACAATCTGACAATCTCCTAGTACAGGCAGATAAGACAACCAACCTGTACAGTATGCCGAAAGAACACTACAATAAACTTCTTACAGAAAACATCACTAAGACATACAAAAAAGCAGACAGAAATATCTGTAAAAATATCAATACAGAAGCCAAAGAAATAGCCGGTTCCCTTAACCTAGCAGACCGCATCGAAGTCATGGCCGAGCGCAATGCTTACATTACTTTGAAAGACCACAAGGATAATTTTGAACAAAACCCCAAGTGCAGATTGATTAATCCAGCAAAATCTGAAATAGGTATCATTAGCAAAAAGCACTTGGAAAAAATTAATAGCCAACTGAGACTGAAAACCAAACTCAACCAGTGGCAAAATACCGCACAGGTAATATCTTGGTTCAAGAAATTGAAGCTGAAACAAAAATCTAAGTTCATAAAGTTTGATATTGTTGACTTTTACCCCTCGATCACAGAAGATCTTCTCATGAAAGCCCTCAAATTTGCCAAAACCATGGCCTCCATTCCAGAGGATGTTATCAAAACCATCCTGCACAGCAGGAAAAGCTTACTGTTTAGCAACGGTAACACCTGGGTGAAAAAAGATCACACTAGTTTTGACGTCACCATGGGCAGTTTTGATGGCGCTGAAGTATGCGAAATTGTTGGTTTATACATCCTAGATATGTTGAAAAAGGAATTTGGTGTAAATGCTCTAGGCCTGTATCGTGATGACGGTTTAGGTTGTTTCCCCAACATGTCTGGACCCAAAGCAGACAGCACCCGTAAGAAAATGATCAAACTCTTTTCCAATGTTGGGTTAAAGATAACCATTGAAACTAACCTGACCTGCACAGATTTCTTAGACGTAACATTTGACCTCCAAAATGACGTCTTCTACCCTTACAGAAAACCGAACAATGACCCTCTCTATATCCACGCACAATCCAATCACCCCCCAGCTATCATTAGGCAGATACCTATGATGATCAGTAAACGTGTTTCTGACAACTCCTGCAATAAAGAGCTATTTATGAAAGCCAAACCCATGTATGATGAAGCTTTAGCGAAAAGCGGGTTCTCAGAAAGCTTAAAATATGTTGAACCAACAGTGAAAAGCAAGAGAAACAGGAAAAGGAAAATAATATGGTTTAATCCACCCTACAGCCGTCATGTAAAAACCAACATTGGCAGAAAATTCATGAAACTAGTTGAAAAACACTTCCCTCAACATCACAGGTACCACAGGTTATTTAACAGGAACAATTTGAAAATTAGCTACAGCTGTCTACCCAACATGTCTAACCTGATCAGCAAACATAATATGAAGGTTCTAAATTCTGACAATGCTGTGAATGCACCCCAAAAACAATGTAACTGCCGTAAAAAAGACGAATGTCCTATGAATGGTCAATGTCAGCTGAAATGCATTGTCTATAAAGCAACAGTTAGAACAGACAACGACGTGAAACAATACATAGGGTGTACTGAAGGTGATTTCAAGACAAGATATAATAACCACAAGCAATCCTTTCGGAACAGATCCCACGCTAAAAACACTGAACTGTCTAAACACATTTGGTCACTAAAAGACAACAATATCAATTACAAGCTCTCCTGGGAAATATCTGCCAAGGCAGCACCTTACTTCTGTGGGACTAGGAAGTGTGATCTCTGCTTGTCTGAAAAGCTACTTATAGCTACGGCCCCCCCTGGATCATTGTTGAACTCAAGAGCTGAAATTCTCTCCAAGTGCCGCCATCAAAACAAATTCACCCTGAAATATTTTAAAACCTAGCATTCGTACTAATATTCAGCGTGCCCCCTTAACCCCCCCCCCCCCCCCTACGAGGATCCGCTGGGCAGACTCATTTGTTCAGGTAGTTGTTCTCTCACTGCTGGCTCGTGGAGTCCATTGGATGACAGGAAAGTTCTACTTTATCCTGGTCTAATGGGCTTTACGACCTTCAGCTAGGAGACTTGCACCACTTGGTATGGGTATAGTATATTTGCCTTTTATATTGTATATTTGCCTTGTATATTGTGTATTTTCACAGTATATGTGTATTTTTATCATATCATATGTATACTACTGATATGTTCACTGCTTCCAAGGCCCTATTAGACATCATTTCAATATGCTGTTTGAGCATCCTGGTTATATCTTTGGGTTATATCTTTGTATTATATTTACTATTTACTACTTTATATAACCTCTTTGCCCTGCCCTGTTATGTTCCAGTATCGCACGTGTACCCCGACCAATCCTATTGTGCACCCGAGAACAATAGGATCAGTGTCAGTCTTTCACATCCCCCCCCCCCCCGACCCGAATCGCACAAAGCATAATCTCGTAATCTCGTAAAGTCTCGGCTTTTCAAACCACGACGTTAGCTTCATTCTAACCACATTCACCTGATGATCGGGTCGCATCCCGTGAAACAGTCTGTTGTGAATTAACAGTGTTGTTTTTCTTCAGAGTTATACCGCTCTGGCCTAGCTTGTAGGCCATAGAGCACTTTTCATCGGAGGGTAACACTACCTTCTACTCCAGCTCCAGCGACAGGTACGTTGTCGAGCACTTTTGTTAACCCACCCTGTCCAGAAATTCAACTTGTAACATCTACAGAATGAACAAAGCTAACTTCAACTACTCTTTGAAAAACATTCCCATCCCTAGTAATCTGTCCTATACCAAATCCCTGATAAGTAAAGTTGAAAGCCTACTTCGGAGAATGCGATGGAAGGCATTCCATTTCGAAAACCCTGGTCAAACTTCAGATAAACAAAACTATGGATTCAAAACCACATATTCACCCCCTCATAGCGAACACCTCAGGGCATTTGAAAGTGATATCTACGAAATGGTCCGGAACATTGAATTTCAGCACTCACACAATGCATTCCAGAAACAAATGGCCAATGACATCAAAACAATCAGACAATCTGACAATCTCCTAGTACAGGCAGATAAGACAACCAACCTGTACAGTATGCCGAAAGAACACTACAATAAACTTCTTACAGAAAACATCACTAAGACATACAAAAAAGCAGACAGAAATATCTGTAAAAATATCAATACAGAAGCCAAAGAAATAGCCGGTTCCCTTAACCTAGCAGACCGCATCGAAGTCATGGCCGAGCGCAATGCTTACATTACTTTGAAAGACCACAAGGATAATTTTGAACAAAGCCCCAAGTGCAGATTGATTAATCCAGCAAAATCTGAAATAGGTATCATTAGCAAAAAGCACTTGGAAAAAATTAATAGCCAACTGAGACTGAAAACCAAACTCAACCAGTGGCAAAATACCGCACAGGTAATATCTTGGTTCAAGAAATTGAAGCTGAAACAAAAATCTAAGTTCATAAAGTTTGATATTGTTGACTTTTACCCCTCGATCACAGAAGATCTTCTCATGAAAGCCCTCAAATTTGCCAAAACCATGGCCTCCATTCCAGAGGATGTTATCAAAACCATCCTGCACAGCAGGAAAAGCTTACTGTTTAGCAACGGTAACACCTGGGTGAAAAAAGATCACACTAGTTTTGACGTCACCATGGGCAGTTTTGATGGCGCTGAAGTATGCGAAATTGTTGGTTTATACATCCTAGATATGTTGAAAAAGGAATTTGGTGTAAATGCTCTAGGCCTGTATCGTGATGACGGTTTAGGTTGTTTCCCCAACATGTCTGGACCCAAAGCAGACAGCACCCGTAAGAAAATGATCAAACTCTTTTCCAATGTTGGGTTAAAGATAACCATTGAAACTAACCTGACCTGCACAGATTTCTTAGACGTAACATTTGACCTCCAAAATGACGTCTTCTACCCTTACAGAAAACCGAACAATGACCCTCTCTATATCCACGCACAATCCAATCACCCCCCAGCTATCATTAGGCAGATACCTATGATGATCAGTAAACGTGTTTCTGACAACTCCTGCAATAAAGAGCTATTTATGAAAGCCAAACCCATGTATGATGAAGCTTTAGCGAAAAGCGGGTTCTCAGAAAGCTTAAAATATGTTGAACCAACAGTGAAAAGCAAGAGAAACAGGAAAAGGAAAATAATATGGTTTAATCCACCCTACAGCCGTCATGTAAAAACCAACATTGGCAGAAAATTCATGAAACTAGTTGAAAAACACTTCCCTCAACATCACAGGTACCACAGGTTATTCAACAGGAACAATTTGAAAATTAGCTACAGCTGTCTACCCAACATGTCTAACCTGATCAGCAAACATAATATGAAGGTTCTAAATTCTGACAATGCTGTGAATGCACCCCAAAAACAATGTAACTGCCGTAAAAAAGACGAATGTCCTATGAATGGTCAATGTCAGCTGAAATGCATTGTCTATAAAGCAACAGTTAGAACAGACAACGACGTGAAACAATACATAGGGTGTACTGAAGGTGATTTCAAGACAAGATATAATAACCACAAGCAATCCTTTCGGAACAGATCCCACGCTAAAAACACTGAACTGTCTAAACACATTTGGTCACTAAAAGACAACAATATCAATTACAAGCTCTCCTGGGAAATATCTGCCAAGGCAGCACCTTACTTCTGTGGGACTAGGAAGTGTGATCTCTGCTTGTCTGAAAAGCTACTTATAGCTACGGCCCCCCCTGGATCATTGTTGAACTCAAGAGCTGAAATTCTCTCCAAGTGCCGCCATCAAAACAAATTCACCCTGAAATATTTTAAAACCTAGCATTCGTACTAATATTCAGCGTGCCCCCTTAACCCCCCCCCCCTACGAGGATCCGCTGGGCAGACTCATTTGTTCAGGTAGTTGTTCTCTCACTGCTGGCTCGTGGAGTCCATTGGATGACAGGAAAGTTCTACTTTATCCTGGTCTAATGGGCTTTACGACCTTCAGCTAGGAGACTTGCACCACTTGGTATGGGTATAGTATATTTGCCTTTTATATTGTATATTTGCCTTGTATATTGTGTATTTTCACAGTATATGTGTATTTTTATCATATCATATGTATACTACTGATATGTTCACTGCTTCCAAGGCCCTATTAGACATCATTTCAATATGCTGTTTGAGCATCCTGGTTATATCTTTGGGTTATATCTTTGTATTATATTTACTATTTACTACTTTATATAACCTCTTTGCCCTGCCCTGTTATGTTCCAGTATCGCACGTGTACCCCGACCAATCCTATTGTGCACCCGAGAACAATAGGATCAGTGTCAGTCTTTCACATCCCCCCCCCCCCCGACCCGAATCGCACAAAGCATAATCTCGTAATCTCGTAAAGTCTCGGCTTTTCAAACCACGACGTTAGCTTCATTCTAACCACATTCACCTGATGATCGGGTCGCATCCCGTGAAACAGTCTGTTGTGAATTAACAGTGTTGTTTTTCTTCAGAGTTATACCGCTCTGGCCTAGCTTGTAGGCCATAGAGCACTTTTCATCGGAGGGTAACACTACCTTCTACTCCAGCTCCAGCGACAGGTACGTTGTCGAGCACTTTTGTTAACCCACCCTGTCCAGAAATTCAACTTGTAACATCTACAGAATGAACAAAGCTAACTTCAACTACTCTTTGAAAAACATTCCCATCCCTAGTAATCTGTCCTATACCAAATCCCTGATAAGTAAAGTTGAAAGCCTACTTCGGAGAATGCGATGGAAGGCATTCCATTTCGAAAACCCTGGTCAAACTTCAGATAAACAAAACTATGGATTCAAAACCACATATTCACCCCCTCATAGCGAACACCTCAGGGCATTTGAAAGTGATATCTACGAAATGGTCCGGAACATTGAATTTCAGCACTCACACAATGCATTCCAGAAACAAATGGCCAATGACATCAAAACAATCAGACAATCTGACAATCTCCTAGTACAGGCAGATAAGACAACCAACCTGTACAGTATGCCGAAAGAACACTACAATAAACTTCTTACAGAAAACATCACTAAGACATACAAAAAAGCAGACAGAAATATCTGTAAAAATATCAATACAGAAGCCAAAGAAATAGCCGGTTCCCTTAACCTAGCAGACCGCATCGAAGTCATGGCCGAGCGCAATGCTTACATTACTTTGAAAGACCACAAGGATAATTTTGAACAAAACCCCAAGTGCAGATTGATTAATCCAGCAAAATCTGAAATAGGTATCATTAGCAAAAAGCACTTGGAAAAAATTAATAGCCAACTGAGACTGAAAACCAAACTCAACCAGTGGCAAAATACCGCACAGGTAATATCTTGGTTCAAGAAATTGAAGCTGAAACAAAAATCTAAGTTCATAAAGTTTGATATTGTTGACTTTTACCCCTCGATCACAGAAGATCTTCTCATGAAAGCCCTCAAATTTGCCAAAACCATGGCCTCCATTCCAGAGGATGTTATCAAAACCATCCTGCACAGCAGGAAAAGCTTACTGTTTAGCAACGGTAACACCTGGGTGAAAAAAGATCACACTAGTTTTGACGTCACCATGGGCAGTTTTGATGGCGCTGAAGTATGCGAAATTGTTGGTTTATACATCCTAGATATGTTGAAAAAGGAATTTGGTGTAAATGCTCTAGGCCTGTATCGTGATGACGGTTTAGGTTGTTTCCCCAACATGTCTGGACCCAAAGCAGACAGCACCCGTAAGAAAATGATCAAACTCTTTTCCAATGTTGGGTTAAAGATAACCATTGAAACTAACCTGACCTGCACAGATTTCTTAGACGTAACATTTGACCTCCAAAATGACGTCTTCTACCCTTACAGAAAACCGAACAATGACCCTCTCTATATCCACGCACAATCCAATCACCCCCCAGCTATCATTAGGCAGATACCTATGATGATCAGTAAACGTGTTTCTGACAACTCCTGCAATAAAGAGCTATTTATGAAAGCCAAACCCATGTATGATGAAGCTTTAGCGAAAAGCGGGTTCTCAGAAAGCTTAAAATATGTTGAACCAACAGTGAAAAGCAAGAGAAACAGGAAAAGGAAAATAATATGGTTTAATCCACCCTACAGCCGTCATGTAAAAACCAACATTGGCAGAAAATTCATGAAACTAGTTGAAAAACACTTCCCTCAACATCACAGGTACCACAGGTTATTCAACAGGAACAATTTGAAAATTAGCTACAGCTGTCTACCCAACATGTCTAACCTGATCAGCAAACATAATATGAAGGTTCTAAATTCTGACAATGCTGTGAATGCACCCCAAAAACAATGTAACTGCCGTAAAAAAGACGAATGTCCTATGAATGGTCAATGTCAGCTGAAATGCATTGTCTATAAAGCAACAGTTAGAACAGACAACGACGTGAAACAATACATAGGGTGTACTGAAGGTGATTTCAAGACAAGATATAATAACCACAAGCAATCCTTTCGGAACAGATCCCACGCTAAAAACACTGAACTGTCTAAACACATTTGGTCACTAAAAGACAACAATATCAATTACAAGCTCTCCTGGGAAATATCTGCCAAGGCAGCACCTTACTTCTGTGGGACTAGGAAGTGTGATCTCTGCTTGTCTGAAAAGCTACTTATAGCTACGGCCCCCCCTGGATCATTGTTGAACTCAAGAGCTGAAATTCTCTCCAAGTGCCGCCATCAAAACAAATTCACCCTGAAATATTTTAAAACCTAGCATTCGTACTAATATTCAGCGTGCCCCCTTAACCCCCCCCCCCCCCCCCTACGAGGATCCGCTGGGCAGACTCATTTGTTCAGGTAGTTGTTCTCTCACTGCTGGCTCGTGGAGTCCATTGGATGACAGGAAAGTTCTACTTTATCCTGGTCTAATGGGCTTTACGACCTTCAGCTAGGAGACTTGCACCACTTGGTATGGGTATAGTATATTTGCCTTTTATATTGTATATTTGCCTTGTATATTGTGTATTTTCACAGTATATGTGTATTTTTATCATATCATATGTATACTACTGATATGTTCACTGCTTCCAAGGCCCTATTAGACATCATTTCAATATGCTGTTTGAGCATCCTGGTTATATCTTTGGGTTATATCTTTGTATTATATTTACTATTTACTACTTTATATAACCTCTTTGCCCTGCCCTGTTATGTTCCAGTATCGCACGTGTACCCCGACCAATCCTATTGTGCACCCGAGAACAATAGGATCAGTGTCAGTCTTTCACATCCCCCCCCCCCCCCCCGACCCGAATCGCACAAAGCATAATCTCGTAATCTCGTAAAGTCTCGGCTTTTCAAACCACGACGTTAGCTTCATTCTAACCACATTCACCTGATGATCGGGTCGCATCCCGTGAAACAGTCTGTTGTGAATTAACAGTGTTGTTTTTCTTCAGAGTTATACCGCTCTGGCCTAGCTTGTAGGCCATAGAGCACTTTTCATCGGAGGGTAACACTACCTTCTACTCCAGCTCCAGCGACAGGTACGTTGTCGAGCACTTTTGTTAACCCACCCTGTCCAGAAATTCAACTTGTAACATCTACAGAATGAACAAAGCTAACTTCAACTACTCTTTGAAAAACATTCCCATCCCTAGTAATCTGTCCTATACCAAATCCCTGATAAGTAAAGTTGAAAGCCTACTTCGGAGAATGCGATGGAAGGCATTCCATTTCGAAAACCCTGGTCAAACTTCAGATAAACAAAACTATGGATTCAAAACCACATATTCACCCCCTCATAGCGAACACCTCAGGGCATTTGAAAGTGATATCTACGAAATGGTCCGGAACATTGAATTTCAGCACTCACACAATGCATTCCAGAAACAAATGGCCAATGACATCAAAACAATCAGACAATCTGACAATCTCCTAGTACAGGCAGATAAGACAACCAACCTGTACAGTATGCCGAAAGAACACTACAATAAACTTCTTACAGAAAACATCACTAAGACATACAAAAAAGCAGACAGAAATATCTGTAAAAATATCAATACAGAAGCCAAAGAAATAGCCGGTTCCCTTAACCTAGCAGACCGCATCGAAGTCATGGCCGAGCGCAATGCTTACATTACTTTGAAAGACCACAAGGATAATTTTGAACAAAACCCCAAGTGCAGATTGATTAATCCAGCAAAATCTGAAATAGGTATCATTAGCAAAAAGCACTTGGAAAAAATTAATAGCCAACTGAGACTGAAAACCAAACTCAACCAGTGGCAAAATACCGCACAGGTAATATCTTGGTTCAAGAAATTGAAGCTGAAACAAAAATCTAAGTTCATAAAGTTTGATATTGTTGACTTTTACCCCTCGATCACAGAAGATCTTCTCATGAAAGCCCTCAAATTTGCCAAAACCATGGCCTCCATTCCAGAGGATGTTATCAAAACCATCCTGCACAGCAGGAAAAGCTTACTGTTTAGCAACGGTAACACCTGGGTGAAAAAAGATCACACTAGTTTTGACGTCACCATGGGCAGTTTTGATGGCGCTGAAGTATGCGAAATTGTTGGTTTATACATCCTAGATATGTTGAAAAAGGAATTTGGTGTAAATGCTCTAGGCCTGTATCGTGATGACGGTTTAGGTTGTTTCCCCAACATGTCTGGACCCAAAGCAGACAGCACCCGTAAGAAAATGATCAAACTCTTTTCCAATGTTGGGTTAAAGATAACCATTGAAACTAACCTGACCTGCACAGATTTCTTAGACGTAACATTTGACCTCCAAAATGACGTCTTCTACCCTTACAGAAAACCGAACAATGACCCTCTCTATATCCACGCACAATCCAATCACCCCCCAGCTATCATTAGGCAGATACCTATGATGATCAGTAAACGTGTTTCTGACAACTCCTGCAATAAAGAGCTATTTATGAAAGCCAAACCCATGTATGATGAAGCTTTAGCGAAAAGCGGGTTCTCAGAAAGCTTAAAATATGTTGAACCAACAGTGAAAAGCAAGAGAAACAGGAAAAGGAAAATAATATGGTTTAATCCACCCTACAGCCGTCATGTAAAAACCAACATTGGCAGAAAATTCATGAAACTAGTTGAAAAACACTTCCCTCAACATCACAGGTACCACAGGTTATTCAACAGGAACAATTTGAAAATTAGCTACAGCTGTCTACCCAACATGTCTAACCTGATCAGCAAACATAATATGAAGGTTCTAAATTCTGACAATGCTGTGAATGCACCCCAAAAACAATGTAACTGCCGTAAAAAAGACGAATGTCCTATGAATGGTCAATGTCAGCTGAAATGCATTGTCTATAAAGCAACAGTTAGAACAGACAACGACGTGAAACAATACATAGGGTGTACTGAAGGTGATTTCAAGACAAGATATAATAACCACAAGCAATCCTTTCGGAACAGATCCCACGCTAAAAACACTGAACTGTCTAAACACATTTGGTCACTAAAAGACAACAATATCAATTACAAGCTCTCCTGGGAAATATCTGCCAAGGCAGCACCTTACTTCTGTGGGACTAGGAAGTGTGATCTCTGCTTGTCTGAAAAGCTACTTATAGCTACGGCCCCCCCTGGATCATTGTTGAACTCAAGAGCTGAAATTCTCTCCAAGTGCCGCCATCAAAACAAATTCACCCTGAAATATTTTAAACCTAGCATTCGTACTAATATTCAGCGTGCCCCCTTAACCCCCCCCCCCCCCCCTACGAGGATCCGCTGGGCAGACTCATTTGTTCAGGTAGTTGTTCTCTCACTGCTGGCTCGTGGAGTCCATTGGATGACAGGAAAGTTCTACTTTATCCTGGTCTAATGGGCTTTACGACCTTCAGCTAGGAGACTTGCACCACTTGGTATGGGTATAGTATATTTGCCTTTTATATTGTATATTTGCCTTGTATATTGTGTATTTTCACAGTATATGTGTATTTTTATCATATCATATGTATACTACTGATATGTTCACTGCTTCCAAGGCCCTATTAGACATCATTTCAATATGCTGTTTGAGCATCCTGGTTATATCTTTGGGTTATATCTTTGTATTATATTTACTATTTACTACTTTATATAACCTCTTTGCCCTGCCCTGTTATGTTCCAGTATCGCACGTGTACCCCGACCAATCCTATTGTGCACCCGAGAACAATAGGATCAGTGTCAGTCTTTCACATCCCCCCCCCCCCCCGACCCGAATCGCACAAAGCATAATCTCGTAATCTCGTAAAGTCTCGGCTTTTCAAACCACGACGTTAGCTTCATTCTAACCACATTCACCTGATGATCGGGTCGCATCCCGTGAAACAGTCTGTTGTGAATTAACAGTGTTGTTTTTCTTCAGAGTTATATATATATATATATATATATATATATATATATATATATATATATAGTGTCATTATTTTGTAATATTCTGTTGGTAGTTCGCATATGTTTATAACGTAAGTCTTTATTGTAAGTAACTATTTTTTTTTACTCGAAATGGTCTCGGCCGGATTTCTAGAGTCCTTACCTCCGAGTCCGAGTACAAGTCCGAGTCCAGGACTCTCAAGTCAGAGTTCGATTCTCTAAAAAAAGTGGATCCAGTCCATGTTCGCACTCGAGTTCTAAATCACTGAACCTGAATGCAAAATCTGCTCCAGGCAAATTATCCTGAATTAAAGACGGCTTTACGATTATGGGTCGTGTGATTATGAAACGAGTTGTAAAGACCTCAGGTTATCCAAGCCCCGCCCCCCGCCCCGACTGACCTAATAGATTATCCCCGCGGGTAGTCTGAACTTTTTTTATCGTTACCCCCGCATTGTTCATATAATACCCCGTCGCTGATTTAACTAAATGATAAATTCTAGTGCTTTTAGCGTATAGTATATTGTATAAATAAACAACGGAAGATTTAAAGTATGGAATTAATATAAGAAAAAAAATAAAGTGGTCGCAAAAAGTTGATTATATTGTAAATTACATGTATAGCGATTCATACATTTACCAAAGCGCACGACGCTTTATTTGCAAATTAAATATATACATAGATTAAAACTAACCTTAAGAACATCAAGGAGAAAGATATTGTATTGATTTTATGTAAAGAATCGACAATTTTCAAGGGGTAATCTGAAATCGTAAGGCTTAATCTGAAACCAGTTATGTAGTCCAGTCAACATCATCCGAGTCCGAATGCAAGTCAGAGTCCAGGCCAATCAAGTCCAAGTCCATGAGGCTAAATCCATCTTCTTCGAGTTCGAGTTATTTGGAACTCAAGTCCAAGTCTGAGTCTGAATCCAATTAAAAAATCCCTAGAAAGCAATTTAAAATGGAAATTTCAGATCGTCATGTACATTTTTAAATTAGTTCACACATGCTTTTTTTATGGTTAATTACATGTGTAGCTCAAGATGCTGAGCAAAGCTTGGTATATACAGTGTTATTATTTTGTAATGTTTTGTTAGTAGTCGGCATATGTACATGAGTCTTTATAATATATGGCAGAGTCCACTTCCAAGTCCCTACAAAAGCGGACTCGAGCCCGGATTCGAGTCCAAGTACGGGCTCGAGTCGTACATTACTCTCTGAAATCGATTTCAAGTTACGGGGAGGGGGGGGGGGGTTAATCTGAACAGGGGGTATTCTAAAATCGCTAAACCGTTGCTTGAAATAATCAGGAATTCACAGTTGTTATTTATGACTGAGAGGTTAAGATTTCATCACGCACCTGATACTAATTGATTTGCGTCCAGCCATTGCTGATTTGATGGATTGATATAAATAACCTACATATTGTTAAAGCCATGGTGAAGTCATGTCAATGCACCGTCGGCTAAATGCTATTACCATCGCAACGTAGGACTTGGCTTTGTTCTCAATAATAAGATTATTCGCTTGAGAACGAGGCGGAATCCATTAAATCTGGTTTTAAATTCATTAAATCTATTAAATCCGTCTTCACACTATAGGCTTAGCGTGTTGAATATGGTTTCTCCAATACCAAATTTAGCATACTGATTTCGACATATCTCTTGTTCATACTGCAACAAACAAGTATTTTCAATATTAAATCCGAAAGTGTTTCCTATTCACTTTACGTTTTTACAGTTATCGCCTATGCACCTGGAAATATTCCTCCCATTGTGTATGCTTTCGGCAAACGGTAATTGACGTCACACAATTAACGCGTGTTCACACTGCGTTGCTGCGAATACTGTATTAATGAATTCGGTATCGAAATAACCCCAGATGTGGTTTCATCGACGCGGATCGAAACACGCAAATGAATTCGGCATAAGTGTGAACAGAACGTGGATTTAAAAGCAATAAATCGGTATTCGATACCAATTTAAGTGAATAGGGTGTAGTGTAAATTTTTTCCTTTATACATCTATAATAATGTAACATCTGGTAACATATCTCGAATGAGTTCATATAAATATCAGGTTTATATCATTAAATAGGGAACTATTTCATCCATTCCATTTTTTGTCTAAGGACAGACCTTAATGGAGGTTGGATATTAAAAATAAGTAAGCACCTGAAAACAACTTGACTGATATATTAATAAGTTATATCTGGTAAAATTCTACGCAGAAATGTGTTTAGGAAGGTCATGTGTTATATGGAAACGAAGAAGTATCACAAATTTAAAATATAGGAACTAGAAATGAGAATTTTAATTTTATTTTAGCATTTGTAAATGTAAAGTGAAATTCTTATTTAGGATTTGAGATTCTCAGCTGATTCCTTCTAAACAGCCTTTGCATGAGAAAAGTAATACTTACCATCAAATCAGCACTGGCTGGAGCGCAACTCAGTTAGTATCAGGTGCGTGATGAAATCTTATTCCCTCAGTCATTAATAACAACAATGAAGTCTGGATTATTTTAAGCCACGGTGTAGCGCTTTCAGATGAACTCCTGTTCAGATTACCCCCGGTAATTTTAAATCGATTTCAGAGAGTGACATAGGATTCCAGCTCGGACTTGCGCATATGGACTCGAGTCATTACTTGAGGTCAATTTTAAGGGACTCGAAATCGGACTCAAGGGCCCTAATTTTTACTCAGACTCGGAGGTTTAGATTCGATAAATTAGACCGAGTCTAACTTAAATCCAGTTGGCAAAATATACCCTTATATATACAGAGAGAGACTGATATACATGTGAACTACCTACATATTATTTCAAAACATAAAACTATACATACCATGCAAGCTTTAGCTCAAGGGGCCTGGACACCTGAGGGGTAAAACGCTCGGTCTTCACCGGGTTTGATCCCAGGTGTCCCTGATCTATGTCCCGTCCAAGGTTGGTGGTTCTCTCCGGGTTCTCCGGCTTCCTCCACCTCTCTCACTATGGTCTTCATCTGTAAAGTATCTTCTAGTTTCGCTTTAAATATCAAACACTTTGTCTTTGCTGAGGGAGCCAGTGCGGGCAGGATATTTTCCAGAGACCTGTGACTGGCTAAAGTGCTGACTTCACATTCAGCCAGTCAGTCAGTCTGTCAAGCTTTAGCTAAATCTACCCAAACATTCAAATAAAACGATCTATAAAAATAACATAAACATACACACGATAATCCCATATTTCCATTCAAAATTTCTTTTGATAGTGTTTGTTTTGGACTCCGGCTCTGACTTGGACTCGGGTTCCAAGTGAATGGGACTCGAAGAACGTGTACTTGGACTCAAGTTGCCTGGACTCAGATTTGCACTCGGATTCAGATAATGGGGACTCGACTATACATCATTGATATTGTTTAGGAAGAAGTATGGAAGATAACCTGAATCTAAAGGGTTAAGGTCGCATTATATGAACGGTACCTTGTAGATGCGCGGAAATTTGTTGAAGGTAAAATACGTCTTCACTGCAATGGATCCTATCATTCCACCACAAAAAGTAATTTCCTCGGATTGAATTCATCAAAGGGATTTGAAGCCTCGTTATCAATTCGTCTCGGATCAAACACCTGGAAAAAACGGCATTGAGTTCTATGCTGCTATAACTGAAGGGTGGGCCATTATAGATGTTTAATCAGGGTTTGTAAATGTTGTCTCCCCCATCAAGCAACTAGAATTAGCTCTTAACCTGTCTGAGCGCTTGACCAAACCTTTTGTGAAGTCTCTCCGTCCCTTTTATAAATTTGTCCAGACACCCGTTTAGAGCTGAAGTTATTGAGGACGGATTCGAGACTGGAAATATATGGGGAAGCGATTCAAGGAAGATTTATGCGACAGACCTGTAAAATCAGTAAGATCTCCAGCGACACTTGTTTATGTGATTCCAGACATTGAACATATCGCAAACATATGGTTGTTTTGACATTTTTTTGGCGTGTGTCCCACTGGTGGCGGGGTGACGGTCCCAAAGGTGTTAACTTAACCTCGCCAGCACAAAACTATATCTGCAGTTATGTCCATTAAGTAATAAAAAGGTAGTTTTATTCCAGTCACGTCGATCTATCTTCAGTGGTTGGGAGATGATTTAAAGGTGTAGGTCACGGACCTTTTTTTAAAATAACCCAACTAATAATGAAATGTGCTTTACCCCGAATTAAAGTGCATATATATATAATATATATATATATATATATATATATATATATATATATATACATGTATATATATATGTGTGTTTGTGTGTGTACGACATTTGTTTGGTAGAGTTCTGTGGTCAATCCAAATAATTTATAACGCATCTGTTAATGCTAGTTCATCAAGCAGAAAGGCAGAAAACAAACTAATTATTCATATATTTTATTTCAGGTATCAGTCTTATTTTCTGAATAGCGTTGTCTGGAGGGATCAGTGAATTTAACCCCACTCCCCCCCCCCCCCACCCCGCCACACTTGGTAAAAAGTGGAGGAATGTATACCCCCATCCCGCTATATATTAACGCCCCAGCAGGCCTCCTTTATTCTAAAATGGAGCCAAGGGGCAAAGCCAGGGGGTACTTCACCACTTATCTGGCTTTGTATGTAATATTGATATTAAACTTCCCAGACCCTAAAAATCTTCTAGATTTTACAGCATGAAAATAATTTTCAAAACATGAAAAATGTCAATCATGCTTTTTATCAAGTTTTATTTCTGTAACAATTTGATATGGACAGACAGAAATAGAATAATGTGTCATCAGATAATAAAGAAGCTTGAGATAAGGAATCGTGTACCCCAAACAAATAATACTAAGTTAAAACGATTTTTCACCTGACAAATGACACTTTTCACCCATTCCTGATTTTCATATATGTTGTGGCAACTGCTTCTTTTGTTTTGAATAATAAAAGGTTCCAGGAATATTGAAATTATGAACTTATTCTCGGCAGAATCTAAATTTTTCTTGGATTCACTCTCGACGATCTCAAAGAAACAAAATGTTCAATACGCTGCCCCCCCCCCCCCCCCCCCCTCCCCTTTCAAGACATCCTGGCCATACGCTCCCGGGAGCTTGTAGCAAACGATGTATTTATCTTATCTGGTCCGATGTATTTAAAAAGAGCTTCCATTGAGAAGTAGTTTTACAGTTTTGCAGTACTTACACTATTTAGGTACTATTAAGTAGAATTGTGCACCACACAAAAATAATTAAGATATTTAATATAAAAAATCACTGAATTATGCAGTTTTGAAAAATACATAACAACCGATGTATGTGATGAAACGCTCTAAAATCACATGATATTAGAACGTCATGAGAAAATACTATCCTCTGTATGAGTCTAATTACATACTAATTAGTAAGACATAGCGCAACACTTAAATGGATTTTGGTTCCTCAAGATCTTTATTTTTGGCCACGAGGCCTTTCTAACAAATTTCATACTCTATGCTTAGTTATAGAGGTTTGAACACTGTAACAGGACAATATCGCCGTTATCTCATTATGTCGATGATTTAACTAGATGATTTCACAATATTTTGTTTTCATAGATATCTATTAATATTTTCTTGATTATTCAGTCTTCAGACTTGAAATCCTAATTGTGCCTTACTAGTCATTGGCGCTCTCAGTGAAAACCATGTGATCATTTTAGTTTAATTATTGTACAATTAATTAAATCTAAATTTAATATTAAACTTAAAGGGCAGTTAAAAAATCCGGTAGAACCGGATGTGTGTTTTCATACACAACAAAACTTTATTCAAAGGGAAATGCTGATGCTATTTGCACCATCGAGATCAGAAACATAGGCCTATACGACTTCGGGTCTAAATTCTGTAATATTTATCAATTTTTATGCAAGACCCGAAACAAAAGCAGATAAATGCGGTAAAGTTAAAGTATTCTCAACCTGTTTTATTGTTTATATGATCATAAATAAAGTATGATAGCGTAGGTTCTGACAACGTGAGACAGTAAAACCCAGTAATAGACTGCTTTATGGCTATTAGTTGCTGCTAGTGCGAAGGGAAAATGGCGACGGGTGTGTTGGTAGAAATTGTCTCCAGCTTTTTAGGCATTGGCTTTTTTTATGTGGCCCAGGAAAAGAGATCGCACCGTTTAATAATATGGACATATCAGGTTCTGCGATTAGTTTCATCTGAAGATAGCTCAGTGAGTTGAAAAGGATTGGCAGCTGCTGCACAATGCTGCCATAGCTTCAAAGTGTACTTTACGTCATATAATGGACCTGCGTTGGAAAACTAATGCACTTTCATTTATTTCGTAAATACCGCTCCAATATCCGTAAAATAAAAATAAACCAACCGGGAAGCTATTGTTGCCTTATTAGTTAATAAATTATCCTGCAAAATCAATTAAGAAATTAAAAACAGAAACACCATACATCAGCACTTTAAAGCGATTTCTATAGAGACTATAACACCAACTGAGCTATTTTGCGTCATAATTTAATTTGTGGAAGGGACACTAATTTTTCTCGAAAACATTTAATCATATTTTCACACATAGACTAGCTTAATCTGTAAACTGAATCAATTTATACTCCCGTTATTCTACCAATAGTGACCCATGTGCAGTGATGCTCAGCAAAGGAAGAGTTCACAGAAGGAAAACACTGACAGTGAGAACTGTTAATGCGTTTTACGAAAATAATATAATAGTTAGGGGCAGGATACCTGTAACGTCTTGAGCCCGAACTTTTTTCATAAATATAAATAATTATATTATGTCAGTGGATATGTTATCAGTACAACAAGTGATGTGTACTACAGAGTCACACATGCAATCGACAGGGACAGATCAGAGAATTTGGAAAAAGGAAGGGTCTAAGACGGGAAGACTCGTGAGAAGACCCTATAATATGAGTTCCAGAAAAGTGGTATCTAGGTGGCAAATATTGATTTGATGCCCTACAAGGAATCTACTAGAATTTACCTACCAGGTATGTTACATATACGTGAAACAACGTGTGTCCTTCTTAAATATCTACCTAAATTACCCAAGGTATCTGCTAGTATTTCGCATAGAAACTGTTAGCTTACTCTTGTACACGAATGGAAATAAGTTTGCACCGGACGCGATCAGTGGTTTGACATGTAAACACGCCACCCTTCACCGCAACATTACAATTAAGATTTCCTAAAGCTTTTTGACATGTGTTTAAACTGTTTCTTTCATTTTTCATCTCCTTGTTTGGGAATTGTGGCGCATGCTCAAGATCAGACTTCTGCATATGTCACGCAGGCTTGTAATGGTAAACAGACACACATGGGCTGTGAACACAGAACCGTGACGATCGACGTATAATACAGGTGAACTGGCGTGTGACCGGTTGGCTTGCTGGGAAACTTGTTTTCAGCCAAAATGAACTATTGTCGTGGATTGATACACAAATCCTTGCTAATGGAACCGGCTTCTGCGGAGTGAAGCCCAGGATTCAAAGCCGGGAGATCGTGAGTTCGAATCTCAACCGAGGTGGGGAGATTTTTCACGGTCGGCCCTTACCCAGAATGAGCGCTCTGCAGCCAAATGGGGAGATTGTGCCCAACAGTCATGTTTCGCTCACAAACGAGTGCACCTATCGGGGAATCCTCGGTGTTATGACCCAGCAATGGGGTTACTCCCACCCAGGACCTGCAGGAGTGGTACCAGAACATCAGTATAATCGAGTATAAGCTCCTGTCACGTAGTCCGAAACCGAAATTGAAACTCTCCAGATGTACATAATATAGTTAAGTTAGCATTTTAAACACTGAGGCGACAACCTCCACTGAAAAAAAATCTTTAAACAATTCTTGAAAATGATACCTTTAAAAAGACTGCGGCGACTTATTAAAGGGGTTGGGATTGCGCAGAACCTCTGTACCTGACACAAAACAAAACCAAACGCTGGTAATCTGGTAATATCATTTTCATTGGTAACACAAAATTGTTGACTGTTTGACTTTCAATCCGTAAGTATAACGTGCACGCCATCATTTACTATAATAGTCCGACCATAGATTTAATGGCAGAAAAAAATTAAATGGAAGAAACTAAGTGTATGGTAATTAGCCTTTCTCGTATACCATTATTACCAATCTTCAATTAAATTAATGCAAATAATCTATATTTATGTTGCCTTTCAGATTGGAGAAATCCCATAATGTCTCCTTTGGGCTAGTAGTTGGTAGTATAATGTCGACGAAAAACCTTTCGAAACTTTAATTCTGTTTGATGCGTATCCTTTGATTGCCTTATAAACTGAGATAAAACAAGAGTTTTAGCTCCGATCAAAAGCTATATCCCGAAGATCAACTGAGTTTAATCACATGAATTAAAAACTATACGACTTGAGAAGAGCCCGTTGCAGCTTTTTTTCTATCCTCTAGGCGCACATAATATACATTTAATCAGAATTTTTACTTGGCCAGTCAGAAATAAAATTGCCATGATGTAATTCTGCTCAGATGAATAAAAATACCTGCCCTGCACGGCACTCTAATCAAAGGGCCACGTTAAAGAGAGCAAAAATCCAACTCAATCTTTACTAAAGTGAAAAAAGTCATTATCTGAGAGACAGGCAGTAGAATATCCAGGAACTCGTTCAAAAGGTTTAAGAAGTTCTATTTTGCTTGAATAACACCCTGTATCCGTGGCCTTAGGGACGTTTTCCCATGGGCTGTTCAACAAACAGGACGTCAAATTTTGCCTTCGGGTGCGCTTATTTTTAAATTGAAGGTTTTACGTCTGTTTGAAGTTTGCTGTTGCATGTCGTTCAACCATATAAATGCGCGAGACTTTCACATAGAGATAAGACTTACATTAAAAAACACAATTTCTAACTTTAAGCCAATCGTGTTGATTTATTACAATATTTGTGTGGCACAATAGTATTCATCCTGTATTATTTGAAGATTTCTTTTTTAGACAGTCCTACATCTGTTTTAAATTGCATCTGTCTTCGCCCACAAGCTACCTCTTCTGTCTCTTCGTCTATCTCGTCATTTCACATTTATGTTCTGTTTGTGACTGGCACATGCTGTTATAAGCATATTACCCGTTCTTTGGTTTGGACAGGTCGGGATAAGCTTGAGGACATTATCTTGGACAGAATTCACATGGATCGAGTTCACTGGCGAAGTTGCTAATATATGGCGCTGAGATAACCCCTTCGAGAATTAATATAATAATTCTCAAAGTACATAAAAAAATATTCGCACAAATTTATAGGGACCATCATTATATAAAGTCAACCTGCCGACACATGTAGTGGGTAGCACTATGACGTCACTACCGTGACGCCACTTCGCTAGTTCCTATGAAAGTGTACAAATACACAGAGGGGTTGGGATTCTGTCGTTGCTTAGTACTTAACGCAGCCGACCGGAAATCGGATTATTATAGGTTAGATTCTCATCGGCAGTGATCCGACTTTTCTGTGTGTTCTACTTCACTCTATATTTCTATATATATATATAAGGCGCGGATCCAGGAGTTTTTGGCAGGGGGAGGAGGTAAACGGGTGTCATTGTGTGATTATTCCGAGCAATTCACCTGTCATGATTTAAAATTGTTCTGAAAAAAAGGTTGTTGGTCGGGAGCGGATGGGGGGGGGGGTCCCCATGGATCCGCGCCTGTATATATATGTGTGTATATATATATATATAGAGAGAGAGAGAGAGGGAGAGGGAGAGACAGACAGACAGACAGACAGGCGGAGAGCCAGAAAGAGTTATTACACAAGGTTCAACAATATCAGTGTTCTATGGTCGCATATTAATCATGTATTCCTGTTTCCTGCTCTAGTTTAGGACACGGAGTTAGTCCAGTGCTAGACACACACAAGTCTGTCCATCAAGCCTCACAAATACCTCCGTTATCAGTCCATGCGTAGAAAAGTGACTGGAGGTGGAGTACACATGGTTGCTGGGCAGTGCTGCGCCCGGACTGGTATCACACGCAGATAACCCGTAACAGCAGGCAGTCGCCCCTCAACTAACCAAGCAACAGAACGATTACATATTGTTACTACAGCGCAGAACTGGTAAGGAAATATATAATATCTAATTTAAAAATCATAACTGAGCTTTCTTGGGTTTAAAGAAAGTGTCAATTGCCTCCGCAGGAAGGTATGCGTACATACTCGTTCGTGTGTGTGTGGATGGGTGTTATGGTGTTTTTTTTTGTGTGTGCGTGTTTGTTCACAAAATTACTTGTGCAATCATGACCGAAACCTCATGAAATTATCGATGCCTTTCGGGAATGGACCCAGTAAGAAATGATTAGATTTTGGTGTGGATCCCGCACATGACCCGGATTTAGGAACGCCATTAAGGAATATTCACAACTGTACAGTTACTAATGCAAGAATGAACCTGGGAGTGCGGGCCGAATAAGTGATTGCAAACACATGGTGGAGGCTTGCATTCCTTAGAATGTAAATTTCTAGCACTGAGTATTTTATGGGCCTGGTTTTGATATGAACAGAGAAACACACGAATGGTTAAAGTCGATACTAAGGTTGGCTTATATAAAATGTTCACGAGGTCAGGCCTAAGCTTAGCGATTTTTGCGTTTCCGCTCATTTCGCGAGGCTTTATATTCGCTATCTATAGATTAACAAGTACAGAAGACTGAATAGGCGTGAAAGTGTTTGTACAACGAAACTACAGTGGTACGTTATTAATCAGTTCTCCGCACCAAATAGCTAGTTGTTTATCTTTTTTTCAGTCGACTGAATGAATGAAGATGATATTTACCGAGTTCGCGAGTTAGGATGTATGCAGGAGGCTAGACCAGCCGGCCCTTCCAGCTATGTTAACTCAACTTTAAAAAATTAGAAGAAAAAAAACAAATTGGGATTTTTCAAAGGTCAAGATGCTATCCATGCCCAGTGGAATGAGCTGTTCCAGGGCACACCAAAACCTCACCAGCCCGACCCACGCGGCCTAGCAACATTAGAACAGCTCCAATGTACGCGCTATAACGCTTATTACTGGTACTCTTGTGTGTGAAGGTAATAAAAAGCGGCCTGGCTGAAAACTTGTAGACAAACAACTAAAACCCATGCAGCTAAGCATCTGTTAAAAACAGCTGTATACTTAAGACGCGATTCGTTACCTATCATCTTAATACCTTTAATGGATTTGCGTTCAAAGACTGGATTATTAATATCATTTATTATTATTATTATTATTATTATTATTATTATTATTATTATTATTATTATTATTATTATTATTATTATTATTTCAGTAAATGCATAAAGGGTATCTTGTTTAGAAGTCATTCTGTTCTTCCACCAGGCCCTGTGGGATAAATGGTTTAATATGGGTAAATGTCCAGTTTTCTGTTTTCTTGAATCTAGCATCGATACTACTATGCATCTTTTATTTATTTACATTTATTCATTAGAATTAACTTCGTGTATTTTTGTAAATAGGTGAATGTCCAAACAACATGCGTGCCTTAATGAATAGTTATTTCCTCTCCATGTACACTAGAGACGGTATAATTTGCTGTGTCCAGTATTTGAGTGACGACATCAGATGGTACCAACGGATGTGTATTTATTATATTATTTTATCAAAGGGATTCGTCGTCACCTTTGGCCTATATTCGCTAAGGATTCCGAAATCCGACCACCTTTTTTTTTAATTTTAAAGCTAGCCATTCACCTAACTTTTCTGTATAATTTATGTGATTCGGTGCTTTCCCTGCGTACATATTAATGAAATGTAGGTTATTCCTGTTCAGATAAGTTCTTAACGCCTCTGTGACAGTTATATGGACTTATTTATTTACAAGAGTACATGCGCCAGTGTTGACAAACAAAACCACGTTACCTGAGATCCTTGGTATGCGTGGAATCATATGTGCAATGTCTGGTTCGTCTGACAACCAGATGGCCTAGTTGATTATATTTGGATTATTTTGGCGCCCCCCCCCCCCCTCCCCCCCCCACCCCGCATGTTATAAGAACGTAGATATAAACAAAACGAAAAGCCCGCGAGGTTCGGGAGGCTATCTTTACTTAAAATATATCAGATGTCGGAACAGGCCCTGAACTTTCACATTAACCGGTTAATATTGAATAAAGATATATACAAAGGGTCCGATATGTTTAACAGTAAGAGGGAATGTCTTGTATATGAATGCTTATCATCAATCAAATTTAATGTGTATATATACACTGCATGCGTATTATAGCGTTGGTTTTTAGAGTGTGTCACGATTCAAGTACTGTCAGACTAACTAGCCTACTGAACCAAGTATTCACGGCTAAGACTGAATACGATATAACTGAATATCTCTAAATATATCGCCTGTTCACATGACTAGGGAAAAAAAGGAAATAGAGGTAACAGGGTCAGAGCATCCCGCTAAAGGCTATGATTGAGGGTGTCGCGTAGGAAATTGCACCACTATATTGGTCCTTGGATTTCTGAGTCCTCCTTCCTCAAGAAAACTTTGGTTGCAGATGAGTAATATATTTATATATTTAACAGTTTATCCTGCGTCGGCCTGCACCTGCATTTAGGTGCAAGTTAGGCAACACGACAACAAATAAATTATTCTGCAGATTGTGGCGAGTGGTTTCTATTTTCTTTTTGAAAATTTACCGGTTGAGAAAGGTATGTGAATTTAACAAGAAACTTAAAAGAAGGACATAAAAGTTGTTAAATACTTCTTGAAATGTTGCACAGATTATATTTCCTTCACAATATAATTAATACAGTATTATATTTCGTGCAGAGTTTACTTGTATTTGATGCAGAATGTTATATATATATAGAATCTATTTCGTACAGAATATAAAATATGAAAAATGGCTTACCTTGAAGGATACGGTGACAATATTTTATACTTTTATGGCGATTTATTTGGGAATTAACATCGGACCTAATTTTCAAAATGTTTAACACTCCTATCTTTGCTTCGATGCAGATTTTTCGTAACTTCTGGTGTTCCATCATAATTAAGCCGTTGTGCAGACCACAGTTATGAAAAAGAATGGTCGTCACACGCATAAATATCTGTACGCTTTTCAGTTACAGACTTAGTTTAGCTTATTACCATCACATTTTCTATAAATATATGTGACGTTCAAATAGTGATAGTTATGCATTTGGATATATGTAGCAGCAAACCTGTCCCATTCAAATTATGAATTAATATCAAACACATTCATACATAATTTCCTTTATACATAATATAAATCCTATAGAATACAAGACCTACTCAATATAATTCCCACAGAAGATAATTCATACATATACATAAAATATCTCTTTTTTAACTTTATCCTTGACCGATACAATTCATGCAAACTTTTCTATCAGTTTAATTTTGCTTATTAACATCCAGCAATTGACCTGTTTTTCAGAATGTTTGAAACCCCTTTTTCGTTCCAGACAAGTGAACCCAGGCTTCTAATTTTTCAATATTGTTGAGCATTAGAGGAGATCACCGGTGTTACAAAAATGGTCTATCACACGTAAATTTTATACGCTTGTCAGTTACAGGATTGTTTCCGTCACACGGGCAGTAGTGTCTCTTCTACGGGAAATCGCATGTCTTTGTATTCCGGCGCCCTTCTCAGGGTGGCACGTTACATCTGAGCAGTCCCACCAGTGACGGGTCAGAGAGGTTCCTTTTCTTGTTAGCATGGCATTGGCAGAAGGAAAAACCTGACTTCTTTCGCTGGTCTGTCAAGCTGTTAACCGGAATGATAAAACTGTTTATCTGCAGTCTCTCATGAATTATTGAAATACTTGTATCTGGTGGTCTTTGCTTTACGCGGGCTAGATTTTATGGTAATTGATTTTCTATAAAATATGCCATCTAAATATCCCGTCCGGTATTAGATCCATGTCTCTTGGTTAGGGGACCGCCGATTAAGAGTTGCCCCGGGGATCCTTTTTATCGTTCACACAGTCCGGCTGGAATGAAATATGAATTCTTCATATGTCAAGGGATTTAAAATTTTGTCGACTTATCAATAATTGAACACCATTGATTGTCAACTCGCTAGAATCTGAAAGAAAAATATAGAGAACTATCTTAAGTGAGAAATTTAATGTCAATATTAATTTTGTATACTGCCGTTTCATGTATCATCTGTCCGTCATTATAAAATTCGTTTCCGACTTTATATCCGTATTTTCTTTTTTTTTTTTACTTCTTTTTTTGATAAAAACCCTATTTTTATATTTTTTTAAGAAAATGTCTCCACTTGTTGGAATGTATTATTCAAGTTGGCCCCGTTGAGTCTGTACTGCTAGGTTTGCCGAGGAGGAGTAGCCAGTCGGGCTGGTTATTCCATGAATATATCCCCCTGGGCAAAATCAACATTAAGGATGGGCGCCGTTTCATTTTATATCCATTAATTTTGAAAATAATCGTCTTCGCAAATGATGCCTAAAAAGATGGTAAGCCGGTCATCGCAACTTTGCTTCGTTTTCGCGGAGCCAGAAAGAGGAAGCACTTGATGCAATTTTGAAATGTCAAGTTCCATGAAAGGGGGCTTCTACAGTTTACAACGTTATAAATATCACTAGAGTTCTAAAGGCCTGTACAAAAAATAAACCTTTTTGAAGTTGGCAGGGTGTGTTCTTATATATATATATATATATATATATATATATATATATATATATATATATATTACGGCTCACGGTTAATGCGGTCAATTGTATTTTCTCCCACGCTAAGTACCTGCGAAATCAGGTTATCTTAATTGTCTTCGTCAAATAGCAGGAAAGGATGACGTACTGCAGGTGACCGTCGGCAGTGCAATCAATGATCTGGATATCTAGATTCCAGGCTTGGTCATAATTAGTACTTACTGGGTCCTTTAAGTTAAGAGAAAGTCATATAATTGGATGCCAAAGTGTCTTGACCTACACTTCAGACGCATGTCAAGGCCAAGCCTAAACGGATAAATGCTCGATAGTCTCAACATGGTGTCAACACTGACTTATTTTTCCGATTGTTGGATGTAGGAGCTATCATTTAATCTAATATTTCAAGTCATTCTATTAGTTTATTAAAGCAGATCCAGTAAAACACACTTTGTCAAGGATTTTGTGTTTTAAGATTTGCATCTGACGATTTTAAAAACAAGTTTGTTTGATCAAAGAAACGTCAGGTTCAAAGCAAATAGGACCTTTACTTTTAGGAGATATATATACAACGGGTCTTTTAAGTTTAGAACACGCCTGGTACAGTTTGTTTCTTAAGTTCTCCCTTTGGAATTTGCCTGATTCTGTACTCTCGTTTTATAGGAAAGTCCCCGCTTCAAACTTTGGTTTGTGTAATTTTACATGACAATGGAATACGAAAGTTCTAGCGAGAAAACTCGTCATAGAGACGGTATTCCGCTCTTAACTGTGTCCGTGGCAGCCCGTCTCTGAAACTCATTTTCTTTATCTCTTTATCTCTTGACTTTTAATTTGTATTATTTTCAGCCGCCGTTAAAACAGTTTTAGGTAATAGTGTAATAGCTCAGTACAAACTACCAGCACGTAACAATAATTTCTAATATAACAACGCAAATGTTTTCCTCATAAAGTTCACCTTGTTTGTGTCTCTGTAGAGTATTATACTGTTCTATCCGTAAGTACATACCTGTTATTTCAAATTTATTTTCATTTTGTGTAAATGTAACTGTGCATATATCTCTGTATCTGTTTTTGTTCGAAAGTGTATTTTTCATTACTTTTTGTAATTACTCTCTCTCTCTCTCTCTCTCTCTCTCTCTATATATATATATATATATATATATATATATATATATATATATATATATATCATACTTCTACTAGATATCCTTGTTCCTCTAAGATGTTACCACGCTGAATACTTTTCCCACGGCTCTTCCATTCTAAGGTCGTTATTATACCCATTAAACGATCGTCCTTGCAAATTATCCTTTTTAAAACCAAAACCAAAACGAGCCGCCGCACATTACAACTTTGCTTGGTACTCACTGTGTCTGAGAGTGAAGACGCATAAGTCAAAGCTATTTTTAAATGTAAATTTACATAAGAGGTGGTTTCTGCATTGAAAAATATTAATTATGTAACCTAATTAATACTAGAGCTGTTCTAAAGTAAAAGGAATAAACCAGGTCATCTGAAGCAGTGAAATGGTGTGTTTATACATACCACATACATATCTGCCTGAAATCTCTTATAAAATGTCTGTCAATCTTGTCAATCAACTTAAAGATTTGAATACTTGATTGGGCAAGCAAGCATGCGCACTCGCGGTTAATGAGGACAATTGTATTTCCCCCACGCTAAGTGCCTGCGAAATCAGATTTTCTAAATTAAATTGTCTTCCTCAAATAGCAGCATTGGAAGGCGGACTAGAGGTGACCTTTAATATTGGAATCAATCTGGATATCTGGAACCTAGAAATGGTGCTTATTGGTACTTACCTTTGGATCTTAATGGTGTATTGAAGTCACGTATTGGATATCAAAATGTCTTTGGCCAATGTTGAAGACTCGTGCCATTTCTAATGTTGAAAAAACCATTAAGTTATGTAATAGTTTATACATGGGTATGTAGACTGAATTGTTTTCCTAGCTGTTGGCTGTAGAACTGTGGTTTCATCTTATAATTCTTGGCGGTCTAGTCATATAAAATATTCGATTCATCCTAGAGTCCTCAAATTGTATACTTTTTGTCAAGGTGCTGATTTAAAAAGTGTACATTCTGTACATTATAAAATGGGACATTTCTTATTCAACAAAAGTTCAGTTCGTAGCAATGAGGATTTATATCTATATCTATACATATATATATATATATATATAAATATATATATATATATATATATATATATATAGAGTGTGGAACCCCCCTTGCGACAACACTACAATCGCGGCCACCCAACAATCACGACCACTTTTCATGGTCACGAATATATGATCCAGTTAATTTTACAGTTGCGGCCACCCCAAAATTATGACCACTTGGGTATATGAGGGGTTCAACTATATATATATATATATATATATATATATATATATATATATATATATATATATATATATGTATATATATATACAGTGCACCTCAAACAAGTAATTACTGAGTTACAAAAGTAGTAATAATTGACAATTTTCATCTTTTCATGCTGTTTAAATAGCATGTTTCTTTTTTTTTTGAGTGATAAAGACGTTCCAAGATTATTTATGAACTGATTCTCGGCAGAACCTAAATTTTTCTTGGACTCACTCTCGACCGTCTCAGAGAAACAAAATGTAATATATAAATGCATATATATATATATATATATATATATATATATATATATATATATATATATATATATATATATATATATATATATATATATATAGAAGGTAGTGTTACCCTCCGATGTAAAGTGCTCTATGGCCTACAGACTAGGCCAGAGCGGTGTAACTCTGAAGAAAATGTGGTTAGAATGATATATTTTCAAACCACGCCGTTAGCTTCATTCTAACCACATTCCCCTGATGATCGGGTCGCATCCCGTGAAACAGACTGTTGTGAATTAACAGTGTTGTTTTTCTTCAGAGTTATATATATATATAATGCGGTCGGGGTATCTTTGACAAAAAGTCACCTACACATGTACCATGTGACATGAGACACTGGTCAATAGTATTACATATACATACAAGATAAACCGTCCACGGAATAGACCTAAGAAGAAAATGCAAAAGTACCAGTGTTATTTGTGAAAATAGTAAAAATGATGGCCATGACTTAAACGCAATAAGCATACATACTGAATGAAAGAATTAAAATTCTTTAAAAACACAGTGTATTAGGCCTACATAAACATTATTAAAAATCAGTTAGCACATGCATGTAAAAGAAACAATATTAAATATACATTTTTACAGGAGTTTTACATTTAAAACTGCAGTAATGAGAAAAAAATATCGATTTTCAAAACATTTTAAGTTAATATTATGTGTTTACAACTTTGGTGGTGCCACTCCACACGTGAACACATCACACTCTACCTACCATGACGTGAATTTGGTTAACATTTTCTTTACATCTGTTATATAGTAGGCCTACATGTGTTGGTGAATATTTGTCAAGAACCTCAATCGTATGCAAGGCCCCTGACTTCGTGCGACCAAGTGCGACTGTATAAGACCAAACAAAAATGAAAAAGGTATGGTTTTCAGGCAACGCCCGCGTCAATTATACCCCCCCCCCCCCCCAAAAAAAATGGTATTTTGAATTTCATCTTTGAAGAAGATAAAATAATACAATTTTGATCAGATTTCCTTTGTTATGTAGTACTTTTGCGTGTTTAGCAAAACAATTCTGTTATTTTCCTGATTTTCCCTAATCATATGATTTTTTTATCGAACTATACCAAACAAAGGTAAAATATGCCAACCCCCCCCCCCCCCCCCACCGCACAGGTTTCTAAAAAAAAGTGCCTGAGAACCATATACATTTTCTTTGGCCTATCCATCACGATTTCCTGCGACCTGGTAGATGTGCACTCAAGCATATCAAGTCACGAAGAGGGCTCCTGCAAAACAATTCTTTCAAATACCCCTTTTTGAGAAGGGATCGCCGATGTGGATTATTTCGGGCCGGTCACCGCTAAATGTAAGAAAACCCCGGGTAGACCCCCGGAGTAAAACTCTGTCCAGCCATCACACACTCTATGGCCATTGTTTTACCGGGCCCGAAGACACAAAGAAAAGGGGCTCTCGCGGGGGAGCAAATATTTAAATTATTAATTATGCACGTAATACGCAAATATTTTAAATAAAAGTGGGTGGAATCTCTTCGGACAAACCCGGAGCATATGTAAGTCGAAAATCACGGCAATCCGTATACGTTGGTATCAGAGGAGATACGGAAAATTACAAAAATTGCCTTAATTATTAATTTATAGATGTGCATGAAGAACAAGTAATGAACGGAGATCAACCCGTGTGTCTGAACAAATATGCACTGTAGCCGAAACTCTTATTTCACAGAAATCACAGCGACAACAGAACAGAGAAGGTTAATTTCCTGTCGGTTTTGATAAGATACCAACAAAGGCGTGACAGGACTTGCTAGTGTAAATCCAATAGCAAGCAGGTATGCGTGATCAGCCTGTCTTTTCCCGAGTGGCTGCTTTCACGTTTAGATATAAGCTCATGTCATACATATGTGAGTAAGCATATAATAGAAAACATGAAAATAAGGCAAAAAAATAAGGTTTGGTTCTCAAGCACTTTTTTCCAGATATCAATGCGGGCGGGCGATGTTTTTTTTCTACTGTTTTTGTATGTTTCGATTGTCATATAATCAGGAAAAACCTAATAATAAGTTTGTTTTATTGCTAAACAAGTAAAAGCACTTCAAAACAAAGGTAATTTAATCAAAATTTTATTTTCTTGAAAGAAATGTCCGAGCGGCTGGAACTAAAAAGTTGTAAGTTTCTACTGAAAATCATAATAATAAGGTTTGATGAGGGGGTTTAAAATTTATGCGGGCGGTGCCTAAGAACCATACCTTTTATTATTATTTTTTTGGCCTTATTACGCTTACTTTCTCGGTCTCGTTGTCATTCAGATATCACCTTAATTGACTTAACCATGAACTCTATTTGACCTTAATCGCGTATTCATTCAATAAATAATCATAAGACCAACGAGCAACCAATCAGGTGACCGCTAACATTGTAAAGCAATCATCCGACAATGCTCTGCAAAACAGAACAAGCACAGTCTGTACCAATGCCCATGTCGGCATAATTTCCGGGATATTTTTTAATAAAAAGGAGACAGTGTAAAAAGTTATAGGCTATGTGTTGCAGGAGCCCTTCCTCCGACTACCGAGTAAACAATAATGTCTTTACCTGGCACGTAATTCGTATGAGACAAATAATCCAAAATATTGCAAGACAGTTCACAATGACTGCGACATATTCAACAATGGAGAACAGCGATACTAGTTGATGACGTCAGTCAATCTGACGTCATACGTCATCGACCTTTGTGACGTCATCATTATGTTGTAAACGGCTCTCGCTACCATCGGCATGGAAGACCTTCTATGTAGGAGCGTTTTGGGGCTCATTATAATAATTAGGTTAAAAGGACGGGACATTTGGGCTGTGGTGTATAGGCCAATTCTTCAGTAAACATATAGGTGTTCATCTCAAAAACAGCGGTTGTTTTTGTAAGATTTTTTTTTCCGGTTAAGGTTCTGAACCTGAGTGTACGGTGGTAATATAAAAGTGACGAGCATACTGCACGTACGTGAACTTTCTTGACCCATCTGCACGTTTATTATCAGATACCTGAATGTTGAGAACCTATATAATTTTTCCTTGACTTTTAAAACCCGTAGCGATTAAAAAGTGTCAGTATTCAAGTTTAAGACTGATGGTGTATTGCAATAAGTGCATATAGAAGGAGGAAACAGGAATCCTGTCGATAAGTAAACGCTGTCAGAACTTTGCACCTCAAATGCGCTGGTCTGTCAGTGGGCCTGCCTGGCAGCGTGTTTGCCTGTCAGTGTATCTGCCTGACAGTATTTGTCGGTTAGTGTGTTTGTCTGTCAGTGTTTGTGTCCGTCATTGTGTCTGCCTTTCAGTGTGTCTGTTTTCCGCGTGTCCACTTGTTAGTGTGTGCCCTGTTCAGTGTATCTGTCTGTCAGTATGTCCGTTTTCAATGTGTCAGCTTGTCAGTATATCTATCTTGCCAGTGTGCCTGTCTCTCAGTGTATCCGCCTGCGAGTGTGTCTGTCGGTCAGTGCGTCTGTCTGTCAGTGTGTCTGCCTGGCAGTGTGTCTGTCTGTCAGTGTCTGCCTGTCAGTGTTACTCTCTGTCAGTGTGTCTGCTTGTCAGTGTTTGTGTCTTTCAGTGTGTCTGCCTGTCAGTTTGTCTGTTTCTCAGCGTGTCCGCTGGTTAGTGTGTCCCCTGGTCAGTGTGTCCGTCTGTCAGTATGTCCGTTGTCAGTGTGTCAGCTAGTCAGTATGTCTGTCTGCCAGTGTGTCTGTCTCTCAGTGTATCCGCCAGCGAGTGTGTCTGCAGGTCAGTGTGTCTGTCTGTAAGTGTGTCCGCCCATCAATGTGTCCGCTGGTCAGTGTGTCTGTCTGTCAATGTGTGTTCTAGCCAGTGAGTATACCCACGAGCCTCTCTGAGTGATGTGTCTGCGTGATGATTTTTTAAGTTCAGTTCCTCAAAAGAAGTAGGTTTTCCGGGCCATTTTTACACGCGCACTAAGTATCATGGTCCCCTCGTACCGGATCAAAAGCTCATCATCCCGTGAGCCGGGGACCAGTCTATGATTAAATTATTAATAGATAATCCCTGCTGGCATTATCTTGTAGCGAGCAGACCACCTGCCACGAGGCGTGTAGGATCGCGTGTAAAACATCATTAACCTGTATACGTGGGCATATGTTTCGCCACTAGATCACGACCCTCACTACAGGCGTCGATCCAGGATTTTTTGCAGGGAGGGGTCAACGGGTGTCATAAAAATTGTCTTATAAAAGGTCGTTGGTTAAGAGCGGGGGGAGGGGGGGGGGGCTCTGACCCCAAAAAAAGCCCCCGCCATGCATAAGATTTGTCTAGAAAAAGGGTCGTTGGTTAAGAGCCTGTATGCACTAGAACTCAGTATGAAAGAAAAAATATCTTACGCGGAGTATATTCATGTATTGAGATTCTTTTGTGTCAGTGAAGTGTCATGACGGCTACGGATGCAAGGACCTATTACCTTTCGCATTGTTTGTAAATATTAATCAACTGCAGATTGCCTATTGAGTAAAGGTTCTCACAACACACCTGTGATGGATGAATGAGCTTCTTTATCTACATGATGTTAGTAAACAAGGTAGGTTTATATGCGCCAAAGTATCCAAACAGAAAATCAATAAAACCTGAAGTTTTTAGTTGTGCTGAAGTTGAAAGGTAGATCACTTGTTGCAAAACACTTGTTACAAGGATTATACTAGTATTAATATACATTATTATCTCTATCCTATTTTCTCTTTTTTTTATCTCTATCCTACTTTTTCAATTCTTTTTCCTTCATTTGTTTTGCACTGTAACATACGGTGTCAAAATGTTCTGAAAAACTGTGATATTGTGTTTTTTAAGTAAATTATTTTTGGCAATTTTGATCAACATGTGATCTCAAAACTGCATGTACAAACTGAGTGCCACGTAAAGTTAGTTTAACTGCGTGCTCAATAATATCACCTTTGCGATTTTATATTTGTGCATTAAGAATAAGCAAGAACCCATATTGTAATTTCATGTGGTCTTATTTCTAATTTAGTCGTACTTTTTTTTCTTCCATTTTCCAACTTTATCTCACTTTTTCAATATTTCCCGTCCTATTTTTGCCTTATACCTTTGTTCATTGACAGCCTGCCACATTTTATAAATAAGTGGATACAAAAAAGCGAATAAACTGTGTGCTTTGGGACCGGAGTTTCAGGTCTATTTATATCAAATGTTTAAGGGATCACCTTTAATTAATAGACTTCAGATATTGGAATAGGCCCCTTTAAGGTATCCCCCCCCCCCCCCCACCCTTCCTCTCCGATACTCTGGATCTGCCTCTTGGATACCCATTCCAAAGAACATGAATCAAGTTTGAATGCACATGTTCATTGTACAAAGAATTACTAGTTTTACTAGTTTTTATAATCAGGATTGACAAAATTATATATTTCCCTCGAATATTTTAGTTTAGTCCAGTGATGTAGGAATTAATTCCAGACTCGAGTCCATTCTAAGGGCTCGGACTGGGACTCGAGGGTCCTGAACTTGGACTTGTAAATGAGTTTCAAGCCGAGGCTGTTTCAAGTCAAGTAGAAAAAAAAACAACTCTGTCACAAATTATAAAAAGATTTTGTGTACTAACAAAATATTACAAAAGCTAATTAAACATTCAAGTAAAGAGCAGTGTATACTAACATAAAATGTATCTCAGATTATTTCAGATATCCTTTGTAAATTCTTTTAAAAAGACCAAAAAAAATAAAAGGTATGGTACTCAGGCACTGCCCGCGGCAATTTAACCCCCCCCCCCCCCCCCGCATCAAATAATTTTATTTTGATTTTCATCTTTCAAGAAGATAAAATAATAAAATTTTGATCAGATTTCCTTTGTTATGTAGTGTTTTTACCTGTTTGGCAAAAAATAATTTGTTATTTTATTCTTTTCCTTGATCATATGACATTTTTATCGAAACCTACAAAAAAGGTAAAAAAATAAAATATCGCCCGCCCGCAATAGTTCACGAAAAAAAGTGCCCGAGAACCATACCTTTTTATTTTTTGGCCTATGAAGATTTGTATTGACTCTGACTCAGACTCTAAATTAATCGGACTCAAAGAAGGTGCTGAACTCGAACCTAAATGAATCGGACTTGGACTCGAACCCGAGTGGCCTGGAATCGGACATGTATTCGGACTGGACTACGTCACTGGTTTAGTCCTTCCGTTCTGTCACACACCACATCGGGGAAGATTTCACCAGTTATATCAGCATCAAATCTGGACTAAAGAATGTATCAAATTAAACTGTCACGACACTAACCTTGCCAATATTCTGTCCATGTATGTTGTGATTTAGAAATAAAAGTAATTTACATCAGTTTTTCTTTAATATTGGCAGATGGAATAATAAAATTTTTATATGGCGGTGGTTGGAATGTTTCAAAACATTTTGATTAGCTTGGTTTGATTAAAAACGGGAGAAAAGAATAATTTAAGATTAGAACTGTTCCGAAATGTACACACGTATTCCAGACAATGTCAATTAATCATAAAATATTATAATTTATTTATTTTAAATTTATAATATAAATATATGAACAAGTTAGGTTCATCTACAGATATTGGGTAAGGTATAGAGCCAAATGATGGTATGCTAATATCCCACTTTTTGACAGTATGGAATATAGTAATATTGATGGTATGTGAGACCATGTAACAGTAATACTAATTGTTATAGATGAAAAATGCTGTGTAATTAAAACTAAAAGTAATAGAAATAGATGGAAAAGGAAGTAATAATAATACATAGCAATGGTAATAGAACTCTTGTAAAAGGACCCACCTCATATATAAATATATATTATATTATATTATATATATATATATATATATATATATATATATATATATACCGCAAGACAAATGACAATACCGCGTGCAAAACCTCCCATGCATCCGAGAAAGAATTATTTAGCAGACGCTCTATGGTATATAAGGGTGACCTTTTTAGCGAAAGTTCAGGGGTTACTTAGTAACCAACAGGTGAGCGCAGGTGTCGCCATCCTAAGTCACACTCTCCGCAGACTTTTTATATTAATCCAGGTACTCGATAGACAGGTACAGTGAAAAATCCAGGTACTTGATAGGAAGGTACAGCGAAAACCTTTTATAACTGATAGTAAGATTAATGGGATATCAGCCGTCCGTGAGAGTGGATCCTAATAGCGATGCAGGCGGAACACTGTGTTTATACCTTTGTTCATTGACAGCCTGCCACATTTTATAAATAAGTGAATACAAAAAAGCGAATAAACTGTGTGCTTTGGGACCGGAGTTTCAGGTCTATTTATATCAAATGTTTAAGGGATCACCTTTAATTAATAGACTTCAGATATTGGAATAGGCCCCTTTAAGGTATCCCCCCCCCCCACCCTTCCTCTCCGATACTCTGGATCTGCCTCTTGGATACCCATTCGAAAGAACATGAATCAAGTTTGAATGCACATGTTCATTGTACAAAGAATTACTAGTTTTACTAGTTTTTATAATCAGGATTGACAAAATTATATATTTCCCTCGAATATTTTAGTTTAGTCCAGTGATGTAGGAATTAATTCCAGACTCGAGTCCATTTTAAGGGCTCGGACTGGGACTCGAGGGTCCTGAACTTGGACTTGTAAATGAGTTTCAAGCCGAGTCTGTTTCAAGTCAAGTAGAAAAAAAACAACTCTGTCACAAATTATAAAAAGATTTTGTGTACTAACAAAATATTACAAAAGCTAATTAAACATTCAAGTAAAGAGCAGTGTATACTAACATAAAATGTATCTCAGATTATTTCAGATATCCTTTGTAAATTCTTTTAAAAAGACCAAAAAAAAAATAAAAGGTATGGTACTCAGGCACTGCCCGCGGCAATTTAACACCCCCCCCCCCCCCCCCATCAAATAATTTTATTTTGATTTTCATCTTTCAAGAAGATAAAATAATAAAATTTTGATCAGATTTCCTTTGTTATGTAGTGTTTTTACCTGTTTGGCAAAAAATAATCTGTTATTTTATTCTTTTCCTTGATCATATGACATTTTTATCGAAACCTACAAAAAAGGTAAAAAAAAATAAAATATCGCCCGCCCGCAATAGTTCACGAAAAAAAGTGCCCGAGAACCATACCTTTTTATTTTTTGGCCTATGACGATTTGTATTGACTCTGACTCAGACTATAAATTAATCGGACTCGAAGAAGGTGCTGAACTCAATCCTAAATGAATCGGACTTGGACTCGAACCCGAGTGGCCTGGAATCGGACATGTATTCGGACTGGACTACGTCACTGGTTTAGTCCTTCCGTTCTGTCACACACCACATCGGGGAAGATCTCACCAGTTATATCAGCATCAAATCTGGACTAAAGAATGTATCAAATTAAATTGTCACGACTCTAACCTTGCCAATATTCTGTCCATGTATGTTGTGATTTAGAAATAAAAGTAATTTACATCAGTTTTTTTTAAATATTGGCAGATGGAATAATAAAATTTTTATATGGCGTTGGTTGGAATGTTTCAAAACATTTTGATTAGCTTGGTTTGATTAAAAACGGGAGAAAAGAATAATTTAAGATTAGAACTGTTCCGAAATGTACACACGTATTCCAGACAATGTCAATTAATCATAAAATATTATAATTTATTTATAATATATTTAATTATTATTATTTATTTATTTATAATATAAATATATGAACAAGTTAGGTTCATCTACAGATATTGGGTAAGGTATAGAGCCAAATGATGGTATGCTAATATCCCACTTTTTGACAGTATGGAATATAGTAATATTGATGGTATGTGAGACCATGTAACAGTAAAACTAATTGTTATAGATGAAAAATGCTGTATAATTAAAATTAAAAGTAATAGAAATAGATGGAAAAGGAAGTAATAATAATACATAGCAATGGTAATAGAACTCTTGTAAAAGGACCCACCTCATATATAAATATATATTATATTATATATATATATATATATATATATATATATATATATATATATATATATATATATATATATATATACCGCAAGACAAATGACAATACCGCGTGCAAAACCTCCCATGCATCCGAGAAAGAATTATTTAGCAGACGCTCTATGATATATAAGGGTGACCTTTTTAGCGAAAGTTCAGGGGTTACTTAGTAACCAACAGGTGAGCGCAGGTGTTGCCATCCTAAGTCACAACCTCCGCAGACTTTTTATATTAATCCAGGTACTCGATAGACAGGTACAGTGAAAAATCCAGGTACTTGATAGGAAGGTACAGCGAAAACCTTTTATAACTGATAGTAAGATTAATGGGATATCAGCCGTCCGTGAGAGTGGATCCTAATAGCGATGCAGGCGGCCCTTAACGAATACAGCACACTATCATTACTGGTGATGTTTGCCGCTGCGGCTGCCGGCCTGACAATCAGGTGTTTGACCTCACCGCAAAGATAGGTTGACCGCGCGCAGCTTCATACCAAATGCTACACGACTTGACCATCGCCGACACTGAATGTATCACCAGTTTTCCATAAGTACTTCTGTGGCCTGCGGAGCTGAGTCGCCGTTCAGTCAGATGCGAATGTGTTTAGAATTATAGCCACCTCGCAGAACACTGTGTTTAACACTTTGTTCGCGAGGGTTTCGTGAATGGGGAATTACCGCGAAAATTAAACCTTTTGTGAATAAGAGGTCCCTCCGTGAGAAGAAAGTAGAAAGGTAAAGAATTGATATTTGATATAAATAAAATTAGAGCTTGTATGTTCCGATATTGCTTGCTGTAAAAAATGATACCATGCATATCTGTCAAGTAATCCGCCATTAACAGTTTCAACTCGTTCGTTGTTCCTTTGGGTCTTTGTTCATTTGTTAAAATTTTGCGCACGGACAATGCGGGACCGGACATTTTGCCCGCAATAGAGAGGTGCCCTTAGTAGGGAGGTTATTGATTTCGGGACCTGCCCGTAAGTGGCAGTAAATAGCAGGTGCCCTTAGTACAAAGGTGCCCTTAAGGACGGGTTCCACTGTAATTCATTTAAAACTCGTTTGCTTACTCCGGTAGATGAATTGAAATAAACAGTCGACGCTCTTGGGCTGGGTTTTTACTTACTCGCCAAGACACAAACAACGTATAAAACAGCTGCAATTGAGATCGTAAGTCCGTTTGCCGGGAAGGTGTTGCTTGAGAACGTTTGTATTCAGTGAGAATAAACTATTAGCGTCAGATGTTTATATACTTCTAAGCGTCCTTGCGCATATCTGACCTTTTGTCACGAGGTAGTATGTCACTGCGCTTGCGCAAAAGGGTTCAGTCACCGCTTCTGACATTGATGGAAATTTAATACTGCAGTTTACCAAAGCCTTATGATGAGCCATTTTCATTAATGGGAAAAAAGGTATGAATACGAGGAAAATTATTTTAAAATGATCCTATCAAACATCACAAAAGAAAATTGTGCCACTGGAGATTAACTATTAATTTAGATCCCGAGGTGTGATCCAGTGAGAAAGATTGTTGTTTGATTATAAATGACATGGTTTGGAAAAGGGGATTTGCAGCAAATAAAGGCGGCGCATATTTATTAATGTGCATCGGGAATCCAGTTAAAGGATGGCGACCTGATAATAAAAACAACCACAGCTGAGCGAGTGAAGTCACTATACTGTGTCAATAATCCTCCAATCGTATCGTCAATTATCGCATATATCATGTGGAAGACGCTTAATAAATCATAACCGATACTTTTTTGTACATCGATATTATTTTTGCTGAAGGTTTAGCTTACTTAACGCCACGCTGCAAATTGACAAATCCTCTGAAATGTACACTTGTATTGGCAAAGTACCTTCTAATTAAATATTTAACTAGTATTTCTTCTTTTACAGATAATTTGCGAGACACGCTTGCAGCGGCAGACATGAACAGAGTCACGCCAGACATCGCTATATCTTGCTTATAACAACACTATTAGCATCAGGGGTACTAAGTCATGACTGTGCATGCCTGCCTGAGACCGTGTATTCTACGCGAATCGTGGCATTGAGGATATTGGTGGAATAGACATATTCAGGTAAGTTATGTCAATAACTAACTGACTTCTGTGGGTAGGGGTAGAGTACAGGGCTTAAAACCGGGAGATCGTGAGTTCGAATATCAGCCGAGGTGGTGTGATTTTCCACGGTCTGCCCCTTTCCAGAGTGAGCGCTCTGCAGGCTCAATGTGCCCTGCATTTGTGTTTCACTCACAAACGAGTGCGCCTTCCGGGGATTCCTCGGTGTCACTATCCAGCGATGGAGGATTACACACGGTACATCGAGCCTGGTTGACGCAAAGATAATCGCGTGTGGCTCCTGATCATGGAGTCCGAACATAAATGGAATACTGATGATGTGCAACGTACTTAGTTAAGCAAGCATTGGAAATTCTAAACCCTAAAGAGTTTTTAAAACTTATGTCAATAACTTGACATTATGGGAGCACTAATGTTGACTTTTAATCTGCATACATTAAATGGTAATACCCTAGCTGCTTCGCATTCATGTCGCTTTTCAAACCTCCGAAAGGAAGGTATTAAGCTTTGCCCTTGCTTTGTTGATTCGTTTTTCTGTTAGCAACTGAAAAGTTATTAGCAGATTTTGATGAAACCCTTCACAGAGTTAGGGTGAAACCCGAGGAAATATGCATTAAATTGTTTAAGATATATATATATATATATATATATATATATATATATATATATATATACATACATACATACATACATACATATACCGTTGTGACACAGGGTGATTCCTTATCAACCAGGGAAACATTCCATTCATGGCTTTTAGGGCAAGAATTTTAAGCAACTGAGCCTGTGTGTCGTATTTTTTTTTTAAGCGGGACACTGTATTACAACACGTTGACCCTTGATTGGAGGATATGTCGTCACACATCTGGTTGTCTCCGCCACGAGAGTATGCGTTCAATCCCGTTCGTGTGTGTGTGTACGTGTTACTGTGTGTTTGTGTGTTTGTTCACAACATAAACGTAATCTCAGTGGTGTTTGGATGTGTGTGTGTGTTTTTTCACAAAATAACTTACGCAATCATGAACCGAATATCATGAAATGTTCAAGCCATTTCGAGAATGGGTCATTGAAGAATCGGTAAGATTTTTATTGTGGACCCGGAACGTGATCCGGATCCAGGAAAGTTTTCAAGGAATGTTCTCAAATGTACCGTCACGAATGCACGAATAAACCTAGGAATTTGCGAATTAATGGATATTCCCTGAAGATGTTCCTAGATCCGGATCATGTTTGGGATAAACACCAAAATCTAATCGATAATTGATTCGATTGGCCAATTCAGGAAATGCTCTAAACATTTCATGATATTCCGTTCATTATTGTGTGTGTTATATTGCAAACAAACACACACACAAATACATCTGCACACACAAACACACCTACACAGGAACACACGAACGGGCCGAATAAAAATCTAACCATGTAATGTGCTTGCCGAATCCAGAATTATGGCAAGGAACAAAGGGATCCACGCATAGCCACAAATTCATAAGCGGGGATAACACCTATTTTACGGTTATAAAATTTTCATATCTATCACTCAGTTAAAAGCACAATAACTCGGCAAAGTGTGGTAAAAACAACCTGTTCAACAATTCTGTATGACAAAAGTTACTCCACTGTGTTGCTATAAAATTCTTTCTTTTTACAAAGGGCAATGTTTAATTTTTCATCAGCTCGACATGCCCACCTTGGCAAGTGTTATTTTCGTCACCAGGAAACTCCCACCTATGTTTTATTTTTAATTTAGGAACTAAGGCCACCCGTTTTGCTTCTACACCATTTCTGCCTCCAACGTGATGGCGGTTTAATCAGAACTGAGTTTCACGCAACTGTCCTTTATCTCACGCTCCCATACTAAAGGACATCAATCAGTCTCATCCATTCTGAGTCTGGCAAAGCAATATGTCCTGATAATCATTCACGTAAGGATACAACACGCTAATTGACTTTTGACCGGACATAAAACCAGTCTCTAAAACGTTAACAACTCTTCAGGGAAGCTGTTTTTGTTTTGCCTATAAACGAATAATGCATTTAATTAAACTCATGACATTCCTTCTGTAAATCCATTTCGTTAATTGCAATGGGTTACTACAAGGAATGCAGTGAGACCGCGAGTTTAAATGATTCTTACTTCGTTAAAATGCACATTATATTTAATGTATATAGTATGGTATAGTATAGTATATTATAGTATAGTAAAATATATTTAAGTTGGGTAGAGTAGAGCATAACATGATATTATATATTTATTTATTTATTTATATACATTATTTTACGAGGGTATCATACAAACCCAATTAGTGCCAAGGCACTAATCTCACTTGGGGCCCTCGAGAATTATTACAAATAACCTTTTTTCTACATACATAGGTAAATACATATAAAATCTCAATATGTAAATCAGAAACTGATTCAAACAGAAATACATAATGATGATCGACTGTCTAAGAACATGGAATTATAAAGTCGACAATTATACATTATATGATAAAATTGAGCATATCTTCAAGATAACTAAAATACATGGCATGGTAGCTAAAAAATAAAATATTCTAAGATGACACTCTGTGGTCAGTCCGTATCTGAAATAAATATTGCTTAAGTGCCCGTTTAAAGGATTGTAGTTCCCCTGAAGCTTTTACTGATTCTGGAAGGTTATTCCACATACTGGCACCCGTGTATCTGAAGGACCGCCGCATGGTCTCCGTGCGAGCAAAAGGCAGAGCCAGTCTTGCCTGAGAATTTGACCTTAAGGAATATCGAAAGTTCTCTGGCTCGAAAGGAAAAAGACTAAGCATATACTGAGGAGTGAGACAGTTAAAAACCTTAAACATTAGAGTACATGTGTTATATCGGACGACATTCTCAAAATTGAGCCATTTTAATTCATAAAACATAGCATCACTACTGGTCTCTATAGGAAGACCTAGAATAATACGCGCAGCCCGTTTTTGGATACGGGAGAGGCTGTTTATGTATGAGATACATGCCTGTCCCAATATGTTTATACAATAACAGATGGAAGGTAATATGTAAGAATAGTAAAATAATACTTTACATCTACGGTTCAGGTACTATTGAGATCCCCACAAAAGGCCTAATAGCTTACTACATTGGTTATTTACATGCGTGATATGAGTACACCAAGACAATGAGCTATCAATGTAAACACCTAGAAGTTTGATTTGATCCACATTTGGTATCATCACACCATTTATATGTACATTTAGAGTGCCTGTCTCAATCTGTCTCTTACGTTGAGATGAACATATTAGCATTGCCTGTATTTTTTTAGTATTGATGACAAATCGGTTAGTTGTGCACCATGTGTGTTAACTTTTGATAAATCCGAATTCAGAGTTCCCTCAATACTAGATACATATTTATCAGATACATATAATGTTGTGTCATCTGCATACATTTCCATTTGACAATGAGTAAGATGAAGTGGTAAATCATTAATGTAAAGAAGAAACATGAGGGGGCCGAGGATTGAGCCCTGTGGTACTCCAGACACACAAGGAACGGGAGCTGATATTTGCCCAAGATAACTAACGGATTGGACGCGGTCTAAAATGTTAGATTCAAACCATTTCAAAGTGGTATTTGAACATCCATATAATTGAAGTTTTCTAAGAAGTATATCGTGTGGAATTAAATCAAAAGCTTTAGAAAAGTCTATTGCTACGCCACCAACAAGATATCCTTGATCAATAGAATTAACCCAATGATTGACTATTTTTGTGAGGCAGGTTTGACATGAATGCTGAGTTCTGAAGCCCGATTGACTCGAAGTTATTAGATTGTGGGACGTTAGATATTTATAGAAGTTATTATAAACGTGTCTTTCAAGTATTTTTGATAAACAGCTAAGAACTGAAATCGGTCGATAATTATCAGGATTTTTTGCGTCACTTCCTTTATGTATTGCACTTACTTTAGCCCTTTTCCACGATCTGGGGAATTCCCCAGATCTCAAGGAAATATTGAATATTTTCGTAAGAACAGGTGGTATATGAGAAGCCGCCGCCTTTAGAAATCGAGGGGAGATATCATCTAGGCCTACCGCTTTGTTTGTACCTAGTTTCTGTAATTCATTGTATACAAATCGACATGAAATCATTGGTATATTGAAATTATTTTGGTTATCTACTTTTTTATGTAAGTATGTTAAGAGTTCGGGTGTTGGTTCATAGTCTGTAACACTAGTATCAATATATCTATGAACAGCTTCTGCGAAATGAGAATTTAGACGTGTAGCAATTTCAGCTGAGTCTGTTAAATCTTCACCGTTAAAATTCATACATGGGGAACTCGACTTCTGGGTTCCTATAATCTCTTTCATGTGACGCCACAATTTACAGGTATCGCCGGCACAATTATTTAAAACATCTCGACAATAATTCCGTGTCGCTTGTTTAATTCTATTAGCAACAGTATTACGGTAGTTCTTGTAGTGAGAAAAAATACCAGAGCGTTTAAAGGAGTCTCTGGCGCGTATGAGGTTCTTAATCTCTTCAGTAAACCATTTTGGTTGAGAAATGCGTTTTACTCGCCTACATTTTATGGGTACATGCGCATCAATAATATTCTTAAATATGCGTGTGAATTGCCCAGTAGCTTCATGGACATCATCTGACTACGCGTCATTAAATACAAAGGATTGTGTAAATGATTCTGCAATAGATAATGTAAAGTTATCAATCTGGAACTTACTCATATCCCTATAGGTAATAGATTTATGTGTTCTGGACTTTATGCAAGGTACCTTCCAGTCGATACCAACAGGGAAATGATCGCTGAGAGCGAGAAAATAGACATTTGATTCAAGAACGTAGTCATCGTTTGAAACATAGATATGGTCTATAAGTGTTTTTGAATTTTCTGTGACACGGGTTGGTTTGGAAATAACTTGCGTCAAACCATAGGAACTCATGAGGTCAGTTAACCTGTGGTTTCAATCTGCTAATAAATTAACATTGAAGTCCCCCATGATAACAGTATATCTACCTGCATCACATGCTTGAATTAATTGTTCTTCAAAATCATCATACCAACAGTCTAAAGAATCAGGCGGTCTATATACATGGCATAAAATCAAATCTCGTCTATTCTTCAATTTCAGTTTTAACCATATGCATTCGGTGTCTGAAGTTAAATTGTCTAAGTAATCGTATTGTAGACATTCACGTAAATAAACAATAATTCCGCCACCTTGTCGGTCGGGTCTATCTCTCCGTATCATGTTAAATCCTTCAATCTGAATATCAGTATCATGGTGCGATTTATTCATAAATGTTTCACTGAGTCCTATTATATCAATCGCTTTCCCTTCAGATGTTAAAAAATATCTTAGTTCATCAATTTTATTTAAAAGATGGTTTACATTTAAGTGGACTAATCTCAAGCCTTTATTTCGTTCGGCTTTATCACATCTGGATCCCTTTATGCGGCTGTTACAGTTGCCCTAGTATAATATAATATAATATAATATAATATAATATAATATAATACAATATAATATAATATAATATAATATAATGATAGAAATCTGCATTGCGATGAATGCAAGCCTCCGCCGTTCATTTATTCGGCCCATATTCCTTACTTCATTCGTGCAAAAGAGACTCTAGATTTGTGACTATTCCTTGATGACGTTACTGAATCCGGATCATGTTCCGGATCCATATCACAAACAATTCTCATTGGTCCATTCCCGATAATGCCTGAAAATGTCATGATATTCTGATCAGCACTGCGTGAGTTATGTTGTGAACAAACACACACAAAAGCACACACAAACCAATACGCATACGAACGCGGACGAACGCATATCCCCCTGGAAGAGGCAATAATATGACATGATATAATCTAATATAACTATTATATATTATAATATAATATAACATATTATAATATAATATAATATAATATATTATTATATAATATAAAACAATATGATTTTTTTTTTGATTCGGCAAAGGATCCAGATTCAGGAATACAGTATTCACAAATGTTAAGCTACTAATGTTCGAATGAACCTTGGAATAAGAGCCAAATAAGTGAATGCTAACTCGATTTTGGAAGCATACCACAATAGGGACCCCCACGTGGCGGAGGCTTGTATTCCTTAGAATGCAGATTTCTAGTAACCAAGGAATTGGCTCTTTTACCCAGACAGCGAACGGTTGTACGCGGGTTGTGACCGAGACGAGTAAGGCCAGTGCTACAGTAGTAATCGAGAGGTGGTTATACAGCCAGAAGTAAAACAAACCCAGCGCTGTTGACGTAGCCACACGGACTGTTGACATAGAGCCAGACAATCAATGAATGTATCCTGCTCGTCTTGAATGTTTTTCGGAAACCTCTTCATAATAAATGATGACAAATATTTAATGTTTGTATTACTGCCCCGTGTTAGTGACCTGTATAATTGAGGGTCAGTCCCGCTGTTGACAAGCGTGTAATTACCTTGTCTTGGTAACACACATATATAATAAATATAAGACTATGTTTAAATATCAGATAACATGCTGTACGTGCTATGCAAACATATTGTGCATTTTTCATAAAATGCTCTAATGCAAATAAAATAGACCATAAAAGTAACAGCTAACACAGATCCATGTATATTATAACTATACCATGCTAATAATTAAAAAAAATTGAAATGCATTTAAAATTTAAAAAAAAATAATGTTAAATAATGTCACTGTATAAAATGGGAAAAAGTCAGGTCATGTACAGTGTGAATTTATAAAGACCAAATTGCTGTATCCGATATATATACATTCTTGTGTTTGCATTCTTCGAATTACATGCAAAATTGTCAAAAAAGAGACATGCCCCAGGGTAAGGTAAAAAGGAGAGTACCTCAAGAGCGCATTAATAATAAAAATAATAATAATAATAATATAAAATTATAATAATAATATCCGCGTAATTTGCGGGAATCGAAAAGGGAGCAAGACACTTTATTGGCAAATAATAATTCAGCGTTTCATAAATCCATCATTTCTTGTTCGACACCATTAAGAAGTGTGGCTACCCCTGACTTCAATAAATATGCGCCCAGAATTTTCCCGAAGAATGGACTCGGATAACGTAGCCGTGAACACACAGCTATGAATTGGAATTAATACTGGAGCCAACATGATTAACTATTTTATGTAAGAAGAGAGGCGTTGTCATATTGGTGAATATTCATCGAGAGTTTCATTAGTATTCATTAGGTTCCCGGGAAGTTATCGCAGCAACATCAAAGGTTAGCGGACGGACCTAATGACACACGGAAAAACGGATGCTGCTCATGTATAAGAAAAGATGACATTAGAAAAAGTGAGGTTTTATCTAGTTAGCCAGAAACATCTTACGAATTCGGTGCGATGAACTCGCCCCTTATAATTGGTAGCTCTTGCGTCTGTCAGGTTATATACGGGAATTTTTTAAACTGCACAAACTTGTAATATAGCATTAAATAAGGTCTCAAGGGGTCATTTATAAAGCCATGGACCAAGGGACCACGGTCATCAAAGACCGAGGCCTTTAAATTTTAAGGTTGAACCATTAACGTTTAATTTAGAGTTTGTATAAATAATTCTTTTTTATAAAATATGAATTTTGTGAATTATCTATCAATGAAATTATGATTAATATCTATATGTTAATAACAGAAATACTCATGTCCTGCTCTTGCTAAGGTCGTGAGTAAAGTCTTGATATAAGGGATCAATATATTTTTTCAAATACAAAAGGTGTCACTACTTTATCTAAATGGTTTTATAATAATAAGCTTTCAATCAATATCGAAAAAACATCAACCATCCTCTTCAGATCCCGTTCTTTGAAGACTTTGGACCTTAATATCACAGCATTTGACCAGCCCATCAAACAATCTACCAGTATCACTTACTTGGGGTTAGTGCTTAATGAAAAACTAACATGGTCGGATCACTCTGAACAAGTATGCAAAAAGCTCACTTCTAAAGTAGGTGCACTCTTTAGGTGCAGTCGATACATACCTCAATTAAGACACAGCTGCATTAAAATTGTACACTGGCTTGATTCAGCCACATATTGACTATGGCCTCACAATCTGGGGAAATGCGCCTTCTTCATGTCTTACTCCCATTCAAAGTCTTCAAAATCGAGCCGCACGTATTATAAGTCACAATTTTAATCATGAATGTAGCATAACAGCTATCCGTCAGCCCCTTGGCATTAAATCAGTTGAACAAAGACATGAATATTTGACTCGCATCCTTATGTGTAAATGTTTGAATAACTTAAGCCCATCCTATATGACCGACCGGTTCACGTTTGTTCGCCAAGTCTACCAACATGAAACACGCAATAGCTATTCCAATAAATTATATGTACCCAAACCTCGGACAGACTACTTAAAGAAATCATTTTTATGCCGAGGTCCTATTTTGTGGAACACATTAAATGAATCTCAAAGACAATGGTCCTCAAAGAAAATAAACCTCTGTGCTTTATATGTCATATATTGCATGCTATTTCAAACTCTGTTATATTTCATATTTATGTCACACTCATGATTGTCTTGTATATAACGTTGCATGTCAGAGTTTTATATTTATGTTTAATATCACATCTTGCTGTATAATACGTTAAATGTCATAGTTATATATTGTCATGTTAAATATCCCATCTTGGTGCATTATTTTATCTTTAGTCACTTTTATTAATTCTAATTGCATTTTACATGTTTTATACATTGAATAAACTGTATATCCAAACAGGGCCCTGTGGCAGATCAGACAATCTTGTTTGAACGGGCTACCCTGTATAAATATGTTTAAATAAATAAATAATAAATAAAATTTATTCAATCATGGGCATAATTTTTTTGTCTGTGACGAGAAAAAAATTTTCAATTTTAAAACTGCGTAAAACTAAAATTACAACTGCACATTTTCCATTTACAACTACTAATTAAGATAGCGTTCAACTGCGCGTGAAACTAGATACATGTCTCTGCATTCCAAGATATGCAAGCCTCCACCATGTTTGCATTCACTTTTTTAGCCCATAGTCCACGGTTCATACGTGCATAATAGACTGTGCATCTGTGAATATTCCTTAAGGACGTTCCTTAACCCACGTGCCGAATCCACACCAAATTCTAATAGATTCCTCACGGAGTCATTTTTTAAATGTCCTCAAAATTTAATGAGATTCCATTTAAGATTTCGTGAGTTATGTTTTGAACAAACACACAAACATAACACATACGAATGGGGATAAACGCATATCCTTCTGGCGCAGGCCAAAAATGTCCTGACTTCTATACATTCGGTACCTCTTGCTTTGTTTATCCGTGAAAAGATTACATGCTAATGAACAGAGCAATGTATTTTAAAAATACTCGTAGAAGATTTTGACGAATGATTTCAATAGATACATGTAAACGCATCAATCTGTTTGTGGGAGGTCAGAAGATTCTGTCCGCCTGAAAAAACAACTGAGGTCACACAAAAAGGAACACGTTTTCTTCCAGGTCGGTCCTCCTTTTTTCATGTATATTTATATAGTTCATGATGGAAGTCACATAAGTCTGTTTGTCGGAGGTTAAGAGATTCTGTATCCGTCTGAAAAACAACGAAGGCCACACAAAGCAAATTCTACCAAATCGGCTCTCCTGTTCTATGGATCCTTCTATAGTTAATTTTTGGTGAATAAGCACCAAATTCTCGGTGATAATATTGCTAATATTTTTTCTACTTGCCTCAAAACCTTCAAAGAATTATTAAATCTAATTAAAATTTCCTCATTAAAGATACCATTTATAATGGATATCATTATGTGATGATAGTTTTCACAAAGATCATTTAACGACATTTCGTGTATTGTTGTATACTTCAAGGGAAATTCTGTCCCAATGTATTAGAGATAGCTAAGCTATTTAACTGAATTTGAATGCCTCTCTGGCAATTCATTTATTTCATTAACGCATATATTCAACTTTTGTGAACACTTTCTCTTTTCTCACTTTTTCTCAAGCTTCATTTTATCTCCAAAAATCCTTAAATCTTTAATGGAAGTCTTCTATATGCCTCTCGGAGCAATCAGGATGAAAATATCAGCCGATTTAAATTTTTGTACGAGCAGTCAATTCAGTTACATCAGTTTTCCGGATCCTCTGTAATGCCATTCCTTCAACAAATATCAGTAACGCAATTTAAAATAATTTAGATACCTTTAATACTTCGTTATAATGACTACCTCATTTATCATATACTAGTATATGTATATATATATATATATATATATATATATATATTATATGCATGTGTTTGTATAATTGTATGTGTGAAATTATGTATTCTATAATTGTTAAATTAGAAAAGAACCCAAAAGAAGAAAAAAATTGTATACTACATGTGTGTGTGTAAATATAAATAAAAAAGATCAAATAGATACAAATAAAATTTTTAAAAAATGTGTGCATGAATCTTCAATCAATCAACTCATTAATCCATGAATACATTATAAAAGAAAGAAAGAAGGAAGGAGAGAAAGACCGCTGCATATTTTTGTCCCAGTGCCCGTAGTACAGTTTATTTTTTTGGCGTAGCCTAATCTAGTAATTCAAGATCACGTTCTGGCTCCAGACAGCCAGACGGGGCATCGTCTCGCATGTAGGAGAACGTTTTGTTGTATTAATGAGACGTAAGAGGAGGCGGGGGCGGTTGTGTCACTTTGACCTGTCTGGATGTTCAACTTGAACGGTATTTACTTCGGTAGCTACGTGATGCGCCCTGCGTCAATGTTATTTGTTTAACCGCAAAACATCAAGTTCCTGAGGGCGAGGACTTGCCTATACTGTTGGTATTTACGCAGGTTCTTTATTAATTATAATCCCCTGTATTAAAGGAAGCTGTCAACATATGCCAGGTATATTTAATCCTCATGAAATATTACTTTTATAAGTAATAAGGACATTATGGTACCTGCCAATAAAACCATTTTCTTATTCCTGCACAGGAGTGGAGATAAAGCTTACACCTGGCGCGATCAGTGCCATTAGCATAGCTGGCACGCCACCTGGTAGCCATACCGCGCAACTTCTCAAATTTTTCAAGCTTTCAGCCGGTGTTTCTTCTGTGTTTTTTTCATGTTTCTTCTCCTTGTTTAAGGAGTTATTATTCTCCAGTATGTTCTCCGGTGAAGCAGCCTTGTTATTATGATTAACGGACAGATGTGGCCAGTGTTTACTCACACACAGTACCATAATAACGTATAAAACAGATGCACTGTTGATAGTAAGTTCGTGGGCTGAGATCATTTTGATAAGAAAGTTTTGTTCAGTCAAAATGAACAAAATGTATAATACACATTTGTGCAGGCACTCCAAGGAAACATAAACATAAGGAAGACTGAAAAATGTCATTTAATAATGATGAATATATGAAAAATTTACAATGTTCACATAAATTTTTGCAAATGTTTATGTATCTTTGATAATCTGTATGACCTGAACTGGATATACCCCACATGCACATCCTTGAAAATACTTGGCCTTAACTTTTTTTTTACAATAAAAGATGAAGTACATAGGAATATCTTTATAATAACTAAAAATTACATTAAAACAACCTGGTCAATGCGGGGGAAATAGTGTATATATGGAAAAGCAGAATGTGCAAGTACATTTGCCATTTAAAATTAAGGATGGTTTTTTTTACAGATATGTTGATACCGCCAGAAATCACAATGAAACATTTTAAAAAAGACTTATCGAAAGAGGCAAAAAGCCAAAAGGTAATTTAAAAATAACATAGGGAAATATGAAAATAGGAGGATTTCCTGATCTTTGGAGATTAAAACTTATATACTCATGTGGATTAACAGGGTTTAGTTATCAGTCATCCTTAAAGCAAAGAATCGTTTTCAAGTAAAAGAAAGTGTGTTTTAAGTAACTTTGATGTTCGAATACCGTCAGAGAGATTACCCGATTTTTACAGGAAACTTTTGGGAGACTGGTTTTCTTATATATCAGTTGAACGAATAATTACGTCATCATATGATGACAGCAGTTACCAATGTGTGTGAAACAAATATATCACAGTAATAGAAAAGTGTTATATGATAAAAGACAACATATAGTATCGCTATGCACTGTATTAAGGATCTTGTGCATAAGAAAAGGAGGATACTTGAAAATGAATTTGATAAATTAATGGAGAATTTTATGAAACATTTGTTCTATTATATATTTGGGCATCCTTAAAAGAAGTCAGTGTCACAAAAGCGGAAACATAACATCAGTCTCTTAATACTATCTGCCATTTTGGATACTATCCATATTACAACTTTATTTCAAATATGACTGCTGATCTATGTAGGTAAAATTGGTTGCACTATGATTTGAACAAATGGTTATATGATGGGAGAGGTACACCCCAACATCCCTACACCTTTCGGGGTTTTCGGCCCCTTGCATATTATTTCCATACCTGGCTCAATGGTAATAAACTCTCCTGGAATCTGCTATAATTCTGCTATCTGAAATAATTCAATCAATTTACGTCATGTTATGTTGAAAATTCATATTCATAACGTTTAGAATAATAAATTGATTACAGTAACATGTTAATTCAAAGCGAATACACTTTCGTACAGTACTCATAATAGATATACTGTTTTGGTTGTCTATTTGAACAAACATTCAAAACAACTGCTTGTTGAAACATGTTGAGTGATCTATTAGAATACCCTGTTTTTCTCTTTCTCTCTTTCACGGTCCATGGCTTGAACAATAACAATCCCTCAGTGTTTCACAACTGGTGGTCGATACTGTAAGCAGCACCAGATGAAGTATATATAATTTAATTATATATAAATATATATATATTTTTAAATGCATATTTCATCAATAAGATAAGCTATACAGCATGATATGTTTTTACAATACGGCTAAATGTAATTTTTCTCGCACATGGTAGGTGTTGTTAGAGAGTATACTAAAAAACTGACGATAAGTCTGGTTTTTGTCAAGTGACAGCGTAATTGCAGGCCATGAGACATTTTCAAAAAGGACAAATATATTTACATCCTCATCGAACGATACAGTGCAGTCCTCGAAACATGATATAGAGGCACTTTAACGCTGGAAGTAGACGCTCTAATGTAATCGGGACGAAATGGCGCGGCTTACCCGGCAGCGTCGTACCGCCTCGTAAACATTGGTGCGGTGTGTATACTACGAGTAATATATATACTCCGGTTTTTATTTTACTTAAATATCATTGATTGACCTCTGGGTGTATTAGACGAAAATAAAGATTATTTAATCGATAAGGACACCTGGGCCATGATAAATGTTTGTGTATTGACTGTGAAGTGGCATGCAAAGTGCTGGCCGTGAATACGTGACTCAACAGGCGTTCAAACTGGACTGTGAGTTTCGAAACTGCTACTTATGGAAAATACCCAACTCAGTAGGCATTCAAACTGGACCGAGAAATGCAAAACTGCTATAAACTATGACAGAGATTGCTTGTCCCAAAAGGCGTTCCAACTAGACCGAGATGGGCAAACTGTTGCTATTATATGATTCTCAGGATTACACTGATGTATATACAGTGTACAGTCGAGCGGCGTCGTACAGAGGCCTGCGTGCATTAGCCTTATATTAAAGCAGGTATGGTAATGTTTGCTCTACATACAAACGTTGATAAACACTTAATTCTCTGTTACGAAGTTTACAAATGATCGAACTACATTGGTGAATAGGGTTAAATTAAGCCCACTACCTCCAGTTCCACTTTCGTAATACTAAATGTTCACAAGATAAGAAAACAATGCGCACGCCAATCATATAGAATGGTTTATTTTATTTACAGAATTATCAATTTTGTACTTCTTGCTGGCATTCTGGATGTTTCATCATAAAGCTGTGTTTCCATGTATCCGTAAAAATCGTATCCGCAAAAGACGTACGTACGCTCCCTAGTGCGCAGTCTGTCAAAACTGATTCCATAAGTCCGTTCGTTTTTATTGCGGATACCCTTTCACGTGCCTCTTTTGAAACTGCAAGGACGACAGGCAGGAAGAAGGTCAACATGTCTCATCACACCTAGTGTCGGGGTACTGTTGCGAAATGTAGGCATTTTAGCCATCCGCAAAACGGATGAATCGCTCACCGATCCGTTTCGATGCTGTCCGATTTTGCGGATACGAATGCGGAGCACTTTAAAACGTACATATGGAAACAGTTCATCTTAAAAAGAGGGATCCGATTTTTTGCGTACGAGACGTACGAGATTTACGGATGAATGGAAACACAGCTTTAGGTAGGGTTCCTTATGGGCATCTTTTAGCTGACGATGTATTTACTCTATTCATGGTAGTCATTGATATCACCACAGAAGCGGATCCAGGGGGGGGGGGTCCAGGGGGTTCGGACTTTTTAATTAACTTGTAACTAAATTGTTTCCAAAACCAATGAACACCTCTTGGTGGAAAGAAACTAAAGTCAAGTGGTGTTGTATGTTGTAAGGGGGTAAGTGCCCCACTAAAAATCGAGTAAATATTTTATTTATTTGCCGTTGCAAGATTGTGAATTGGGATTCGGATATAACAATATGCGTCTCTATAAATCTGTTGAATCTGCCGACCAAACGATATGGGCCTATTTTGTGAGATAAAATTATGAATTTCTGGTCCAAATAGGTCTTTAATTGACTGTATATATATACAGGTAAGAAATAAAAAATAAATTATAATCTATCGTTAAGACACTACAGGGAATCTATCGAAATATTACCATTGATCGTATTTTCATATTGGTATCGAAATTCAGATAACACTCTATTTGTAACTTTATAAAATTTGTTATAGAAACTTGCCGTTGAATATAAACATTACAGTCTTTTTAAGCCGCTCTCCGTATTTTCTAATGAAAACGGATTTGTAATGGACTTGTCGCTATGTCATCTGGGTACTTGGTGTCCAATTATAAAGGGTTATATAAATATAATATATTTTTCTAAATGGAAACTGGCTACACTGCATAATCTGTTCGGAGGATTTCTCGATTGCCCGCTGTGAGGTGTTGTGTTTTAGATGATGAGGCGCTGGGATTACCGAGGGTGAACACGTGCACACATTAATCGAAGCCTTTAATATATTCAGGGTCACCGCTTGTTTTGACAAGGCTGTAATGAAGGCTGAATTATCGGTCATTGATTTTATGATCCGTCCCGCGGCGGCTCTTTACCTTAGCCACTTTTATTAGTCATACCATACTTGGCTAGCGTGCAAGAGCCGCTCTCTGTATGTATAATAAGGCCGGATCAAGGATTTGTTCTTTAAATGGGCGGGGGAGGGGGCACTAGTCCAAGAATGGCCACGTAAAACAAGCTTAGAAATAAATATTTTAGTCAGGTAATTTACTCATAGATTTTTATAGTCAGACTGATATGAATAGTTTATTATTTAAGAGCATTGAAAAAATATTTTTAGTATTTTCAAGGTATGTAATTATGCTGTAATTACCATATCTGCATGCCCTCTGAATCCGGTCTTTATCCAGGACACGGCTGTGTGGTTTTTGTCTGTGCTTATTGCATGCTTGCCGGAATTATGGAAGAGGCAAGCATATTGGTCATATTGGTCAGAATTTGTAATGTTTTCATTTAATTATCGGAGATTCCGTAATTAAGTATTTTAACTGGTAAGTTGCATATGCTTTTCAGTTTGTATTTCTCCCCGTCTATACATGTCACACGTTTGCTTTAATTGTGTCAGCACTTTTACCCATGGTAGACATTACTAAACCATACGGGATCTTATAAGTAGGTTAAAATTGATATCATGTGAGAATTTATTTACAAATAATTACTGTTTGCAGAGGGAAGGTTTTATTAAACTATGACAAATACCCTATCGTGAGATGTAAGACTGCTGTAAAGCTCCAGGTTTTTCCATCCTCCTCCTGGTCTTTCGCTGGCAGTGTTGATACATAAATGTAACAGATAGAAACTACTGGTAACATTCGGCCTTCACACAGGTAACTGACATTCACCATATTTACATGTCAATGTTCCAATGTGATATTTTGGTATTTCGTTGTTCAGATTGACTACACTGTATGTATGAAATTGTCTAGTTTTGCATTTTTGTATCTCTAATTGAATAAATTACTTTGATTAGCATGATTTGTTCGAATTGTTCTAACGATAATTCGAATTTAAAGGACTCGGTCTTTTTAGGAGACTGACATTCCTCTCGATAATCGTATGTGCTTAGATTGTATGATGCCCCAGTAACAATTGTAGCTTCGACAGCTATTCACAATAAAGTCTCCCTTCCAGTTAGTGTTATAATATGTGAGAAATGAGCCTTTTGAGACCTCCTCCCCCCTATCTAATCTACCTGAGTATATACTATATTTTCTGTGATAAAAGCGTCATGAATCACGGGTCAATAGGGGCTGATAGAGAATTTTAGAACGAGGCAAAGAACATAGAGCACCTAAGCGGAGGGTATGTGATACATAATGGCAGTAAGGTAAAGAAACAATTTTAAAATTTATAAGTGAAGTTTTAGGTGTTTAAAAAAACCATCATGAGGCAAAATATGGCGTGTATTTTCCAATTTCCAAGATTTTTACTGGTAGGTCGAAAACATGCGGGAGCCCCCTTCCGAAATCCACCCTTGGTCACGTGACTGTGATCACGAGCCTGGTAAACAAGAGATAACCATTAAGCGCTACCAGGTCCCGCCTACGTACACGAAGACGCTGCTTCCCTGTACTGGTCATAATACACAGCCAAAACAGACGCGTGACTCGTATCCATAAGAGGAAGACATTACCCTACGGTGGTCCATCCACCAGTTACAAGAAAGAAATGTCAGCCTTTTATAGCTAGGTGTGATATATTTGACAGATAGCTGTGTTGTGTCTTTCAAATAGGCCTCACGGAATTCCATTCGAAGGATTCAAAGTCTTCATTCATAACCATACACCGTAAAAATGACTTAATCGTTTCAATGAATGAAATACTTTTGTCCAAGAGCATTATATTGTCCGGTAATATTATTTAGGATGACATTATTATTTGTCACCAGGTTTAAATATTCTCCACACATGAGCTTTTTAAGGCGGACAGGAGGAGATGACTCAATTATGCATCTCACATACAGGAAATATATGATATGGCATTATTTAACTGGCTCATTGAATTTCGAAACATTTTTATATATAATATTGTATCGAGAGTGATATGAATTGAATTCAGTTTAAGAATTCATATACATGTATTTTTAAAACTGAACATGAGTTAGGCCTACTTGAGTCCGCATCACCGAATATATGCCTTAAAACCATACATTATGTGGCGAGAGTGAAGAAATTATGGAACTCTTTGATGTGAGCTTTTATCATCTTTATCACAAGGGGCGGGATTTTTCAGCGGGGCGTCAGGTTTCATAATAATATTGTCGTATACCACTATTCCGAAATGCGATTTTTGACATCCGGGTTTCAGTGGCCGCTATGGGCGGTTCTGACTTTTTTTGGAGTCAGGCAACGGAATATACGTTAGGAACGTACTTTGAGGACAATCTTAAGGTGGTGACCTATCTGCGTGGAGAGCTGGTATCCAATACACCCGTATCTTCAAAGTAGAAGTCAGAGGAATGCTGCGCCGGTGACCATCATTCGTAAATTATAGTACAAAATACTCCTGAGTCAGTCGGCAGAGAACAGTAATTTATTAAGACAACACCTTATTGTACATTAAAGCATAGCACAGCACACACCTGTATACTAACAGGTACTCGGACCGTTAAGTCATCTCTGACACCCAGGACCAACAGCCCAGCACACGTCACAAAACCGGCACACATCACAAGTACGATAGTAAAAGCACAACATAACAAAGAAAAATGTTATCGGAATTTTATAAATTTAATTTAATTCCTATTATTAATTCCTATATACAAAGACCTGAGCGATCGAAGCTCAAATATGAAAAATTTCCACTGAAAATCAAAATAAGATATTTTTTAATGCAAGGGGTGTGGGGGATCAACATTAGGCTCGCGGTGCATTAGAAACTAACCGTAGTCCAAATTGCTTAGTACAGAAGAAGAACACAAGACTTGAACCTTCGAAAACATTTGCTCACGCAGCCCATATTGAAGTCCGGGCTGCCAAAACTCGCTCATTGTGAGGACCGTGGCACCGAAAACGAATGGATTATATGCCCACGCTTGTCAAACAGTGTCACACGTGCAAATGACAAATCCATGAACATTGGCGAGGAGCTTAGAAGGCCTGATCTTATGCTCCACCTGACATAACAAGCTCAGGGCCTCTCAGATTGAAGGAGTCCGTGACCCAAGTAATAATGGCGCTCCTGAGGTAGTCCTAGCTGTTTCCTTATTCCTATACCACTGGCCTTACATGATTGCGTATTGTTGAAAATCTCTGAAAGTCTTTTTTTCTGAGCTTTAAAGCAGTAATTACAGGATTATGACAAAATAGGTTGAGTCACTTGATACTAAGGTGGAAGGAAAAAAAATGGAGAGATTATGTGTTTGTAATGATGTTAAAATATGGGCATATATTTGTGTATGTATAACTATACCGATGTATGTAAACACCTGCGAATTTGCATCTGTATGTTATAGGCAATGTCTTTCCTTTGATTGATTAATATTTGTGGTGAATTCCTTTTTTTTTAAATAATACTGAATGTAACTCTTCTGGAAACGCAGTAATAAATTAGATCAATTAATTGATTAGTCAATCAATAAGTTATAGAATTCTATGTATGAGTTCATTTTGGTTTTTAACATGTTTATTAATATAACATGTTTATATAAGTAATATGTATTATTTCGATCGACTTAATACCGCAACTCTTCCAATCAAATGAGATTTTCTTCGGCATATACGGTCCATGATGGATTCTGTTCAGTCTCTTATACTAACACCTTTAAGGAATATATGATTTTCTTTTCTTTCAGATTCCATCAAGCCGGATATAGACCATTCATACCGACTGCCACAGAGCCTAGCCGTGCGTCTTAATGCTTACATAAAGTCCAGCAGGTCGGCGACTTTGTCCCCACACTGGAGAAGGCGCAGTAATAAAGGTAATACCGCGACGTGGAGTTCCTCAGGATTACGTATTTGGCACGCGCCATGTGACTTGGCAACGTGCGTGAGAATACACCTGGCATAAGCGGACCTCACTTGACGCATGACTGTAAGAGCTGCTCTCCAACTTTCAGATGGTCTTCTGTTGACGGTATTCTCTATATATACCAGCTGCTGCTATCTTGAGTTCCTGCTGTTAAAATACTACATTTAAAAAAGGAAAACAGGGTACCCATACAAACCTTAACTTCATGGAGTTCTTTCTCTCAAACGCTGCAATCTAGAGAGAAAGAGAAAGGAAAACTTAATGTGTGCTGAAGAGATTTTTGCCAGTTTGAAGTGCGATGGTATTTTTTTTAGGTCGGTCATTTTTGTTATGAGGAGGTGCACATATACCGCCAATAAACCAATATGTAAATTGTGAAGTAGAGCCTGCGTAATGTTAAAGAGAGTTCTCTTTTGAATATCGGAAAAGAACGCTGCCGGAACGCAGAACCTATCTCGAATTAAACAAATAATGACTATCCGAAGGGATTGGTAGCTGATATTGGGGATTACAGGCAGATAGAAACGACGTGAAAGTATGAAACGCTGTCAGTAAATGTGAAAAGATAATAATCAAAATGATAATTTGGGAAGAGCTGTCTGTAACGCATAACAGACGGAGATCAAGGACTTCGCGAATGTCAATAACCTGTTCTTTGGTGATGTTCTTGAATGAGGTCAAGCTTGTATAAGTTCACAAAAATGAGATTATATCCCTTGTTTGAAACGTTAGAATTCCGATGGCTTTCAAGCGGAAACAACTGGCGACCAGGAGTGATTTTCTCTCCGCTGTTCATTATACTGACCGCGGCTAAACTCGCCGTATGGTCCGTGTCGTCAGATCCAGTTACCGCTGGCCACTTGTGTCTGTCAGTGTGTACGTGTGACGGCGGGTTCCTCATCGATTGCGGGGACCGGAACTTAAGTGGTACATCAATATTTGGATCTGAGGAATGGGATTTACAAAGGTCGATGTCTAATGAATCTGTCACTTTCAGGCCGCGGACCCGCACGTCCGTCAATACCAAGAGACATGAGGACAACCGTAATAGCTCAAACGCTGGGAGCACCCTGCCTCTAAGTGGCCGCTACAATAACAGTAGCTTTATGGAAAATCTGGGACGGACACAGGTGCTCTCACTCAAATGCAATCATATTGAAGAAATTTTACCCAGTGCCTTTATCTCTTTTCCCTGGCTCAGACAGCTTGATATAAGTTGGAATATTATACACAAGATTGCACCGTCTGCCTTGGCACCTCAGCGCCACCTTAGAGAACTAAATGTAAGTTATAATAATCTTACAACATTGCCCAATGGGGATTGGTTGCCTTCTTCTTTAAGAACGCTGGATTTACAAGGAAACCCGCTCACTAAACTGAAAGTCACATGGTTCACGGAAGTTGCTGGTTTGCGACATCTGAATGTCGCAAACTGTAGCCTCGATTTCATTCCCCATCAGTTATCAAACATGCTGCCTAACTTAACTAAACTGGATGTTTCAAATAATCGCATCATGCAAATAGCAATATATTCCTTGTCTTATATACATGAAATTGTTATTGTTGATAACCCATTTCATTGTGATTGTAATCTCGTAGATTTGCGAGATTGGCTCATTAACCAAACAGGTGACGTCAGTATTGCCATAAAATGTTTCACACCTCATCATTTGTCCCAAAGACAAATTGTTAATATTTCAAGGTCATATTTTTATTGTAATGAAACCACGACACTCAGTTTCAAAGTCACACGGAAAGGGCGGTATCACCGCCATCGATTACCGCACATAGTGGCGACGCCATTACCGTACAACCCTATGATGGGCATAGGAACAGCAGCGACACTAAGCGGCATGCTTGTGTTATTTTTATTGTGTGTGGTGCTCGATAAACTGAAACGTAAACTCAAAAGATGGTGTGAAGAGAGATCAGAGGAGAAAATGTTGTACAGATACAGCGCTGGGCAGCTTGATATGGATTCTAAAATGCACACTTTTCCCGAGGAACAAACGGATATTAGTAATGCAGCATTAACCCCGGTGGAGGGCAGCAAAGTAGCCGGGACGCCCTTTGACCTTCGTCGGTCACACTCGGTGAGTCCCGTGCCCTCCCCGCGTGTAATCATAAGTCAGGATACCACAGAAAAGACATGTCTCGCCTACCCAGGAGAGAGCACCAATGCAATAAGTATTGAAACCCATTTGTAGTATTAATTAATCTTTATTATAATTGACATTGGTCCTATTCGGCGTTTGCAATGGGACTCCTCTGTGGCCGCGCCTTGTGGGTCTTGATCTGTCGGTCACGATACTAGGTGTGTCCCAAGGGGGGGAAATATCTATATAAAAAAATCATGAGAAATTTGAAATTATTTTTCGAAGGGTCTATCACAATGCCATTCACAGAAACTACGCTTGTATATATCCAGTGGGCGAACTTGCAGCGCTATCTGCCATATTTAGGATGAAACTAAGCTGGCCTTTAAGTACAGAATAATGAACGGGTAATAAGCCAGTCATTAAAATGTGTAACAAGTAAATTGCAAATATATAGTATATAAAGCAGCTTAACCGGCGCCTATAAATACAAGACATATTCACACCTTTATATTACAAGCGTTAAACACTTAATTCCGACAGTAATGTAAATGGGTAGAAACCTTTTGAAAAAGACTAGCTGTGTGTAGGTTCTTGTACACAAGCCTTCGGGTGCTCGGCCCCTCTACCTTTTACACCTGAGGAAGGGGACCGAGCATCCGGTTTTTGTACCTCGTGGACAGTCTCGAGATGGGAATGGGAAATATTTTGAGTAGAAATTGGAGGAACGCTCTTCGCATGACCGCGCCCTCTTCCCAAAATTAGAGTAGGATTATCTTTAGATGAAAACCCGCTAGTAAGACCATTTATGAGACCTATAAAACAGTTGAATTTTCACCATGATATTTTCAAGATTTAGCTTAGGATATTCACACGCGGTAGCACCTATAAACTTGTTAAGTTATTTGTTATGACCATTGTTGTGTTACTGATCGATTGTTCTTGTTTGAGACTATGTAAAGCGTATTGTATTCCGCAAGTATTACGTACGCGTGATGTCACAATGGACTTTCACGTGACTGTTGTGGCCTTGTGGGATATAGTTGGCTGCATGAGCCTATGTAAACTCGAGTTGGAGTTTAAATAATGATTTAATAGCCACGTTTTCCCAAGGTGCCTCTAGCCAAAGTTTTAATAACCCTCAAACCAAGTTAAAGTCTCTGTTACACGCACTAAAGTATAGCATTCATACGCTTTAAGTACAGTGACCCCTGTGTAATAAGACCGCCTGTGGGACTGGCAAAAGGTAGTCTTAATTCACACGGTGTTCTTATTAGACAGTTCAATTATAACCATGGTGAATGCTTTCAGTTCACTTATGGGTGGTCTTAAAAGATAGGTGTTCTTTCAGCCAGGTTCCACTTTTATGAATTTTATTCAATTTGCGGACAACTGTTAAACAATATTCATGTAACCCTGTCTGGGCCTTAGTATTTATGTTTACTGCTAAAATGCTTAATATAAAACGTGATTCCATGTACCAATAGACGTAACTCAGTACCAGCTCTTAAAGCCAGACAGCCGCACTTTAGTTATATAATTTGCCGCGAGGCGGGAGTACCTGTTCTAACTTTGCGACTCGGCAAAGTTAGTTTTATGGTTCTGTTAGCGGGAGGAATTATGTGTTACCCATTGCATCGACTGAGCCAGTCTAGTATTCATGTTACAATCACATACCTCACGTACTGCACAAACTTGTTGCCATGGCATTCATGACGCCATGACGAAGTGTTCACTGTTGTGTATGTTCTAATATCCTAGTACCGTGGTGTAAATATTAATATATATGCGGTGTATTTATATCACATGAAATAATGTATAAATCACTATTTTATGAATGTATTTGTTTATGTCGATTAAAAGGTGCTGTTTATACTTGTGTTATGCGTATTGTATGTCTTATGTAAATACCTGTATAGTTGTGTATGTGTGTGAGTGAGAGAGAGAGAGAAGATAGAGAGAGAGAGAGGTACTTAATTAAGATTCAGACCGGGGTAGTTGTATCTGTAAGCTGCTTTTAACGGGGACGAGGAATGCGGATTGCATCAGCAGAACGCGGTATGTGGAATGCGATATAAAATCGTGTGGGCCATTAAGGCCTACATGGCGGGCAGTAAAACATTTTGATATATGGGCCCGATGATGTCAAAACCCGCCAGATCGCTCTGCATCCGTAGGTCATACATATGCTTACCATGTATGCGGCATGAGACACGCAGTTAAATGGAATTCTCAGGCAAGAATTGGATTCGCACACGGCACGCTGTAAAGCGCCCATGGGCTCTCGTGACCATATGTATGAACTACAGATGCAGCGCGGCCTAGCGGGATTTGGCATCATCGGGCCCATATCGCAGTGTTTAACCGCCAGCCAAGTATAAATGCCCCATGCGATTTTATATCGCATTCCGCATACCACGTTTTGCTGTCGCACTCCGCATATCGCATTCCGCGCGCCCGGTAAACGCAGCTTAAAATCTGTAAAATTGGGTCTTATGACCTACAGCAGTCATAGAAAAAAACTTTCAGGATGCATTGTCTATTTATTAACATGGCATTTTTATCTTTAAATATATAGACTGAATGCCATTGAGAGTGTAACGAATCATCGCATTATTAAGAAATTTAAAGGTGGTGCCCGTTTGACTCGTAGTGTCTGGATCCGATCTTACCCACTGCACTGACTAAAAACAGTTGAGGTTCCCCTAAATTTGCCTTTAATTCTTAATATTTTTCATACAAATATCAGTCAGATAACCAATTCTTTATAAATGAATTAAAATTAGTATCTTATTTCAGTTGTGCAAAAAAAAAATAATAAGAATGTACTTTGTTCTGAACTTAAAGGGTTTATCAGAACAACCTGCTTTATGAGGTTGGTCCATCGTGAAGAGCTTAATGAGGACATAAACCAACATTAAATATACTAGAGCAAGAAGCCGTGTTAACATCCATATTGTGGCGGACTTGGCCAAAACTTTACAAACTTTAAATGGCAGTCAGCCGACCATTGTAGGTCGGCTTAAAGGAACCCAGTCACCTATCTGACCTTTATAAACTAAAGGTAATACCTGTGAGCTTTCATTAAAATAGGCTAGTAAACGTGGATATCACCGCACACAGGCTGCTTGTTTTGTTTATATCAACGTGTTTGTAATATGTTGGGGCCCGCCAAAATAATCAAAACAAATTCCACATGGGCACCTGGCAGCTAGTCAGATAAGCCAGAGCTTTGCAAATGGCGTTTTGCAACAAGTGATCTTTCTACCTCCGCTTATATGCAACCTACCACATAAGGTTTCGTGTTTCGCCTTTTGTCCACATTGCTGTGTTTACAAACATGTCTTTTTTAAGAACAAGATCATAAATCCTTCACGAAGGCCTTATAAGAACATTTCACAAACAAAATTACCCTTCGATCATTGATATATACACAGAGGAAGCCAGAAATCACATGTATTCTTTTTCAAAAGGTATAGGTGAATAGGCACCTTTAATTTTGCATGCCGGGAGTCGACGGACTTCAAATGGCCTGAAAGAATTCACATTGATTCAGCGAGATTACTAAGTATTGGTTTTGTTTAAAGCTAGCAATTTAGACATCTACATCAAATGTAACATTTCACTAGAACTTTTCGTTGGCGAACTTAAATTACGTTTCCATTTTAGGCCTGTTTGTAAGTTTAATCGTTCTTAGGACCGTTTTCGCCCTGGTCAGGCCAGGTTGTACAGTTTGCCCCTTTGCATAAAGAATTTCGGCGATGACTGCATGCAGGTAAACCAAGCTGGCCCCGATTTTAACCTGTCTCAGGTTAAATTACGGTCGTACCAATGTCTGCATGTTTTATGATAAACACTCCTTCCAAAAGCTGCACCATTGGTGTCAGACGAACCCACTAACAGCTCACGGAATGTTTAATTAAAAGGCTTATATATAAGCTGAAAATTTAGAAGAGGGTCCACCAAACTTTATGTCACAATTTTACGTGAATAATTATCAATTTCTGGCAAAATTCATATGCAAATAACAGTCATGGAAGTGTGATGCGAGGCTGTCATTCAGTCATTCATTCATTTCATTTCATTCATTCAGACATTCATTCATTCATTTACTCCTTCTTTCATTCATTCATTCATTCAGAAAAATACAACATACACATATATTCAAGAAAACTAGCAAATGAAAGTGAAAGTGACCCAACGATGTTTTGAACTGAAAAAAAATACAAATGTGAATAGACTTAGTGGCTTATTTTTATGACAAACATTATACATGCACTGAAGGGGAATATTTCTATATCTGACGTCAATTAACTTAGATAATCGATTGGTCCTTTTATAAAGAAATATACCAGAAAACGCCGGCAGAACCGAACACAGGCTATTCGTTCTATTGATATCCACGTGTTTACAACAAGTAAACGCTGAAATAATTCAAATATAGTAAACAAAGTTATCAGGCGGCAAGCCAGAGTTTTGCAAGGGATGTTTCGCAACTAGTGACATTTCAGCTTCCACACATATGCAGTCAATCACCTTGGACTACATGGTTTTCTATTGTCAACATATACCGTATTAACGTACAGCCTGTAAATAAATAAGCTCAAACAGAGAGGCGTTCTTAGAACATTTCTCTACAGGAATTACCTACATTTCATTAGTATGTAAACAGAGCAGTCAGAAATTACATAAATTCTACATAAAAGGTAAGTGAATAGCTGGCTTTAATATTTTTTTCTCATAAGTTGCAAGAAGGATCAGGTACACCGCCTTGCATTTAATGATTTTTTAGCAGTCTGAGCGTAATCCGGCACACATGTATCAAGTGCACAGGCCAGCCGTCAATACATTTACAGCAGCGCCATCTAGTGTTCACACTAGAAACAATTCCTTATTTTTCATATCTAATTGCATGAGGAGCATGTAATACATAACTAACATTTTAAAGGGGCCAAATAACCTATCTGACCTTTATCAACTGAAGGTAATCTCTTGGGCTTTTATAGAAAACAGGTAAGAAAACGTGGATATCACCGCACGCAGGCTGCTGCTTCTTTTGTTTATATCAACGTGTTTATAATATGTGGGGGGCCCGCCAAAATAATAATAAACAAAATCAACATAGGCATCTGATGGCAAGTCAGATAAGCCAGAGCTTCGAAAATGGCGTTTTGCAACAAGAGACCTTTTATGCTTCGACATATATGCAACCTACCATTGTAGATAAGCCTATATCTTTTTCCCATTTATCAACATAAATGCTTTGTTTAGAAACATGTTGTTGATAAACAAGTTCATATATCCTTCACGGAGGCCTTATAAGAACTTTTTATAACCAGAATTACCCGTAGATCAGTATTATATACAAAGAGGACGCCAAAAATCACATAAATTCTTTTTCAAAAGGCAAGTGAATGGGCATCTGTTTTCACATTGCATCCATTGCAATTTTCTATAAACAGTCCGGTCCGGGCCACTCTATATATTTTTTAAAGGTTTAAGCTAAACAGATGACTTTAGTGTAAACCTACAAATCTTGTTAAGAACAAGTTGTAATTATAACCTCTCAAAGAAAGACCCTTAATTAGCTACGTAAAATATATTGAAAGCAATGGCAGCTGCAATAGTACGTGTATGCAATTATATACATGTATGATTCGATATTTTGTTTTCTCAGTAACAGAAAGAACCATTGTCCAATGCTATGTTGCAATACTATGATGGAAGATGCTTATGCTTTCATCTGTATCACTGTGTATCAAAGTATAGGCCAATAATAGGAACAATTCCTATACATTAAATACATAGGTCTATATTGTTACGAAGACAAATAATTCAGGGGAAACATAGGCCGATTCGGGATTCGAACCCATGTCGGTGTCGCACAAGTCCGGCGTACCAACCGCTTCGCTAGAAAAGCAAGCTTCACTAGCGAGACAGTATGGTCCGCTTTTATGTCACCCCGTAACACACCCCTTCATAAGAGCGTTCTGCTATCAGAACAAGACTAATAATCCCAGGAGTCACACTTTGGTGAGCTTATTCCCTTGGCGAAAAAGTTTGAAGTCACTTTGGACGAGCCCCCATTTGTTACGAAGTCAAATAATTCAGGGGAAAACATTAGTTTTTACAGTGGTTATACTTTTTGCGAGGGTTTCAAATTCGCGATATTCACGAAAGAGGAACGATCTTAAGTAAAAATTTCATGAAAAAGTGGTCTCAATGTCGAAGGAAAGTTAAAAGGTAAACAATTTATAATACGAATAAAAATGATTCTTGTATGTTCAACAGTTGCTATTATATATAAATGATATAAGATATTTCAGATTATCTGCCATAAATGAACAATTATTCCCACTTAATTGATCCCTAGCTGTTCCCTTTGGTTCCCGTGCAATTCTTAAGATTTTAGCTACATATTATTGGATATTATTACTGAATAAAAGTGAATATACCCATATGCTCTGTGTACGTAGGTCTTTTGTAAGATAAGATGGAACCCTCTCGAAACATTTTAAAGGCGAAAATCGCGAAATGTTAACGCCACGAACATGACGCCAGCCACAGTATTCTAACCACCATGCCCCACACAGTCACACAAATATTCCATTAAATTGTTGTCAACTAATTGACAAAGAGTGTAACTTTAAAGTTGTCATTAAAAATCAAAGTCAGATCTCGCGATTCACGTATAGATTATAATGTGACAGTTATTAGAGGTTTGCTGTATATTCGTGTATAATCAGTTTTACTAAATGTAGGCCTAATGGAAAAATATGTAGAATAAAAGCAGAATAAAAAACAACAAATATTATCAAATTTTAATGATATTTTAATAAATAGACCGCACCGCTTGGATTAGTCCGCTTACTGGACCGGACCACATTCAGCTTGTTCTCACTTCTAAACATTTACTCAAGTTACTAGAGTCCAGATAGTGTTTGAAAATAAATAAAATAAATTGAGCTTGGAATAAGACTGTTTATAGGATTACAGCGCCCCCTGGTGTGGAGGAGAAACCAGACTATTCTCTTCCGCGGGTGATATGAAAGATGGCGGCTTCCATTTGACAGGACCAGACAAAACAGATTCGTTGTGAAGACGATAAAAGTACAAAACTGGCCAGCATGGCGACGCCGGCCATGTCCACGGATCCTAAGTCACCACCAGGACTGGTTTACACGCTGTGTTGTAAACTGACGGGGAAGAAAGGAGGTAAATTCAACTTGTTGTTTTGGAATGTTCGGCAGTTCCGCCGGGTTTTGACACGGAGTTGACAGCTGACAGATCTGGTGTCTTGCGATTCAGAAATACGTAAACTTAACTGTCCCCACCTTCACAGTTTTGTACACGGTGATGGATAGCAGCTACATTTTAAAGTATTTTTTGGGTAATGATAATAATATGATGTTAACCGTGAATGTGTTAAGTGTATTACATAATACAGCCCGAGTAAGGAGGGTCTGACTATAGTCCGTTCCAGCACCCCTGTCCACCTGTTTTTTCGCGATTATCTCTACATAAGACAAACTTGCAAAACAAAATTTGCACCAATGGCATAAAGAGGCAAAAGCATAATTTTTGGTACCTTACCTACTCAAAATATATATATTATTCACTTTACGGCCTGGTTGACATATCTTATATATATCCGTGGTTCATGGCGTCCCTAATAAGTGGCCATTGTGTATCCTCCTTGGATATGGAGATAAAGTAATGTGACGTAACAGTGAAGCGCGTGCACGCGGAGAATACAATTCTCGCTGTAAACAGGGGTCGGCAGCTCTTGATTATTGGTCCCATGAATATGGGCGCCTCTTTAGTACGTCACGTCTATTATGACGTCATCACTAATCCCTGTTATGCCCATTTCACAGATTAGTGGCAAGATGTTGCTAAAGAATAGACTGGTAACTCATAAAATGGTTTTAAATTGTTTATAGGAAAATAACATAAGGTAGGTTATTATTTCCATATTAGTTAATTACGCTTTTTCCTCTTTCTTCCCCAAGGTCAAACAGTTCTGGCGTTCTTTGATTCACAGATAAATAATCGCGAAAAAACAGGTGGACAGGGGTACTGGAACGGACTATAAATACCCCAACGGACCCAAACGGACCCCAACGAACCTATGAATTACCCCAACAAGACTAAAAATGAGCCGAACGGACCTGTTTATTACTCCACTGGATCAAATGGTTATATTGACTGATTATTGAGTGTATATATCAGATGTCTAATCATAATAAAATTGAAAATAGCTTCAATCTAAACCACATTCACCTAATGATCAGGTCGCATCCCATGAAACAGACTGTTGTGAATTTACAGTGTTGTTTTTCTTCAGAGTTATACCGCTCTGGCCTAGTCTGTAGGCCATAGAGCACTTTACAACGGAGGGTAACTCTACCTTATATATATATAATTACAGTTACTTCCAAAAATCCCAATTACAAGTACAAATTACTTTAATTTTACAAAATGATTAAATTACAATTACTTTGGCAAAGTAATTAATTACACACAATTACTTGAAAAAAATATAATATATAGAGGTATGGTTCACCTAAAGTATCAGTCATGCTAGAATTAGAAAGGTCAACTAGTCCAAATTATTAAAGGAAAAACTGCAAACAAAATATATCTAGTCTGGTTCTCATAAATATATAAGTGCATGATAGCTACACTAATGATAATATATCATTACATAATGTTAAAATTTATGTACTTTTCTCTTATGGAATTCAAAACTGGATGTAGTCACAGTCATGCTAGAATTAGAAAGGTCAACTAGTCCAAATTATTAAAGAAAAAACTGCAAGCAAAATATATCTAGTCTGGTTCTCATAAATATATAAGTGCATGATAGCTACACTAATGATAATATATCATTACATAATGTTAAAATTTATGTACTTTTCTCTTATGGAATTCAAAACTGGATGTAATCATCTTATATGAACATTGCACATATATGTTTGTTGTATCAGGCCTTGAAACATTTGCTGAATAATGTTTTGACACAAAATAGAAATACTTGAAAGCACATGAAGATAAACTATATTTTAAATATTATCTTGAAGTTATTGCAAAAAGTTTTTCCAATATTTTATCACATATTACCCTTTATCAAACAAAATATCTTTCTTCTTGATAACAGTGATAACAGTCCAATAAAGACAACCACTATAACTTTTATCCTGTCACACCTGAAAAACATCCTTGACAGCTTATTTGAACATATCCCTTTTCTCACAAATGAGTCATAATTATGAATTGTTTTATATATGTTGTGTATATGTATGCCAGTTAATGCCATGGTTGAGTAGACTTAGTGGTTCTGTTATCTCAGAAGGACAATCAAGTGGGAAATATATACTTGGCCATTTAACACCATGAACTCATCCTCATGTGTATGTAATATATGCATGGATGACTGTATTATGGATATTGTTTTTAATAGTTATTTTCTCTTTGGCTCCTTTTATTGCATTACAATATATTTATATAAAGGTCAAAAACTCAGTTGAAAACTCTTAACATATTTGACTCTGTAGTTGTGCTAACAAACTGTGCTAGGAACCTGGGGGTTGTTTTTGACCAAGGGCTTTGCCTTGATAAGCATGTAAATAATATTTGTAGTTTGGCTTTTTACCACCTGCGTAATATAGCTAGGATAAAGGGTTTCCTAACTCAAGATTCACAAATAACATTAATTCATGCGTTCATCAGTTCAAGGATTGACTGTTCCAACTCTTTGCTATGTGGTCTTCCTAGCAAGTTACTGGACCGGCTTCAGAGAGTGCAGAATGCAGCTGCTAGGCTTGTAACTGGTGCCAAGAAGCGCGACCACATTACACCTATACTTAAAGAACTCCATTGGCTCCTGGTGCGACAGTGCATTGATTTTAAAATTTTATTATTACTATACAAAGCCATAAATGGTCAATCGCCTATTTACATTAGGAACCTCTTAACTTTTTATGTTCCAGTCAGGCAGCTTAGGTCATCTGACCAAGGGCTTTTAGTGATTCCTAAAGCACGAAGTGAGATGTGTCGTTCGAGAGCTTTCTCAGCTGTGGCACCAAGGTTGTGGAATGAACTTCCGCACTCAATCAGAGCTTCACCATCTTTAGCTTCTTTTAAAAGAAATCTTAAAACTTACCTTTTTATATTAGCTTTTGGTAGTTCTTAGGAATTAGGGTTTAACTTTTAGGAATCTTTGTTTTAGTAGGAATCTACATTTTATGTTTTAGAAAAACTGTGCTTTGTGTCTTGTAAAGCGCTTTTGATAACTATTTTGTTGAATTAGTGCTATATAAATTAAATATATTATTATTATTATTATTTTTAACCTTTATAAATAAGGAGATTTTACCACTTTTATTGATGCATTATTATGAGCTGACAATGATAATTGTATCCGCCAAAACAGAGTTTTGCAGATACCGGTACTATGTTTTCAGCTGCACGCTGCCGCGGCCGCGTACGTTTCCGGAGAACTCCTCCGTAACTGCTGGGCGGAATTTTACGAAACCCGGGATTATGTTCTGGTCACATGTGAACTGCTGCGCCCCGATTTTGTTTTGACCTCTAACCTTTCCTCTGCTCTCTGCGTCCGTTTGTGCGTCTGTTTCCACACATAAACCCACATATCTCGGGAACCGTTTGACGGATCAGGAAAATTTTTTTGCACAAATGTAGCCCTTGGAGAGCTTTATAACATACAGAAAAAATGGTGGCGCCACCTGCAACCATGTTTGCACAGTGTCCATCTGTTCGTCTGCCTTGGGTTAAAATCACTCATATCTCTGCAGTGACTTGACTAATTCACCTGAAATTTGGCATGCGTATACATCCTGGATAGCTTTTCTGATTTTGTTACAGGTGGCGCCACCTACATTCACGTTAACGCTGCAGACATCCAAGCCCATATCTCGGGAACCGTTTGACCGATCAGGAAAATTTTTTTGCACAAATGTAGCCCTTGGAGAGCTTTATAACATACAGAAAAAATGGTGGCGCCACCTGCAATCATGTTTGCACAGTGTCCATCTGTTTGTCTGCTTTGGGTTAAAATCACTCATATCTCTGCAGTGACTTGACTAATTCACCTGAAATGTGGCATGCGTATACATCCTGGATAGCTTTTCTGATTTTGTGACAGGTGGTGCCACCTACATTCACGTTTACGCTGCAGACATCCAAGCTCATATCTCAGGAACCGTTTGACCGATCAGGAAAATTTTTTAGCACAAATGTAGCCCTTGGAGAGCTTTATAACATACAGAAAAAATGGTGGCGCCACCTGCAACCATGTGTGCACAGTGTCCATCTGTTCGTCTGCCTTGGGTTAAAATCACTCATATCTCTGCAGTGACTTGACTAATTCACCTGAAATTTGGCATGCTTATACATCCTGGATAGCTTTTCTGATTTTGTGACAGTTGGCGCCACCTACATACACGTTTACGCTGCAGACATCCAAGCTCATATCTCGGGAACCGTTTGACCGATCAGGAAAATTTATTTGCACAAATGTAGCCCTTGGAGAGCTTTATAACAATCGCAAAACTGGTGGCGCCACCTGCAACCATTTTTGCACAGCTCCTGTCTGTTTGTCTGCCATGGGATAAAATCACTCATATCTCGGCAGTGGTTTGACATATCTGGCTAAAATGTTGCAGGTTTATACATCCCCGACAGCTCTCTTGATTTTATGACAGGTGGAGCCACCTGCATTCTAGTTTATGCAGCAGACATCCAAGCTCATATCTTGGGAACCGTTTGACCGATTGGGCCAAAGTTTTGCATGTGTTTAGTTCTCACATAGCTCTTTATCATACGCAAAACTGGTGCCGTCACCTGCAACCATTTTTGCTCAGCGTCCATCTGATTGTCTGCCACGGGCTAAAATCACTCATATACATGTAGTGGTTTGACTTATCTGCCTTAAATTTTGCATATGTATACAACTGGGACGGCTTTCTGGATTTTGTGGTGGGGGGGCAGCCTTCATACACAATTTGGCTGCAGACATCCATGCTAATATGCAACACTTCACTCTATTTCCCCTTGCCATTTAATCCATGCCTCACTTCACCCGTTCCACTCTGATTAAGGCGGATACACGTAGTCGCTTGTAGACTACCTGTATTCGAGTTAAACAACATGATTCACATGCAGTCCTGACATTTTTCGTGTAAATATGCGTATTTGCTGTAAATGAACCCTTCTCATTTTTTTTATCAATAATGTTAGAACTAGTCAATACAGGTTAATAAAGGATGTTAAATCAAATACAACCAATTGGTCCATTGGGGTAATTAACAGGTCCGTTGGGGACCATTGGGGTTATTCTAGTCTGGTTGGGGTTATTTTCTACTTTTTTTATATCATAAGACAATTTATATACACTCAGTAATAAGTTAATATAACTAACTGGTGCGTTGGGGTAATTAACGGGTCTGTTGGGGGTCATTCTTAATGGCGTTGGGGTCATTCCTAGTCCTGTCGGGGTTATTTTCCATCTTTTTCTGATTAGACAATTTATATAATATATACACTCAATAATCAGTTAATATAACCAATTGATCCGGTGGAGTAATAAACAGGTCCATAGGGGTCATTCTTATTTCCGTTGGGGTAATTCATATAGGTCCGTTGGGGTCTGTTAGGGTCCGTTTGGGTATTTAGTCAGACCTGAGTATGGAATCCGGTCTTCATTTCCAAGATGGGTCTGAACTGACTGGACCGTCTCATATTAGTAGTAATCAGCATAAGCCATGACATGCCTGATGATAGGACATTGACATGCCTCATGATGCCTGTTACTTCTCCATTACATGAATCCTAAACATCAAATTACGTCCGTCCGTATACACCCATAACATCATCCATGTAGACCAGATTCTCTACTCGTTCCCATAATGCATGTTAATTATAAATATTATTAATAATAAAATTGGAGTCCGTTTCAGCACCCCCTGTCCACCTTTGGCCCGAATTTCGAATCACTCCCGCACCTATACAGCGCGGACTATGCCATGTCACACAACAAGGGATACTTTCTAACATATAACTGCCTATAATACTACTCAAATATCACTTTCTTACCTATACTCAATCACAGGTTATGACATAATACATCTTTTATCTACGATCTCCATGTAGTCATATCAACATCCTACATCCGCCATGATCAACTGTACGGTGTCGCATAAAATATCATTCCCTTAATTTTTAGCTCAGCTTACTTTCAGTCATGCTGGGCTCTAGCGATGGGTCATTGTCCGTCGTCCTCCCGTCTGTCCGTTAGAAGGGCACAAATCGTAATCGTAGGGGCTAGGGCCATGAACCCTATGCAGTCTTAGAGGTTCTAAAAAGATCTCCTTGTAAACCTGAAATTAGGTCACTGCGACCTATATTCTCGAAGTTATGGGGTGTGTTTGCACCCCCCAGAAATAATTCTTTTAGCCAAAATTTTCATCCCAAACCTTCCATCTTTCACATACAGCTCACCTACCAACAGGGGAAGAACCATAATTTGAGGTCAAAGGTCAAGGTCACAGAACCAACTTCTTTGAAAAGCCTGTGGATGCATTTTAAGCCAAACCTGTTATCCCAATTCTTTGATCTTTCACATATAGCTCACCTACTAAGTGGGAGAAGAATCCTATAAATGTTGAGGTCACAAGGTCAAAGGTCAGGGTCACAGGATCCACTTCTTTGAAAAGGTTGTGGACACATTTCAAGCTAGACCTTTCATTCCAAACCTTTCAGCACTGATATCGCTTCTCTGCCAACAGGGGAAAAGACCTGTTGATTTTGAGGTCAAAGGTCAAGTTCACAGCAACCTCTTCTTGCGTGGAGTCATTTTCAGGCAAACTTTTCAATCTATACTTTCCATCTGTCATATATGGCTTACCTACCAATAGGGGAAGAAGCCTATTGATGTTGAGTTCAAAAGGTCAAAGGTCAAGGTCACAATATTGTTCTAAATGCTTGTGAACATATTTCAAGTGAAACTGTTCAACCCAAACCTTCAGTCTTTCACATATGCCACATCTATGCATCACTCAATGTGATTCAAACTTCATATTTATGGGTCTTTTTGCATGAAGAAATAACTAATTGATTTTAAGGTCAGCTGGTCAGGAGGTTAAAGGTTGCAGGTCTAAGTTATTCACTCATTGGTTGCCAAGTAATTACACCCGGCCAGATGTAATTGGTTAGTAGTTACCCATCATTTAGAAAGAATCCAGTTGATATGTGGGCAAAAAGCCAAGGTCATAGGTCAGGTCAACTTATTTTGTAGACCATCTCTATTTTTCTTGTGTATATAAGCTTGCACTCCAGCTGGTACATCTCACCGTGTGGCCATAATTGTGAGTGACACTGGTGACATATGACTCCCTTTTGTATAAAGCTATTAAGTGATAAGGCTGAGTGATAAGTACCTCGTTACTGCATAACAAAACACTGTTGTTGGAATACTTCAGCCAGGAATTAACACTGTGAGAGTATAGTATTAAGGTTTAGCTACTGATTTTTAAGATGATGGGAACATTTTGCAGTTTATTTTATGGAATCATAGCAATAAACTTAGTTTCCTAGATATCTGAATATTTTTATATAAATCACCACATATAAAAGCAAGTGTTTGTTCTCATAATATGTGGATGTGAACTTGAATTAGGATGGCTTTATTTTATTACAAGACTCTTAGTCATGCTTTCTGCATTTCTTTTCTTTAAGGTTTTGCAGTTTACCAACCCTGCTGACCCCATTGAAAAGCAGAGTGATAATAAAAAATATTGGACCTACACTTTTACACTTGCATATCTATAAATCTGATATGAGCGCCTGAACATGCCTTTTGAATTGTTTTGGACATTCATTACTGTAACATCGTTTGGCTAATTTGCCCAAAGTTTGGTCTCTTATTGGAGGATGTGTGATATCAAATGTCAGACTTGTCAGAAATCCATTGTGTCTGCCAGTTAGCCACCTTAGAAATCCTTTTTTCAGTGCAGTTTCAGTAATTTTCCTTCAATTTTTGGTCCGATTTAGAGAATGGTTATTGTCTGATTTGAGACCTGTCAGAAGTCCAAAATGGCCACCAGGCAACCATCTTTAAATTCCTGTGAAGGCAGTCAGATGTATATTAATGTAATCTTGCAAAGGATTGGGTCAAATATTTCTTAATAAATATTATCATCATATATGAAAGTGCAGTACAGTTGGCTTGTATTGAATAAAAATTCATACAGAAGCACCTGTTTCTCAATAATTCTGCATGGATTTCCTTGATTTTTTGCTATATATTTTGATCTTATATTTGCCCTTTGTGGTGTTCCTTTTGAGACTGACAGGTATCAAGTAAGCTATGGGAATAGTTCTGGATACCTTAACAATCATACATTTTCCTCAGACCATCAATTCACTGTGTTTTAACCAGACATAGGTGATATATATTTCTGTTGTTGTAGAAAATTTCAACAAATTGGCAAATTGGTTCTTCAAAATTTGACTGGAAGTTGTGAATCTCAGCCCATGATGTAGCAGGTCATGCTTGGCAGCTGAGCGTCATGACCCATGGGTCACTTATTTTCTGTTGTCTTTTATATGCATGTACCGTAGATCCCTGTTTTTGCCGCCGCGGCCCTAATATGACACATGTAGCTTGAATTCCTAACTATTTTTCCCGACAAAGGATGTGGCTGTTATACGCAAGTCAGGCTGATATCAAGAGACTCGACGGGTCGCCTAGGCATAATGAGCAATAATAGAAAGAGACAGGGAGAAGTGAATAATCAGAATATATATTTACAGAGACTGCATATTTCTATATTAATTTTATTAATTGTTAATTTTATCAAATATAAAATTAATGTTTTAAACAGGCCTACATGTATCAGCAAACTTTTCTGATAGAGTCATAAACCACGGTAATTTTCATGGCGTGAATGATAAAAGATATTCATGTTCACTCACCAGGTTTTCCACTCTGCTGGTTGTATTTAAATTTGAAATGGGCTGCAATCCCGGTAAAACATATGTAAGTTATTTCTGGAACATGTCATTTCTTTTAAAATAAAGGGTAAAACAAGTTTGTTTAAAGTCTAAATAAAAGTTTGTCATCACAATGAGTATCGTCAGCTTATATATTGTTTTGGAGTCCCACTGAAGTTTAATTAGCCATGATCAAGGCGTTAGATTCCCAAAGGCTCGCTTGTGAATAATAAACTAAATTTAAGGACTTAGACATAAAATTAAAGGGACATAATCAGGAGCAATATTTTTCCTATTCTTTCACACTATCAGTTAGTTTTGCTTTTACTTAAGTTTCACATCAAAACCATTTTAGCACACAGTCATATTCCCTTGCATACGACTGTTTAACACCTTGTTATATAGCCCTGCGTGTTGGTAAACACAGTCTGTTTACCATAACAAGGCTGCCTGACCGGAGGTCCGATTAACAGGAGCAACATGCGGTGTTTCAGCCAGCAGGAACATGTATTACATTTTAGCTAGGTCAGTCAGGGCATCTCCTGATTGGCATGTGTTGTTGCTGTGCAGCACACGGCCTGACGCACTGTGTTAATGTTGACACCTGCCATCGTGCCCGCTTCACTGTTTTTAACACTCGTTTACAGGAGTAGGCAAACGGTTTCAAGGCAATATTTTGGCAGGTACCGATTTATTTTAAAGGGAAGAAGCTATTTTTCATGTTAACTCAATATGCTTTATAGGTAATTGGTCCCCTTTAAGGGTAATTTACTGTATTTACAGTCACATACTCCGTTGTATCCACGGACATTTCTTATGAAAATTAAGATTTTGTCAGAGTAAAAGATGTTAAAGAGAGTTTGGTAAGCATTTACTTGGTGCTACTATGCACTGAATACTTACAATCATCATTATTAATGTACGTTAAGAAGAGCAATTTTCCAACATGCTGTGTGACAAGGGCGATTCTGTGCAGCACTACAAATTCCGCAATTTCCTTATTTTTTCAGCAATCGCGGAAAATCAGTGCCCCTATTATTGGTCCTGTGAATGTTGGTGCCCCTTTAGTAAATCAAGTCTAATATGGTGTCATCAATATTCCCTGATATGCCCATTTCACAGATAAGTGACAAGGTATTGCTACAGGTTAGACTTGTTACTCATGAAATGGTTTTAAATTGTTTGCAGGAAAATGACACAAGGAAGACTATTATTTCCATAATAGTTAATTACGCTTTTTCCTCTTTCTGCCCAAAGGTAAACAAGTTTTGGCATTCTTTGATTTGCAAAAAAATAATGGCAAAAAATCAGGTGGACAGGGATGCTAGAACAGACTGTAGTAATAATATTAATTTATTTTAAGTCTATTCCACTACCCTGGCCTTGTCCACCTGTTTTTTTCATTATTATTTTTGGCGAGTAAAAGAACAGCAAAACTTTTTGCCCCTAATATCCATAAGTTGAGTGGTTTTCATGGAACCCTGACATTACATCAATCAACGATGTGACTTGTCCATCAGTCTTGGTTGAGACTAGTCACTAGATGGTAGGATGCTTCTTTAGCAGAAAGGCTTTTTCTGCGGAAGGGCAAACTTTTATTAATGCCTTTCCATTGGAAAATGAAAATTTTAAAGTATTTCGATCCCTGTATCCCCCCTTACTTTTTGGCAATGGGGGATGGTCAATGTAATCATCCCCCTTCTATTCAGAGAATAATAATTACATATTGCAAACGAAATACATTAAAGGGGCCCAGTCACCTAGCTAACCTTTATTAACTAAAGATAATCCCATTGAGCTTTATATAAAAATAGGTAAGAAAACATTGATATCACTGCATACAGGCTGCTTGTTTTGTTTGTATCAACGTGTTTATAACATGTGGGGAGCCCACCAAAATGAAACAAATTTAACAAGGGCATCTGGCAGCAAGTCAGATAAGCCAGAGCTTTGGAAATATATGGCGTTTTGCAACAATTGACCTTTCTGCCTCTGCATATATGTAACCTATCACCTAAGGTTACATGTTTTACCCATTTGTCGACAACATTGCTGTGTTGATAAACAAGTTCATGCATCCTTCATAAAAGGCATTATAAGAACTTTCACAACCAAAGTTACCCTTAGATCATTCAAATATACAGAGTAAGCCAGAAATCATATAAATTTATTTTCAAAAGGTAGGTGAATGGATACCTTTAATAAATAGAATTATACTTTGATTAAACTTTTGTTCCATTTATGAGTTAACTATGAAATATCACCGAACTCGCATTACTTTATATCCATGTCCAAAGAGGGTAAACAGTGGTCACTGGTTAGGGACACCTTGAACCACAGATATATATTGGATGTGTCAACCAGGCTATTTATATCTTAAGCAGGTAGGGTACCTAAAATTACATATTTTCCAAAAAATCAGGTGGACAGGGGTGATGTAACAGACTATTATATTATTAACCTGCACAAAGCAAAGGCTATTGCTTTTACGCGATTCTGTGTGTGTGTGTTCACAAGATATTTGAGAACGCCGTTCTAGGATGGTGTTACAGATGTTAATGAAATTTATACTATAGGTTGGTATTGTGAAAATTTCCAAGAAATTCAATTATGATGTAAATCAAAGAGTAAATTACCCTGGAATGAGTGTTTTTATGTTTTTTATAGCACATATGTATACACTAGGACATATATAGCATGTGACCATATGGCCATCTTTGTAGTGCAAGTCATAATATCACTGAGGACAAAGACATCACTCCATGTACAGTTTCCCTGAAAGGTGTCGGGGAAAACTAACATGCATCATAGGGGCAGGGGGGCATGGTTGTTGTTTGTTGTGTTTATAGTTAAGGACAGCAATACACCAATATGTCCAGGGTTTCTTTCAAAATATTTTCAATTCGAAGGTTCCCAGGAATAGCACAGGTTTAATTAACATTCCAAGGCACCAGTTTTGAACACTGTATTCAGCGCGGGTTTGCATCTGCATATCAGACACTTTTTTTAATTTTAACACTCTTGTGGGTATTAAAGTGCTTTGCCTTTGGTGCTTGTGTTATCCGACTGGAGAGACTATAAAATGGGAACTACAGGCTGAATACTGAACATCCTAAAGAGGGCATTATTTTTTAAGCTGATAGAGAGAAACTTGTAAAAGTGCAGCAGGTGACATGCCTAAGACTAGATTCCTTACAGATGGTCTGTCCTTATTTTTTTTTTCATTGTATCCGTGAAATGGGTCTGACATAAAATAAATATTGTTGTGTGTTGTGTTGTGATCTAAGGTTGGCCACACAAGTAAATATTTTCTGGATGTGTTTTCACCTTTCATTCATCTTTTCCATGAAATTATATTAGGCTGTTAAATCATGGAATATAGGAAAACCTAAGATTCCATATTCACTGAATGCAGATAAAAATCAATATTGAATAATATTGTCAGATAATTTGTCTGTACCTAGCTTTAGGATTGCATATATGGCATTGGCAAATCCTTAACTTGGGCAATTTGCGGGTTTTCCATTCAGATTTAACTGATGGTTCTTTTTATAGATGCTGTCTCGGCAAACTATGAACACGCTCTGAGGATTCTAGGAAGGTGAGTATTTTAGATGGTAGACACCAATCTAATGCCAGTAGAGTTTGTGAAATGGATAAAAAAAATATAAGATACACTGTTTAATTTCTATAATGTAGTCTAAAGTAATACATTCCTTGGATCATTTGTTCATGGTTGGACAATTTATATTATCACTCACCAAATTTGAAATAACTCTTTGAACTATTGCATCTACTGGTGCCAGATTTACACACTGTAATCAGGTTGCCCAAAAGGAAATTTAATTATTTTGGTGCAAATTATAGAAATGTTTTAAAGGCCCTATTCCTGAGAAAAATAAAAAAAGTCATCATAAAATTTAAAATCTGTAAGCCAAGCAGTTCCTTTTGAATACTGCACTTTAAAACTATGTGAATCTCACATAAATTGCAAAATGGCTCTATAGTAGAACTGTTAAGTCACATATTGAACAATTTGACTGCTTTTGGACTAGCATGAGTCTATCGTCTTCATACTTTCAAGCCATAAGTCACTAAGGTAGCATAATTGTTCCATTGCTATTATACAGTTCTTTTGCCACACCAGAGGAAAGAGACAGCTTTGCCATCGCAGACAAAATAAAGAAGAAATGTAAGTACATTATGATTTCATCATCTAGAACTTGGTTGAAAAGTTTGAGGAGGAAGAAGTTCAAATATCAAAGTGCACAATAAGAATAAACTCGTCTTTTAGCACCAAGGTTTAACATTCTGAACAAGGCTATGTAAAGAAAACATAAAAGATATAGATTGTTATTCAGGGTAATTTGGTCAGGCCTCGTATGAAAGGTTGTAGTTTTTCTTGGATATTGGTGTTTTATTCACAAAGTGGGTAAATCCAGGGGTAATTGTGATTAGGCGTAAAAAAAAAGGTCTTTGTTTCCGGTTACCCGACCGACCCTAGATTTACTGTGCGACCCTAAAACTTTTATTTGGATTCTGATTGCAAAACCAGTAAAAGTCGAGGTTTGCGTGTGGAATTTTTAGGTGAAGTACGACTTAATGTCGACAACTTTAATCTGTCATACAGATACAAACTACGATGTTCTGAGATCGTCACTGACAGTTCAAATATACCCGCGAAAACGGCGTGTGGAAGGTCATATTCATAAGCGGGTTCGTCAGCTTAGAACGTAGTTCTGCGCAACAACTTTTTAGCTCAGCTGACTATAAGTCATCTGAGCTTTAGTCGTGGTCCATTGTCCGTCGTCCTTCCGTCTGTCTGTCTGTCCGTCCGTCTGGATGTCTGTCCGTAAGACTGGCACGTTTCGACACCGTTGGACCTACAAATCTGAAATTCGGCATACAGTTAGATGTCCCCAAAATCTCCTACCATGCCAAAAATTGGGTCAATATGACTTCGTTCCTTTGAGATATTAAGGAAAAACCTCAATTTTTTAATAGAAATCTATTTTCACACTTCAGGACTGCCTTATATCAAAACCACTCATCTGGTTTTCTTCATTTTTACCATAAATATTCCTCTATATGGTTCCTATGTACATGCCAGAAATTAAGTCAGTATTATTTAATTTAAAAAAGTTATGGGCCCAAACATAATGGACTTTGTAAAAAAAATCAGGAAAGATATTTGGTCACTTAAGACCAAAAGTGTTAAAGGTAGGAATTTTTTTATGCCCCCGCCACAAAGTGGCCGGGGCATATAGTTTTACCCATGTTGGTCATTCCGTCCTTCCGTCATTCCGAAATCAAACAGTTGTACGGACTTTTTTTCGCAATGCCTGCAGATATTGGCCTAATTTTTGGTGTGTGGGCAGATATAGACCAGTTACAGATCGAGTTCGCGTTTCGTCCCGGTTGACCTACTTTTGACCGTTTACGGCTCCTAAACTTAGAAAATTTCATGATTAAAAAGAAATATTCATGACAGATACACATGTACGGACTTTTTTTCACAATGCCTGCAGATATTGGCCTGATTTTTGGTGTGTGAGCAGATATAGACCAGTTACAGATCGAGTTCGCATTTCGTCGTGGTTGACCTCCTTTTGACTGTTTTACGGCTCCTGAACTTAGAAAATTTAATGAAAAATAGAAATATTCATGACAGATACACATGTACGGACTTTTTTTTGCAATGCCTGCAGATATTGGCCTGATTTTGGTGTGTGGGCAAATATAGACCAGTTACAGATCAAGTTCGCGTTTAGTCCCGGTTGACCTACTTTTGAAACGTTTTACGGCTCCTAAACTTAGAAAATTTCATGAAAAATATGAAATTTCATGACAAATGCACATGTACGGACTTTTTTTCGCAGTGCCTGCAGATATTGGCCTGATTTTTGGTGTGTGGACAGATATAGACCAGTTACAGATCGAGTTCGCGTTTCGTCCCGGTTGACCTACTTTTGACTGTTTTACGACTCCTAAACTTAGAAAATTTAATGAAAAATAAAATATTCATGACAGATACACATGTACGGACTTTTTTTCGCAATGCCTGCAGATATTGGCCTGATTTTTGGTGTGTGGGCAAATATAGACCAGTTACAGATCAAGTTCGCGTTTCATCACGGTTGACCTACTTTTGACCGTTGTACAAACATAGAAAATTTCATGAAAAATAGAAATATTCATGAAAGATACACATGTACAGACTTTTTTTCGCAATGCCTGCAGATATTGGCCTGATTTTTGGTGTGTGGGCAGATATAGACCTGTTACAGATCGAGTTCGCATTTCGTCCTGGTTGACCTACTTTTGACTGTTTTACGGCTCCTGAACATAGAAAATTTCATGAAAAATATGAAATATCATGACAAATACACATGTACGGACTTTTTTTCGCATTGCCTGCAGATATTGGCCTGATTTTTGGAGTGTGGCCAGATATTGACCAGTTACAGATTGAGTTCGCATTTCGTCCTGGTTAAACTACTTTTGACTGTTTTACGGCTCCTGAACATAGAAAATTTGCATATGTATGGACTTTTTTTCGCAGTGCCTGCAGATACGGGCCTGATTTTTGGTGTGTAGGCAGATAATGACCAGTTACAGATCGAGTTCTTGTTTTCTCTCAGTTGACCTACTTTTGACCATTTGACTGCTCCTGAACATAGAAAGTTTCATGAAAAATATAAATTTTCATAACAAATGCATATGTACTTACTTTTTTTCCTCAATGCCTGCAGATACTACCCTGGTTTTTTATGTGTGGGCAGATAATGACAGTTACAGATCAAGTTCGCGTTTCATCCCGGTTGACCTACTTTTGATTGTTTTACGGCTCCTAAACATAGAAAATTTCATGAAAGACAGAAATTTTTATGGAAAATGCACATGTATGGACTTTTTTTCACAATGCCTGCATATACTGGCATGATTTTTGGTGTGTTGCTTGATAATGACCCGTTACAGATCGAGTTTGCATTTTGCCCTTGTTGACCTACTTTTGACCATACGACACCTCCTGAACTTAAAAAAATTTTCAAAATTTTACAAATGTTTCTAATTTGCCCAAGGCGGGGGCATTCGTTCCGACACATCTAGTTTCAGTAATTCTACTTTAAATAATCAAAATTTAATTGTATACCAAAAATTTGATCAAAATCTGTTAATTTTTTTTTAAATATTGGCAAAAATATAAAATTGGTACCTTAAATTTTGCCTTAGTTTGACCATGGCACGTTTTTTCCTGTAACTGGTGTGGATTTAATTTTCAAAGCATGTTTTTGTTACCATTTCAACTGTTAAAACGAAAAAATTGAATCCAGTTGATCAAAAACTGTAGCTCTTATTCAAGTTTTCAAGCACCATGTCACATATTGTTTACATCAAGCTAGTGTTATGCAGTTCACTAGAGCTCAGCTCCCCAGCTAGCTCTAAGTTCCTTAAATTTTGCATACAGTGAGATGTCCCCCAAATCCTCTACCATACTAAAAGTTTGGTCAGTAGGACTGCATTCCTTCGAGATATTAAGAAAAAACTTCATTTTTCCATTGGAACCCCATTGTTACACTTTAAGATTGCCTAATATCAAAACCACTGATCTGACTTTGATCATATATAATATACATATTTTTCTATACATTCGCTATGCATATGCCAGAAATGATGTCAGTATTGTGTAATTGTTTTAAGTTCTAGGCCCAAACATAATGCACTTTGTAAAAAATCAAGAAATATATTTACTCTCTTAACATGAAAATTGCTGAAGGTAGACATTTTTTGCCAGGGATATAACATTATTTAATCAAGATTCAATTGTATTCCTAAAATTAGTTCTAAATTTTTCAAATTTTATAAGTTATTAGCATAAATATAAAATCAGTACCTTAAATTTTGCCCAACTTTGCCCATGGCATGTTTTTTTCCTGTAAGCACTGTTGATTTAATTTTCATATCTTGCACACGTAAGGATTTTAGCTTCTAAATTCTGAAGTTATAAAAAGAATTGGTCAAAAACTAGCTTTTATGAAAGTTTTTATGAGACCATATCACACCTTGGCTGTACTGAAGCCCCTCTTTTATGTCCCAACATTGACCTTTCAGGCCAATTATGCATGCTTGAAGCGAGGCACTCTGCAGCCAGCCAGCTCTTGGGTGGCTTCAACTGGATCTAACTGTCCAACCCCCTCCACTAGCATTTGTTTAGGCCATAAACATAACAATAAACTTTTTTTTTAATTCTAGGTTTATGTTAAGAACCTAAAAAAATATAATGGAAAAGGAATTTATAGTTAATGAGTTACAGGGGATTACCTTGCAATTACTGATCATTTATGGATCTTCCATGGATGGCCAAAATTGTATTTCAAATGACACCATGCAGTCACCATTGGGTATTTTTCATTTCAACCATAAAAATGAAAAATAAATAATTAAAATAAATTGTTGTTTACTATTAGGGATTATATGAAGCAAGATAATGATAGACAAGGATGCAGTTGATTATATTAAATTAATCTAAATTTCCAGGTCTTTTCCAGGTGTTTAACTTGTTGGTTTATATTTATTACAAAATTAAAATAATAAATAAATATGTCAAAAATTTAAAATATTACTCAGAAAAGTGCTCATTAAAGATTTTAATTTGTTTGACTTATAACTCATGGTTGTATCAGTTGTTACATGATACTGGCTAAATAATCAAAATTTATATTACTGGTCCTTTATTTCAGTTCATAAAATTAAACATTCCAGTTTGCTCCTGGTATGATATATTGGGTGTTTTGATCCTTGGATTAATTTTAACACATGTATTAGTTTTATAGCTGAGAATACTTTTCTTTTTTTCCTGATACCATTTAAAATAATATAAATATTCAAATTTTTCCTGTTAGTGCTGTGGATTTAATTTTCACAGCATGTACACATTAACATTTCATCTGTTAAAATCTGAAATTTGAAACCAATTGATCAAAAACTGTAGATTTTATTCAAGTTTACAGGTACCATGTCTTCATTGTTTACATCAGATCAGTATAAATGCAGTGTACTGGGCAGTTACATAACACCTTCAGGTCTGATCTACCGCCACTGTGAGTGTCTGGGTCAGGCTGGGTCAGGCAGTAATTACCAGAGAGCCTCTCTTTCTCTCTCTCTCTGGCAGTCTAGGTCTCTCTTTCTCTCTCTCTCTCTCTCCTCTGCTTTTTCTCTTTCTTTCTCTTTCTTTCTCTCTTTCTCTCTCTCTCTCTCACTCTCTCTCTCTCTATCCCTAATTGCCTCCCTTCCTCCCTCCATCCCATTCTGTTGACAGGTACTATAAACTAGATACATTAGCTATAAATGTTGATGCAATTTAGAAATGTGAATCAACTGAAATATTCACAATCACATGTATGTTATACTGTAAATTTATAGTAACATTCGGAAACTTGGATTAAAATTATGTAATGAAAAAAAGGAATAAATGCAAATATTGTTAATTTTTTCTTGACTCAGTAGAATGGGGGAAAAAATTATTTGTTTGTTTCTCCATCTTTCTGTCTGTTTTAAATATTTAATGTTCATGAATAAACTTTTTTTTATAAGCACTGTTGAATTAAATTTCATATCCTGTATGTATATGCAAGGGTGTTTTAACTCTCACCATCCCCTTCTTCATCCCACTGAGGCTTTGCTACTTGGCACTGTGAACAATAGTTCTATGGCTATAGCATAAAATTTAATAATTAAAGAAAATATCTACAGAGAGACAGAGGCATTGTAACTCTGATCATAACACAACCCCCCCCCCCCCCCCCCATCAAGTCATTGCACCTGTGGAATGGGGATGTTATGGCAACAGTATACATATCATAAAATTGATAAAAAAGGTTTACCAAATAAATTGGATCTCATCAGACAAATGTGTAAACTTTTGAACTGTCAACAGCTTATCAAAAAGGTAACCAGTGGAAAGGCATGGTCAGGTCTCAAATATTATTTGCAACATTTTCTTCAATCATATAAACCAACCATGGCCCAGATTACCTCTTCCTCTCAAACATTATCTACATTTCATCATATTTTTAAGATTTTAACCTTCCAGGTGGTTCAGTACTGTTGACCATTTGTCCATAGGTACCTATGTACATGCCAGAAATTATGTCAATAATGTGTAAAATGTAGACGTGAGGGGCATCAAAATAATGCACCTTGTCAAGACCGATCTTGTCAAGATATTATGTCATACAGTCACAAATTCATAAATCCCCTTATCAGCATAGTTAATCATAACCTTGTATATGTCAAATTGAACTCTTGCAGTTTTACATACACTATAGATCCTTCAACAAATAGCCTTATCATCATTATACCACTGCTAAGCTTTTTTCGACCCCTCCCAAATAAATAAAAAATAAACCACTAAATTTTACTCCATATTAATCCATCAGTCAGGTTATTTCATATATCATTTACTCACATATTACATTATATTCCTTTATAAAAGCCCAACATGACCATGATATTCTAAGCTTTATCTACTCAATATGGTATCACAACAGTGATACATTTATAGTCCAATCATGATCAGCTGAGCGCCGTGACCCATGGGTCCCTTGTTTTAAATTATAGGAAGCAGATAAATATCAAAAGTGTTCTACTGGAGAAATAAGCATCTTCTTTCAAGCTATGAACGTGGCCTCCTCCGCGAATGTCTGATAGCCGTGACCCGTCTGAGAACTGATTCGAGATCATTCAGATTTGCCCAAAGCCCCCAAAATTTGCATCTTCCGTAAGGCCTCATTAATGGCCCGCTTGTATGCACGGTCGCTAGTCGGCAGTATTCGGAATTCAGTGCCGTCTTCGGCTAGGCAAATGAGTTGAAATGAACCAATGACATGACGTTTCGTCACTGCATGTAACCGTGGTTACCTATTCGGGTACATATGTACCCGTATTTGTTCTGTCAATGATCACCTGAACCTGCGCTCGGGCACTGGCAGGAGTAAATACGAACGATTTAATGAACGTTGGCTGGTCATGTAACGAAAAGTTAAACGCAAACTTGGCGGTCTCACGTGGTGATCATTCATTTTTGTACGCTTCCGAGGCAGCGGAAATCTTGCGCTTCTAAAGAAGCAACTGATTTTCACGCTGCCAGCTTTGACCGTTTATGATATATTTAGACACCAGATAGCGGTTTGTTGTCCACTGAAATAAATGTGCGTACAATGTGACAAGCAGCCAATCAGATGCCAATAAACAAACACTCGACAGGCCATGTATCTGTTGTCTGCAGAACTGAAACCAGCCAGCGAGGTGTGCACGCAGCCTTTGTTGTTACGTTTCGTTTGAATTACAGCTCACCGGCCGAGCATCCTATGTGCCCAAGGCCCTAAGCAAACCACGTCAGGGGCAATTCTCTCTGAGCCTGTGGCCTGTTCAGTCAGTTACGCTGGGGGATGAGCTGTCACTCAAAAAGAAATTAATATGATTGGCTCCGTGTATTCCTCGCTTGGCTTTGTCTTCCAGCACAAGGTCTCATCTGATTGGACAAAAATACAGTGCTCCCCTCTGGTGTTGCAATTCAGGATACGAGGTCATAACAAATAGCGCCTTACTATATAGGAAGTAGCCCTATAGGTAAAGCGCTGTGTAAAGAGCGTATCATTTTTGGCGATATTTTTTTTATATAACGGCGGTAAATGATAAGAGCATATTCATAACTGCGATGTCCAATTTGACACCGGCGGATTGCCGATGTACATTTCTTATTTTAAACAAATATACCGATGTTATGATCACTTTATTTTCCCCCAACTTAATGCATGCATACTACATCATGGTTGAACAGTGTCATTTCGCATTTCTGAGGGCAAATGAATGGCCGGCAGCTCATGTTAGCCTAAGAAGGTAAACCTGTCTGATCGCCAACTTTAATTATTTGTCAGCGACCAGCTGATCATTCCTTGAAAGTTACTTTGCTTCACTTCTTATAAGAGATTGAACAAACACCTATTTCTCCAAGAGATAATGGTTCTAATGGGTCAATATTTGATCATACTGTACACGGATTGGCACAGATATGCATTAACATAATTCTATTTACCATTTTATTCTGAAAATATGTTGCATAAACTGAATAAAAAAAAATTAAAAAAAAAAAAATTCCCGACCTACCTACCCTATTTTTCTCTGGCATGTAATCGGAAACAAAGACGTTTTTTTTAGGCCTTAGTAAGTACCAGAATTACTGGGAAGAAGCTTGAATGGTTAAAATAATATGTAGAGAGCTGATTGTTATATAAGCAAGTGTAACACTGTGTCCTGTGTAAAATATATTACATATTTATGCTGCATGATTGAAAAATGCAACAAAGAAATAAAGCACTATCACCAAGATTCAACCCTGTGTTTTAAATCAACACTTAATGCTCCATACCAGCCACATTAACTTGGCCTTCAAAAGGCAAAAATGTATATTTAATCTGTTGAATGGTTTATATTATAGCTTGCCTGTAGCATTATTTCTATGGTACATGTTTCCTTTCCAGTGGTTCGACGGAACCAAACCTCATCAGCAGCTATATTCTCAGAGCTACATAGAAAGTTTGAAGCACAGGTAAGCAGTGATACCATATATATATGTGTGTGTTTAAAATTACTGGACTACAAATTAAAGAACTTTATATCTATATATATATATATGGTGCACAGAGTAAAGAATTTAAGTGAGACTAATGAGAGCATAGTCTCACATTGTGCATCCAGCTCCAGATTTTTAAACATGTAACACTGGCTGTCATTGGTCTGATTACACTGGTTCTGACCAATTAGAGCAGGTGTTGCATATTTAAAATTTGGACCTGGATGCAGGGTGCTTTACAATGCTGTCATTGGTCTGAATACCTGGTTATGGAACCCAGAGAAACTTGCTATGCAAACAGCTATTAAAACAAAAGAGAACTGGACGATTGCATTGTATAACTGCTGCATGAGGAGTATAACAACAACAGTGATTAGATAATTAATAAATCTAATCAAAACATAAATAACAGCTGGCAAATCAAGATTTCCATGCAGAATTTACAACAACAAACATATCAAGCAAGAGACATTTACTTGTTTTGCAATATTTCATTTTATATGACTAGTTCTTTCAATCCTACCATTATTTGAGGATTTGGACGCCACCATCCCCGGAACATTTCTACTTCTACTTGGAAAATACTGATCTGACTTCTGCCAAAATGTATCTGCAGAAAGTCAAACCTATAGACTGACCTCATTTTCCTGTGTTATTTCCAAGCCCTGATGAAATCCAACCATGACTTCATAAAAACTTTGAAACTGCTCATGGGGGTAACCATTTGAGTACAGCCTAAAACATGGATATCAAAAGTCGCATATCAGAATAAAGGGTATACAATCTGTGAAGACAATAATGTGACCATCTTGAAAACTTTCCCTGATAGTGATAAATCAGACAATTATTTGTTGTTTTACTTTACAGACTTTGCTGAAGAACAAATGGGCCATTTTGTACCTGATGCACAGTCTATCTAGATCTGGCAAACAACAAGATGTGAAGGTACTGTATTATCTCCAGTTTAAGCCTCACACCTATTTAAAGCTGCATTCAATTTCATAAACTGTGCTAGCTGGGGCCATTCAAGTGTCCCTGGATTAATAATTGACTCATGATAATATAAATACAAATAGGGATAAATTGGATATTTAATATTGGATATTTAATAATGGTTACGAGAGAAGCAGGTAATATTAAAATAATCACTTTGTTATGATTAAATCAGATATCAGATACAGCTTGGGGAGAACAGTATAGTGACCATAAATATCTGATTGAGTATGCAATCTCTGCTTTCACCAATTAAGAAGCCTGGCAAAATACTTTGGAAGTGATTTTGTTGGCGTTGATTTAATTTTTCACGCTTTTAGCAGGAGCTAGATTTGCCTCATTGAAATTAAGAACAAGTGTTATTTCATACAACCTAGACAACTTTAGCCTCTACCCTACCCAGCTTTGAATTACAATGGAGAGCCAGCCACGATTGTTGTCAGCTCTGTCATTGTTCACACATAGCAGGCTGGTTCTTAAAAATCACAGTTGTTGTTAAGCAATTTTACAACTTACTCAGATGTCAAACAATGTGGCTTGGTGCAGTACCATTGCATCCTCAAACCTGATTAGTTCCAGATAATTGTATCCGCCAAAACAGAGTTTTGCGGATACTATGTTTTCAGTTGGACGCTGCCACCACCACCGCCGCTGCCGCTTAGGTTTCTGGAGAACTCCTCGGTAACCAATGGGCGGAATTTTTTAAAATTCAGAATTATGATCGGGTCACATGTGAACTACTGTGGCCTCATTTTTGGTTGACCTCTGACCTCTTTGCCTAGCGTCCATTTGTTCCTCTGTTTCCACACATGCACCCACATATCTCTGGAACCATTTGACCGATCAGGCTAAAAATTGTGCACAAATGTTGCCCTTGGAAAGCTTTAAAACATACACCAAAAATGGTGTCAACACCTGCAACCATTTTTGCACAGCGTCCATCTGTTCATCTGCCTTGGGATAAAATCAATCATATCTCTGCATTGGTTAGACTTATCCACCTGAAATTTTGCATGTGTATACATCCTGGACAGCTTTCTTGATTTATGACATGAGGCGCCACCTACATTCACGTTAACGCTGCAGACATGGAAGCTCATATCTAAGGAACCGTTTGACCGATCAGGCTAACAATTTTGCATGTGTATAGATCTTACATAGCTCTTTATCATACACAAACTGGTGGTGCCACCTGCAACCATTTTTGCACAGCGGCCATCTGTTCATCTGCCTTCGGATAAAATCACTCATATCACGGCATTGGTTTGACTTATCCACCTGAAATTTTGCAGGTTTATACATCCTGTACAGCTTCCTTAATTTTATGACAGGTGGTGTCACCTCTATTCACGTTAATGCTGCAGACATCCAAGCTCATTTCTCAGGAACCATTTGACCAATTGGGCCAAAATCTTGCATGTGTATAGATCCCACATAGCTCTTTATCATATGCAAAACTGGTGGTGCTACCTGCAACCATTCTTGCACAACATCCATCTGTTCATCTGCCTTGGGATAAAATCACTCATTTCTCGTCAGTGGTTTGACTTATCCACCTGAAATTTTGCATGTTTATACATCCTGGACAGCTTTCTTGATTTTGTGACAGGATGTGCCACCTTCATTCACGTTTAAGCTGCAGACATCTAAGCTCATATCTCGGGAACCGTTTGACCGATTAAGCCAAAATGATGCATAGGTATAGATTTTATATAGCCCTTTATCATACACAAAAATTGGTGGCGCCACCTGCCACCATTTTTGCACAGTGTCCGTCTGTTTGTCTGCTATGGGATTAAATCACTCCTATACAAGTAGTGGTTTGACTTATCTGCCTAAAATTTTGCATATGTATACAATTATGACAGCTTTCTGGATTTTGTGGTAGGTGGCGCAACCTACATACACATTTCAGCTGCAGACATCCATGCTTATATGCAACACATCTCAATCTATTTCCCCTTGCCCCTCGATCCATTACCAAGGGTTCATTAATATGTACACAGATTCGGCCAGAAACCACATAAATTCTCCAGAAAAAGGTAGGCAAATAGCTAGCTTTAATTTAATGTATTTTTGTTATGTAGAGTGCGGCTTTCATCAGAAGTTTAGCGAGCCATGCCACGTCCACACCATATGTGCCTCGTCAGCCTGACCTGAAGAAAACGCCACCTGGTGCCTCCTCTACTGTACTACAGTCCTCAGGGACGACAGGGAGCAGTGGCTTCAGCAGCATACAGGGAAGTATACGCAGCGATGATCCCACACCTGTGCCTCGGTCATTTGCACCAAGGTAAGTTGCCATCATTATTTGGATCATTGTTTTGAAACTCATTTTCAGGGCTTCTCATGAATCTATATTTCCCATATTTTTATATGAAAAAAAAAATTCTCCTGTAATTTCATTTATTTTTCATGTTTTCATGTGAAAAAAATTCTATAATTTCCTTTATTTTCCATATTTTCATGTGACAAAAAATTCTCCTATAATTCATTTATTTTCCATCATTAAGACTTTTTTCCTATGTATTTTTTATTGCACAATCATGTTTTCAATATAATTGTTATTATTGAATAATTGTTGTTTATATGTTAACTTCAGTACTGTAATTATTTAAAACGTGCAGCTCTTTTAAATCTGTAGAACTGTCTGTGTAAGTGATGCAGTTATACAAGTACAGCCATCTAAATCAGTTACACAGACCTTTAGAAGATGTTTTAAGAATGATCATGATGATTAAGTAAATTAACCATGGCATACATTGATGATTGTGCAGTGAAAATTCCTATATTTTTCCTATATTTTTGGCAGAAAAATACCACAAATTTATTCCACCATGTTTTGTCTGAAGTCCTGTAAAATTCCTATATTTCTTCTGTATCCTTGTGAGAGCCTTGAATTTTGTTCAGTGCTTGTCTGTGATGTACCATCTGCAGGGAAATAGATCTTTCAGATTTTATGTAACTGCATTATCATCATAAATAGTAAAACCTTGCCTTGTTAAAACAGACAACATTTATACTGATTTTGTGTATAAATGTCATTTCTGAATTTTTTTTAAATTTGTATTTTTAAAAGTTGGCATATAGTATTTCAACATAGCCACAGTACAAAAAGTGGAATGAATAATGGTCTTGGAAGAATGTACATCATTCCAACATATTTCACTCTTAAGTTCTGCTCCTCAGCTGAGCATCATGACCCATGGGTCACATGTTACTTGCAGCTATAGCTATACTATGGTTGTTTGATTATTTTACAGCTATGCCCCTACTCCCTTCACACCAGCAGTGCCCACTCACCAAGCTGCAGGACTCTCCTCAGGAGACGCATCTGTTGCTAGGAGAGTTGCTAAGTTACTGGCTGCACAGTCAGATGGAACCTTGCTGAACACAGTATCAAAGTCACAGTACACACGTGGAGACCGGGGCAGGGATAATGGTATGAAAATAAAAAACTTTCTAAGTAATAATCATATGCAGTGTAAGCTAAGTCGTAATATGTAATGGTATACTCTAATGGAGCTTGGTCTTACAAAGAATGTTACATGAACATTTAGCCTAGGCCTTAAGCTTTATAAATTGATATGGACAGGACCATAAAACATGTGAAATTACTGATTTAGCTCCAGAGATACTGTTGTTGAGGACTGTGCCAGTTGATGCCGCCTCAGAATTGGTACCTCAGTATAAGTGATTTGTTAATTTTGATAAATATTAAAAAATTAAAATTTCATTTTAACAAGAAAGATTCATAATAGAGGAAAACATTGAAAAAAAAAGCGTTCAGTCATTGTCATGTTGTTTAATATTAGCTCACTAAAATTGCTTGCTGTTTTTTGGTGCTTCAAATATGACATTCTTTTAAGATTTGATTTAAAATATAGTATTAATTGAAAATGAGGGTAAATTTCATAAGTACATTACAATCAACAAGAACACTGTACCAAGTTTAGAATGATATATATCTTGTTTGGGGTTAATATTAATTTTAAATGACCAGGGATGCTACCTTAAGGTAATGGCACACATTAGACCATGTCTCATACAATAAACATGCTGATATAGATAAATAAGAGTTTCTTGTATGAACCGTTTACAGTTTCGTACGAGGTACCAGAATCTGAGCTGGTGAGAGAGATTGTATTCATCTTCCAAGGTATCGAGGGAAAGTTGATCCAGAACAAGAGAGACGGCTTTAAGATCGACCCTGCAGTGAGTGTCACATAGACTCATTCTCTGCACAGTTAAAGGGTTCCCACAGGGGAAATGTAAAATCTTTAGACCTGCCAAGCTATTAGTAATTATATTTTCCTCTACAATATGCGGAGCAAAAACAGGGTGTGTACTATAATAAGGCAGCGTATTCTGTTGAGAACTTTACAGTAGTGCATCACACTAGATCAAATATGGCTCTGACTGAATAACATACGCTTTATCTGAGGTGAAATTCTGGGAAAGACCTCAATAGCACTAAAGTCACAGGAAACACCCCCAGTTCAGCCAGATGGTGACAGGTGGCACTAGCTACCAGTCAATTTGTCTGCAGCACTGCAGTGTGTTGGTGGGATGAGATTTTCTCTCATCTCAACCAAAAGTATATAACTTATTCATTGGGTTGAAACTGGTAATTTAAAACATAAAATTTGAATATTTTGAGTATTTTAAGGGCCTGCATTTATATCAGTTGAAACTTTCCTTGAATTTTACTCTAAATCCAGGCTATGGTCGAATGAGAACAGACTATATTTTGTGTATTTTTTTTGTGTATTAATAACATGATGGGCAAATAGTGAATAAAAATATGGCAAGATTGGACAGCTGTCTAACAGGAGTGGTAAATGAAGCCATGAAAGACTTTTGAAGATCCAACTTTTATGTCCTTTAAAAGGCTTGAGAAGAGCTTTAATATACTTTTGTGTATGATTTGTTGTACAACAGGTCGGGATCCCCAGGGCACAGAGGCATCTTGTACAGAAACTGGCTGAGAGTGGCTGGTTGTACAACAAGGTTCGCAAGTACGCAGACTCTCGCAGCACAGACAGGGCGTTTGGACTTGTGGGACAGGTAAAGTTTACTCTTATTAAATAATTTGTCAAATTTTGCTCCTGTGTTCCTGCTTCATCAACCTTTTATGACATTAAGATTTTTTAATCATAGCCATGTATCCGTTGCCAGCATAACAGATACCAGCCTAGTGAGGGGTGCATAGAGCCATTTTGTTACATTTGATTTGAGTGACAGCTCGCCAGTTCAACAACTTGACATTAGCCCAACAACCTGTGTGCACAAGGCCCTGTGGCTGCGGGGTGTTGGGCCTGTCTGTCTGTGCCTATAGAATATGTACACGCATGTCATTCAGAACAAAATGAAACAAAGAATATTTAATAAGAGTAGGTAAAGTTATGATATTTTCACTGTTAAACTTTCACTTTTTAAAAGTTCCTTAAACAATATGCGTATGAGGGCCTAGTCTTCCCAGTAGCGTCGTACCGACTTTTACACATAAGATACAGTCTTGTTGGCAGCCGGACCCTCTCCGCAGATAAATTCCTACCTTAGGACTGTCCTCAGAGTACTTTTCTGTTGCATTTCCATGCCTTTATCAAAGCTTGACCTTGCAAAAGATGATCAAAATCTATTATGGGGGCTGACATTTTGGTAAAGACTAAAACCAGGATGTCACAAGTTACATGTCAGATTCAAAGGAATACCATTAGTACAGAATAAGATGGCTGGCTTTAAAAACATCTTTAATGGAATTAAATTATAATAAGCAGAAATTAAAATTCAAAATTATTATTACAAGACAAAAGTTGAAAGGTGGCTTTTTATTTTTCTTAACAAAATGAAAACTATTTTTCAAAATAGACTTGTCAAATTACATGTTTCAAAAATGTTTGGGTTTAAGATTTTTTAGTTGCATATTTTCTTAATTTATTTGTCAATCATCCTATATCATGGTATGTATAGGTTTCATATAGCATGAAAATAAAAATTATCCAAAGACTTTTACTAAGTATTCGGTTTTATATTCAATTTTATTGACTTAAACTTGATGTTTTTATCATAAAATTCCCAAATGGTATAAGTTTTAAATGTTAAACTCTAACAAACCATTTAAATGACAGTCTTGACATTCATATTGTAAGAAACATATGCATACTTACGAACCATATTCAGCATTACTTTTAGATAAATAAAGAATTTACATGTATTTAAGAATTAATCCAAGTCATTTTATTTTACCTATATCTTTTGAAAATGTATTTCTTTCATATACATGTATGGTTAAGAAGAATAAGTGCCAGACTTAAATTTTAATTAATTATAATTTTACTTTTTAAGGCTGTCTGTATAATTTTTGCACTGAACAAATGTTTGTATACAAAAATAATAATAACAATAATAAAATTAATAATAATAATAATAATGCTGTATTTGTTTCAGAGTTTTTGTACAGCTCTGCACCAGGAGCTGACAGAGTACTACAGGCTTATAGCAGTACTTGACGCTCAGGTAAAAAAACAGCATTATTAGTTGGATTCTTGGCAGTATACACACTTATTTAAAGATGTCAGAGGTCACAAGAGTTCTTTGTAATGTCTCCATGTTTACCTACCAGGAATATGATGGATTTTAATGAAACTCAATTCAAATATTAATGTATGTAATATCATGCCTCAGGCCAATTCTCTGCAAAATCCACCCATATTTAAGTTGTCAAAGTTCACCAGACTTTGTTAGCATCGTGTTGACCTACCAGACATTTGATGGATTAAATATTTACCAAAGGAGTTTCTCACCTGAAATCAAATTTGCACATTTTCAATTAGGTCAGAGATCACAAAACATGAGTATCATGCACTCTTGTTTCAGTTACATCAAGAAGAGGACCATGGAGTGAGTGACCTTGATGGGAGTATCACATTAAAACAGCTGGCGGTTTGGATGTGTGAGCCAATGGTCAGCCTCAAAACCCTCGCAGCACTCGTAGATGTATGCCAAGGTGAAGGTCGTCACACTCGGCACACTTAATAGCCACACATTTATAATTTTATGCGATTAAGTGCAGTTGCACTGGAACAAAGAAAAAATGGATTTTTTCCAGTAAATCCTCAGAGGTTTGCTCCAATATATGCTCTGCATCATGTTTTAACTTCGGGATTATTTTTAACGCTGTTCAAGTAAACTGCCAAATTTTTCATAATAACTTCCTCATAGGGTTGCCCCTCATTTAATCAACAGTGCCAACACAGGCCAAAGGGCTGTCAGCTTTACAGTTGCCATTGTCTCTTAATGTTCACTCTCTTGTATACACCCTTGTCACAAATTGTCAGGCTCCCATTTCTCTCTCTACTTAATGGTTGTGTCACCTTTCAGGGAAGAAAGGTGGTGGACTGGCGTCAGCAGTCCATTCCTACATCCAGCATGGAGACCCGTCAATCAGAAACTTGGTCAAACATATTCTGTCTCTGGTAAGTGGAAAGTATGATTTCTAAATTAGTATGTAACAGTTAGATCAGCCTTTTGGCGATTCAGGTTGTAACAGTTTGTTTATATTTCAGTTATTATCTTCTTCAACAACCCATGCAGTACTGCAACAGGAAATATTGCTAATTGTAAATAAACTACATATATGTTTATTTTTAGACTTGCACAAATACTAAACATTTAGACTGACATTTTAAATCATTTTAATCTCCTGCTTCTGCAATAGAGACCTGAGTTATTTTGATCTCGTTTTCTTTGAACTTTTTAATTCAGAGGTTTGCATTTGATATCTTAAAGGAGACTTATTAATACAAAAAGGGGAGGTTGGCTGACATTGTAATGCATCTTCTTTAAGGTATATTGAATTAGTTCTGGCTTTACATCCTAGGTGGCCCAGCCTATTTTCAGCACAGTGGCTCGGTGGATTTACGATGGAGAATTGGAGGACACATACCACGAAGTAAGAGACAAAATGTCATGGTATTGTTTAGCATATATGGTTAATATTTAGTGTTGGCTGAGGTATCAGAGAACCTTTAATTTGAGACTGTTTAGAGCGCTAGAGTATTTCCTTGAGATACCAAGGTCTGTTTTAAACTAATGGGACTATATTTGAAATAGATTGAGATAAGAAATTGATGATTTAGTTTTAAAAATGGAATGTTTATTTGTTTACAGTCCTGTTCTAACTAAGAATAAATAGTTTTATGTGAACACATAATAGGATACTGACATGCCGCTTAGAGATAAAACGAAGTGTCTTTTAGTGAGGATCAAATTATAATACTATTTAGAGTTTTTGAGTGATTTCAAGGTTAAAACCCATGCTCAACTTGCATGCAGCTTTATATATAATGTAGCATTTTACACTTAAGCATATTTTGCAATACCAGAGTAATACTAGAATATTTGTATCAGTGAGCTTAGTTCAGAAAATGTACAAGCAATAACTTATGTCATGTATTATTTCAGTTCTTTGTGGCCTCTGATCCGACTGTGAAAGATGACCGGCTGTGGCATGACAAGTACAGTCTACGTAAATCAATGGTCCCGTCCTTCATCCCTACAGACCAGGCCAGGAAGGTGAATAGAGAAATCATATTCTCGTCAACACTTGTAATGATTAGATTATGATTGATTATTTATGGTGTTAGTACATCCAGCTTGGTGGTTAAGGGGTTAAGAACTAGAGGGTAAATACCCCCCCCCCAAAGAAAAACAAGTTTTAAATACTCAAATGCTACTTCCCCTTGCATTTGAAAAATAATGAAATATCCACCACTTATAAGGATAACAAAGATATGTTGATATTTCTTCAGTGGTAATAAAAGTATTTATTGATGTAGGTAAGTGGAAAGATAGGAACAGTCTTTGAATATTGTTTTCTAAATATGCTATTGACTGTTCATAATGAAATATGGCTTACAGATTATTCTAGCATTATCTGACAACAAAATTGCCAAGTACAGGGAGGCTTGAGCTTTGAGACCACCCACAGGACTGGCCAAAAGTGGTCTTAATTCACAGGTGATCTTATAAGACAGGTCAGTTATAACCAATGTGAATGCTTTCTGTTTACCCAATGGTGGTCTTAATAGACAAGGTGGTCTTTCAGACAGGCTCCACTGTACTAGTTGTGGATCTTTACAGTTAATGGTGGACCTTCTTATCATTTATATATGAACTGTTTGTGTGTGTGTGTCTTTTATAGATATTACTGACGGGGAAATCCATCAACTTTCTGAGACAGGTGTGTCAGGACAGAACAACAATACGGAACCGAGATGTTGTCAAGGCTGCAGAGATCCATCAAGGTCAGTGTCAGCTGATAAAGTTGCTCCTTACCAGTACCCTTTGGAAAAGGCTGCCCTTACCAAGTGATATACCAGCCTTCCTTTGGTTTAATATGTTAAAGTAGAGATGGGGTGGTTTCTGAACTCTGATACACAACAAAAAACAGGGCAGTGGCTAAGCAGCAAAGATTATATTAAAAGTAAATTACAAAAATAAAAACCACCTACCAAACAGGGTTCCCCCAGCCTGTTACACACTACATGAATTTCACTGGTTGCAAAAAAAAAAACCCAGTTAAAACAAGAATCTGGTTAAACAATCTTTAGACTTCCTGAACTGGCAGTACTGGACCCCAAATGGTGGCACAGGACCCAACTGGCGGCACAGGCTACTAAGGCGCATCTGTATTCATAATCATGCTGAATACTAATAGATTGGAAGAATGCCCCTGCTACAATCGCAAACCTCGAAGCATCGCACTTAGTGACAACTCTGAATTTTACAATTGACCCACAACACAATGAACCTGGAGACCCTAGCCTATTTTCAACACATACAAAGATTCAGCTAACCCAAGAAAAATAAAACATGATTAAACAAAACAACATGATTCATTTTGTGACATTCTGTGGTGTGTGGTCACCTCATAATCTTCACCATGCACAAACACAATTTAATACATTAGTTTACTTATATTCATGAGGGTATATATAACAGGGTGAGCTCTTGAACAAAGCCAGCAACCAGTACTAATAAATAGTTCCTTTATGAAAAGAATCATTTGAAAATATATTTACAAATATATCCTGATAAAGCTGATTACCTGCAAAATTTAATGGGTTGTTTCTTGGGTGTTAACCTCACCTTTTTCAAATTCCATAAAAATCTGTTCAGAACATTTTGTGTAAAGTTGCTCAGAGAAGACCAACAAAGGGAAAATATTAATACCCCACCACCTGGTAGAAGTTATAAGAAACTTTCATGAACTTACTTTATTTACACAGGTGAACAGTTATTTATAAGGTATTATCCTGTGTACATTTTCCAATGCAATAGGATTGGAAGTCTAAAGCCAAAAGATATATATTATATCAGCTAGTTATTATTAATGATTATTAGTTAGGTTGGAGTGGTCTCCCCATGGTCAGAATTACCCTGGGTCACAGGGGTATATTATCCTTCGAAACAAAAGTAAATTATGGTGATCAAGTTTACCTTAAAAATCTAATGGATTTTTCCTTTGTTACTACCCTAACCCTCCACAAAATTTCATCAAAGTCCATTCATAGCTTTGGGTAAAATTGCAAACAGAAAAACCAGTGAACCAAGGGAGAAAGCATAACCTTCTTGATGAATATGTAATATTCAACTGAAAACAATAAACTGGCTTCTTGCGGGGCCAATAAAATATGATACAATAAGAACACTGAAAAAATCATTGTATGATAAGTAAATGAATACATCTGAATGATCTATTTTTTTCAGTGGAATCCATTTTCCTACAAGACCTTGATGGAAGGTTTGATAAAATGATCAACACTGTCTACAAAGAGACTAGTCGCCACCTGTTGGAAGTATTTCACACTAAATACAAGTTCATGGACCATCTGAAGGTAGGGCACCTTAAGAAAAAATTCAGTAGTGCATAAACATAAAGTGGTATCATGCACTATAATAGTTGTGTTAAGTGACAATGAAAATTTTCTTTTCCACTAACCTTTGTGGTTTAGGGGTAGAGTACAGAAATAAAAGCCAAGAGGCCATGAGTTCAAATCCCAGCCAAGGAGCAGTGAGATTGTATCACGTGTGCCCCCCTCTGGGGTTACTGCCCTGCAGGCTTAATGGGGTGGCTGTGCTTGAGAGTCACATGTCACTGTCAAATGAGTGTGTCTTTGATGTGTACCTGGGTGTTATGACCCAGCAATTCAAGATTATTACACACAAAGGACCCACAGGTGTGGTAGACTCTGGGCCTGGGTGACACCAGAGTACAAAATAACATGAATGGAAGTCAGTGCTAAAACCCTGTCACATAGTTCCACACCAAAATGAAACTCGGCAGATGTATATATATAGATTAAGATTTGTATAAGACAGCCTTAAAAAATGAGGTGGTTACCTCCACCAATAAAATCATTTAAAAAAAAGTTCTTGTCCATATGTAATGCCATACCATGGTGAACATGCCTTATTGATGTCAAACCTATACCTACTCAGGGTGAAAGCTATTTGTTTCTGGATATGAATGCTTTAAGGTCTTGCATAGAAGCAGGTACTTGTAAACTGGACTGTCAAGTAGTAAAACGCTTTGCTTTCTCTGGGGTTCAGTCCCTTGTGTGGCTATGAGAGTAGGTTGTAGTGACATGTCCAAGGAAGGTGGTTTTGTCCAGCTTCTCCTGTTTCTTTAACTCCTTAGTAACTCCTGAGCTCCGCCATCTGAGCCATGGAGAGTGCCTCAAGTGGTCAATTTTAATGACCATCTGCACAATCCATGTAAAATAAATAAAGTTAAAACTGTAATGATTAAGTGATTGTGTTCAGAAAAATTAGGACAGACTTCATTGAAAAATTCATTTGAAATTTTGTTATAAAAATAAGTTTTTGCTAAATGCTAAATGTGCTTCAGACGGTTCAGTGATATGATATCACATCATCCTCTGACACTTGAATGAGAAGGAACATAGGAACAATTATTTCTCAACTGGTTCCTGCTGCAGGATCCTCCAATGGCATAATGGTAAAATCTTGTTAGAAAATCAGAGATTTGCTCTGTCTAAATGACTAGTCTTGACTTCAGGATTATTCATATCCCAATGATTAAAAAACCTTGATATGCTGAAGGATATATTAAACATATCATACTTATCCAATGGTTACTATCATCTTTACTCAATAGACTAAGCCTTCTACAGGACATTGACTTATTCTGTAAAATGTAGAAGGAACATGCTTTGTAAATGCATTCAAAACCATCTGGATTGGTGTAAGAGCCTGACCCCCATATGGTGCTGGTAAGTTAATGCTGGTGTGAAACTGACAGAGTGAGGCCTTCATGCCTGTAACTAATATGAATGAAATATAATTTAATCAGAGTTACCATTTGAGTCTCCTTCATGAAATTAAAAAATATATGTATATTTATATTAATGAGATTCAACTAATGAAGTCTAGTACAAAAATGAAAAAATAATATCAAGATTTGCATGATCATGAGGAAGTTAGTTGTGGAGATGGTTTAATGATACTGTAAAGACAGAGGGTATTAGTGATAAGTCTGATGTTGATAATGATTACTATGATGTTGATGGTGATAACATTTTGTTTTACTCACTAGGCAATGAGAAGATACCTGCTGCTTGGACAAGGAGACTTCATACGTCACCTGATGGACCTGCTCGAGTGAGTACTTTGTCAGTACCTAAACTCAATCACTTGGCAAGCAGCATCACTCTGCTAACTCAATCACTCTGCTAACTCGATCACTCTGCTAACTTCATCACTGGTCTTAACCCTGTACACGCACAACCTCTATCACATACACAAACTCCATCACTGGGTATATTCCATCTGTCTACAAAGAGACTATCACACCAAATACAAATCTATGGATCATCTAAAGAGCACTAGATTAGCCTGTACAGAATATTCAGTGGTGCAAAAAGTGGTATCAATTGGCAAACCCTATCACACACACAAACTCCATCACTGGGCAAACTCTGTTACAAACACAACCTCTATCACATACACAAACTCCATCACTGGGTATATTCCATCTGTCTACAAAGAGACTATCACACCAAATACAAATCTATGGATCATCTAAAGAGCACTAGATTAGCCTGTACAGAATATTCAGTGGTGCAAAAAGTGGTATCAATTGGCAAACCCTATCACACACACAAACTCCATCACTGGGCAAACTCTGTTACAAACACAAACTCCATCACTCACACAGTCTCTATCACACACACAAACTCCATCACTCACACAAACTCCATCACTCACACAGACTCCAACACTCACACAGACTCTATCACACACACAAACTCCATCACTCACACAGACTCCATCACTCACACAAACTCAATCACACACACAGTCTCTATCACACACACAAACTCCATCACTCACACAAACTCCATCACTCACACAGACTCAATCTCACACAAAAACTCTATCACACACACAAACTCCATCACTGGGCAAACTCGATCACTCACACAAACTCCAACACTCACACAGACTCTATCACACACACAAACTCCACCACTCACACAGACTCTATCACACACACAAACTCAATCACACACACAGTCTCTATCACACACACAAACTCCATCACTCACACAAACTCCATCACTCACACAGACTCAATCTCACACAAAAACTCTATCACACACACAAACTCCATCACTGGGCAAACTCTGTTACACACACAAACTCCATCACTCACACAGTCTCTATCACTCACACAGACTATCACTCACACAAACTCCATCACTCACACAGTCTCTATCACACACACAAACTCCATCACTCACACAGACTCTATCACACACACAATCTCCATCACTCACACAAACTCCATCACTCACACAGACTCAATCTCACACAAAAACTCTATCACACACACAAACTCCATCACTGGGCAAACTCTGTTACACACACAAACTCCATCACTCACACAGTCTCTATCACTCACACAGACTATCACACACACAAACTCCATCACTGGGCAGACTCTGTAACACACACAAACTCCATCACTCACACAGTCTCTATCACTCACACAATCTCCATCACTCACACAGTCTCTATCACACACACAAACTCCATCACTCACACAAACTCCATCACTCACACAAACTCCATCACTCACACAGACTCTATCACACACACAATCTCCATCAATCACACAAACTCCATCACTCACACAGTCTCACACAAAAACTCTTTCACACACACAAACTCCATCAATCACACAAACTCCATCACTCACACAGACTCTATCTCACACAAAAACTCTATCACACACACAAACTCCATCACTCACACAAACTCTATCTCACACAAAAACTCTATCACACACACAAACTCCATCACTCACACAAACTCTATCTCACACAAAAACTCTATCACACACACAAAATCCCTCACTCACACAGACTCCCTCACTCACAAAAACTCTATCTCACACAAAAACTCTATCACACACACAAACTCCAACACTCACACAAACTCCAAGACTCACACAGACTCTATCACACACACAAACTCCATCACTCACACAGACTCTATCACACACACAGACTCGATCACTCACACAGACCCCATCACTCACACAGACCCCATCGCACACACAATCCCCATCACTCACACAATCCCCATCACTCACACAATCCCCGTCACTCACACAATCCCCGTCACTCACACAATCTCTGTCACTCACACAAACTCCGTCACTCACACAATCTCCATCACTCACACAATCTCCATCACTCACACAATCTCCATCACTCACACAATCTCCATCACTCACACAAACTCCATCACTCACACAAACCCCATCGCTCACACAATCTCCATCGCTCACACAATCTCCATCGCTCACACAATCTCCATCGCTCACACAATCTCCATCGCTCACACAAACTCCATCGCTCACACAAACTCCATCGCTCACACAAACTCCATCGCTCACACAAACTCCATCGCTCACACAATCTCCATCGCTCACACAAACTCCATCGCTCACACAAACTCCATCGCTCACACAATCTCCATCGCTCACACAAACTCCATCACACACACAAACTCCATCACTCACACAAACTCCATCACTCACACAAACTCCATCACTCACACGAACGCCATCACTCACACGAACGCCATCACTCACACGAACGCCATCACTCACACAATCCCCATCACTCACACAATCTCCATCACTCACACAAACTCCATCACTCACACAATCCCCATCACTCACACAATCTCCATCACTCACACAAACTCTATCACTCACACAAACTCCATCACTCACACAAACTCCATCACTCACACAAACTCTGTGTTTTATCATTGTAGAGAGCACCTTGCCAAGCCCGCTGGTCCCCTGTACCTCCACAGTTTGAGTGGTGTTTTGGAGACGGCCATCAGAGCAACCAATGCTCAGTTTGATGATGAAGACATTCTGAAGAGACTGGACGTCAGGCTGCTAGAGGTAAGATGAGAGGCAGGGATCAGGTCCGAGTTTAAGGATTATAGATATATACAGTTTTAGGGGTGCATTTAAAAGCAGACATAAACTATATAACAAGGGAAGCTTGCTTTTCTAGCAAAGCTGTTGGAATGCTGAACACTGAGTCACTGACATGGGCTTGACTCCAGGATCGGCCCAGTATTTTTTCCTGAGCAAAATATTTAATGTAAGGCCAAAAAAATAAAAGGTATGGTTCTCAGGCACCGCCCACATCAGTTTTAACCCCCGGCATCAACAATTTTTATTTTGAATTTCATCTTTCGAGAAGATAAAATAATACAATTTTGGTAAGATTTCCTTTGAAATGTAGTGCTTTTATCTGTTTATCCTGATAGTTCTATTGTTTTCATGCTTTTTCCCTGATCATATGACATTTTTATCGAAATATACAAAAAGGTAAAAAATAAAATATCGCCCGCCCGCACTGATTACAGAAAAATAGTGCCTGAGAACCATGCCTTTTTTTTTCTTTGGCCTAACATATGGGGGCTTATCTGGGAATTGAACCTCAGACCTCTCGCACCTAGTTCACCAGTGTGACTCCTGGTTTAATTAGCCTTGTTCTGACAGCAGCATGCTCTCAAGAGGTGGTATATTATCCGGTGCATATGTAAGTGGACAGAACTGTCATGCTAGTTAAGCTTGCTTTTGTAGCAAATCAGTTGAAATGCTGGACATGTGTGCCACTGACATGGGTTCTAATCCAATATTGGCCAAATATTTTCCCAAGAGCAAAATATTTATGTAACATTACATAATTTTGGAAATTACAAAGCAATTTTAAATTTCACTCTAATTGTTGGCAAAGCCTGACCTAGAGTGGCTAATCATTCTTCATTAAAATTTCATTATGTTTTAAACATGAATAAACCTTGAATTAAGAATATCCAAATTAATTTTTTTCATTGAAAAGGTTTAAAAGGACCTTGATAATTTTTTGAGAACACTGACTTATAAAACACATAGATAGATATTTAGAATATTTCTCAGCATTCTGCATACAGTTAAAGAGCAGCAGTGACAAGAAATGATATCTTGGGATATCTGCAGTGTATAACCACTCTGCCACTTGCTGTGCCGCATGTTTTAAAGCATATAAACTTTTAATTACAAGATCACAAGTGTCAGTAATTCCAGTTTTGTCACACTAATTAGTTCATGTTTATACCTGTAGGTGTCACCAGGAGACACAGGTTGGGATGTATTCAGTTTGGACTACCGAGTAGACGGCCCAATAAGAACAGTAAGTACACATAGGAATGTTCATGCTGTTCTGAGATGCATGTTCATGATGCAGGAACATGCCTTTCTTAGCCTGACCTGGATATTGTAACTAAAAATGTTGGTTCGGTTTGCCCTTTCACGTGCAAACAATGCTGTGTTATAGACAGTTCTAATCTACTTTGTTCTGATCTGGTTTTCATGATATAATGTACTGATCTGGGTTTGAAATTCATTTCCATCACAAATCATGCTTCATGCAGATCAACAAAGTCTATTAATTTTAAAGGAAAGATTATGATATTTTTCTTAACAAAATATTTTTGGCAAAAAGGACCTAAAATAGCTCTACAGTCTTTCTTAACAAAATTATGGAGTGAGTGGCTGACTTTTTAATTTTTTTTTTTAAATTGAAATTGATCAAAATTTGAACATTTTTCAGTCAATGTATGTGAAATTTTGGCAATGTGCAGTAATGATACGAAAGTGTGTGACAGTTCTTTAAAGGGTCCACATAAACAACACCAAGTTTAACCATATTCAGAATTACTTTTAAGAATGAAAATTTGCAATTTTAGTACACATGACAATTTCTTTCAATTGGCCGAGGCAATAGCAGCAGCTACTAACTTATAAGGACCTTGTTTCCTCACAAAGAAAGTTATGTGAAGGATATGACTGATAATTCCACAGTACAGTTTGTTTCTTTGGGTTGACCTGACTTAATGCATGTACAATTTAAGCTGAGCTCAGTGTTGTTGATGTACTTGTAGGTATTTACCCCTGAGTGTATGATCATGTACCTGCGAGTGTTTAACTTCCTGTGGAGGGCCAAGAGAATGGAATACACGCTCAACAACATTTGGAAGGCCCAGATGGCCAATGCAAAATTGTTCAGGTCATTACCAGGTACGATACTCAAAATTTATTGTGAAATATGGAAAATTTTGAAGAATAGGTAAAGCATCATCCCTGGGAGAATCATACTTTAAGAAAATTATATCACTGAAAATTTTCTCTGACAAAACAGAACAAATCTGGCCTATACATTACTGTGAGATGCATTACTGTTTTACATTACTAGTACTCTTTTGAATGTTAAGTGTGTTTCACATTATTGTTCTACATGACATGACTGCGTTGTCCATACTGTATTACCGGTACTTTTGTTTCACATTTCTGTGTTATTTAATATATTATTTACTGTTATTTACTGTTATTTACTGTATTTTACATTACTGTTATTTACCTTTTTTAACATGACTGTTATTTACTGTGTTTTGACAGGACTATTATTGACTGTGTTTTACCTGCCTGTTATTTATTTTTAGCTCAGCTGACTATAAGTCATCTGAGCTATAGTCGTGGTCCATTGTCCGTCGTCTGTCAGGATGTCCGTCCGTAAGACTGGCACGTTTCGACACCATTGGACCTACGAATCTGAAATTTGCCATACAGTTAGATGTCCCAAAATTCTCCTACTATGCCGAAAATTGGGTTAATAGGACTTTGTTCCTTCGAGATATTAAGGAAAAACCTCAATTTTTTATTAGAAATCTATTTTTACACTTCAGGACTGCCTAATATCAAAACCACTCATCTGGTTTTCTTCATATTTACCATAAATATTCCTCCATATAGTTCCTATGTACATGCCAGAAATTAAGTCAGTATTATTTAATTTAAAAAAGTTATGGGCCCAAACATAATAAACTTTGTAAAAAAATCAGGAAAGATATTTGGTCACTTAAGACCAAAGTGTTAAAGGTAGGGACTTTTTTCAGTAATACAACTTTAATTGATCAAAATTTAATTGTATACCAAAAATTAGATCAAAATCTGTTAAATTTTTTTAAATATTGGCAAAAATATAAAATTGGTACCTTAAATTTTGCCCAAGTTTGACTATGGCACGTTTTTTCCTGTAAGTACTGTGGATTTAATTTTCACAGCATGTTTTTGTTAGCATTTTGTCTGTTAACACCAAAAATTTGAAACCAGTTTATCAAAAACTGTAGATTTTATTCAAGTTTTCAAGCACCATGTCACATCAAGTTTACATCAAGCTAGTGTTATGCAGTTTGCTAGAGCTCAGCTCCCCAGCTTCAGCTCTTAGTTCCTTAAATTTAGCATACAGTTAGATGTCTCCAAAATCCCCTACCATGCCAAGAATTTTATCACTAGGACTTAATTCCTTCAAAATATTAATGAAAAACTTCATTTTTCCATTAAAAACCCATTGTTACACTGTAAGACTGCCTAATATCAAAACCACTGATCTGACTTTGATCATATATAATATACATATTTTTCTATACACTCGCTATGCACATGCCAGAAATGATGTCAGTATTGCGTAATTGTTTTAAGTTATGGGCCCAAACATAATGCACTTTTTAAAAAATCAAGAAATATACTTACTCCCTTAACAAGAGGATTGCTGAAGCTAGAGATTTTTTGTCAGGGATGTAACATTATTTAATCAAGATTCAATTGAATACCAAAAATTAGTTCTGAATTTTTCAAATTTTATAAGTTATTAGTATAAATATAAAATTAGTACCTTAAATTTTGCCCAACTTTGACGATGGCACTTTGTTTCCTGAGAGCACTGTTGATATAATTTTCATATCATGCACACATAAGGATTTCATCTTTGTAGTTTAGAAAGCTGAAAGAAATTGGCCAAATATTGTAGCTTTTATTAATGTTTATATGAGACCATGTCAGACCCAGGCTTAATCCAGCCCCTCTTCAGTCACCTGTATGTTGACCTTGTTGACCTTTCATCAGATTATGCATGCTTGAGCGAAGCATACACTGGGGCAGCCAGGCAGCTAATGCCCAGCCACAGTTGATCCAGGTGTCCAACCCAACTCATCTATTAGTTGTTTTGAAAAACAACATAACAATAAACAATAAATTAATAATTTTGTATTTTTTTTATAACAAATTAAAGAAAAATTTATAGAAAAGGAATTTGTCAGTTGATGAGTAACAGAACATTAACTTGCAGTTACTGATGATGTAAGAATCTTTTATGGATGGATAGAATATCAATGCCAATGTTATTCCAAATAACACCATGCAGTCACCTATGATAATTTTCAGTGAAATTTTAATGATAAAAAAATAAATCATATTATTCATTACTAATCATTAGGGATCATATTAAGGAAATTAATGATAGACAAAGATGCAGTTGATAATATTAATCTAGATTCCTACTGTGTCTAGTGTGTAGATTGATGTGAAAGTAGTCCAAAGTGAATATATTACATTTATTTTTTTTAATATAAATAAAAGCCATAAAACCAGGTACTTATGATCATTATTTAAATTTGTGAATTTTGTATATTCTGGATTCTCAACATCTTTGTTTGGCTAAAACTGAATAAAAACTAGACATGGTGCAAATGCTTTGCAAATGTATTTGAAAACGAATATTAATGCGTACTGCATTAAAAAATTTTATTGCATAAGAATGGAAATTCTGGTAAAAATGAAAGTATTTGAATACCAGTGCAGATACTTTCAAAATGTATTCATGAATGCATTCATGAATATATTCTATAATATTATTTCAATAATCATTTCAGTTATATTTTATTTTTAAAAAATTATATGATTTTCTTATTATTTTTTTAATAAAAATTGTATTGGCACAATATTTGTTATTAAATTTTAATAAATAGTTAAACTCTTTTATAATATGTGCTGCTTATAAGTTATATGGCCAAGTCAAAATCTGTGTGACAATAGCACTCCATTTGTTAATAAAATAAATGAAATCAATCCTCTTCCCTGTCTCCAAAGATACTGTCAAAATCATACATAAGCTAAACACCAGCAACTCATAATAAAGCTTATATTTATTACCATACAAAACAAGCATGTGCCTCTTTCCCTAATCATATTTTTTATCATTTATAACAGCTGAGCGCAGTGACCCATGGGTCCCTTGTTTTTACTTTACTAATTATTATAATTACTGTTTTACATGACTGTTATTTACTGTTTATCAGAGCTTGCCCCGGTGCTGCAGCAGACCCATGTCATCACATCTGAGATGGTTCACTTCATCCAACAAATCCAGTACTACATCAACTTTGAGGTGGGCGGTTCATTAATCCTCATACATTTTGTTCATTAGGTGGTTATAAAACCAACACCAGCTAAAGTATTTTGTATTTTAGTAAGAATGATTGTTGTTTTCCCCTTTCTGTTGATGTGTGGGCACTATGTTATTTCTATGCGAGGAATTAATAAAGTATATCTTATCTTATCAACTTAAAGATTAGTGATAGCTATGAGACAAGGCATATACAGTAAAACCTATTACAACAACCACAGTTTAGTGAACACCTAAAAAAAACAACCACTTTTTTCAGGTCCCTTTACTATTTCATTTTGTTGAAGTCCTGATGGTGGTATTTTTGAGGTTTTACAATTAACATTCATAATTGAGAATTAATGATTCACATATTATTGCTGTCAAGGTTTTGTTTCCTCTTTGAAAAAAAAGGCTATGTTGATATAAATGTTTGGAATCAGTTGTAATCTCACAATTCCTCATCTTGAGTAAAACTTGGTTGAACTCTTCTGACCAACACTCTGAATCCATTGTTTGTGTAGGACCTTGAAATTTCTGTCCATATAGACCTGTATGTTGTCTCATCTGATATCTTTAGGTTAACATGTTGGGTATATGTAAAAATTCTGTAGGCTCATGTGTACACATTTAACTTATAGATATGAAGTTATTTGTGAAAACAACCTTTCTGAACATTTGCAGACATAAGTTATGTGAGAGCACCCATTCCCATGTGACAAATCCAACATTATGTGCAAAACTGAGTAATCGATTATGGCACTGTGAGATCAATTGATCGCATTGTTTACACCATCCAGTTATTGGCGTATCACCAGCTGATATATATGTATCCTTTATTTTCAAACAATACAGAATAATAGCTAATATGCTATGTTCTTACTGATAATAGCATTATATACAAATGTATCAAATTATGTTATTTTGATGAAATTTGGGTTATTTCAGATGCATTAAAATCTCTAATGTCCTCTTACATCTGACATGTGTTCACACTTGTCAGTTAGTGTAGCTATTTTAAGGCAGATAACCTTGTATGTTTGGTACTTGTGAATTCCAGGTGTTAGAGTGTTCATGGGATGAGTTAGTTAAGAAGGTCCACGAGGCGGAGGATTTGGACTATATCATCGCTGCTCACCAAGAGTTCCTTGATGCCATCATCAGCCGATGTCTCCTGGACAAAGATCAGTCAAGTGTGAGTAGATCGCTTACCATGCAGTTCAAACATTTTTCTGACTTTGTACCGGTCTGGTTTGACATATGTTTCATGAATATATATGTTTAGAGCATTCTTGTCTATATCGGTCTTTTGTGCAGTTTGGAAGCTTACTTGATATTGATTTTGTATGTTACAGAGTATTCTGACTTTTTGTTTTTCTTGTACACATATCAGAGCGTTTAGACTCTGTATTTATTGTATGTTTCAGAGCATCCTTACTATTGTTCATGTTCTATATTTCAGAGCATTGAGACTGTGCTACGTTGTATATTTCAGAGCATGCTGACTATCTGCTCATGTTAGAGCATCCGGACTCTCTTCATGTTGTATATTTCAGAGCATCCCAACTCTTCATATTTTATATTTCAGAGCATCTTATCTCTTCATATTATATATTTCAAAGCATCCTATCTTTTCATGTCCTATATTTCAGAGCATGCTGACTATTTCTTCATGTTATATATTTCAGAGCAGCCTATCTGTTTATGTTGTATACTTTAGAGCATCCTGACTATTTGTGCATGTTGTATTTTTCAGAGCATCCTGACTGTTTGTTCATGTTGTATTTTTCAGAGCATCCTGACTCAGCTGCGGACCATCTTTGACCTGATCATTCAGTTCCAGGGAATACAAGACAAGATGTACCAGGAGGCTCAGAACGAGCTGCAGGAACGACAGCTGTACGCCGACAGACTCAAACAGCGAGAGGAACAGGTAAAGCAGCCATTCAGGCAAACTGGCATATTTGTCTACTTGGTGAAAATTAAATCTCTTTATCAGTTGACATCAGTGTTGAAAGGCTACTGTTCCTAACATCAAGTGCATAAGGTCTGCACATTTATTTGTAAAATTATAAACAGTCAAACCTTGCTTTATGACTATCTCAATTTAGTGACCATCTCAAATGAGTGACCGTCTTTTTATGGGTCCCAGTTCTTTACCATGCACTCTTCATATAAGCCCTTGCTTAGATGACAGCCACACAAATGTGACCAGTATCAAGTTCTGATGGTGGTCAGAATTTTGAGGTTTTAATGTCCATATATTATAACATATATAGGTATTCTTTTCACTGAGGTTCATGCATTGATGTGATATTTCAATGAAAATTATTATGTTTTTAAATCTGGCTTTACCTTAAAAAACTATCATGTAGTTAGCTTCCCCTGAAGGAAGGTCCTTGTTGCATACTCATTATTGGCATGTCATTGCCCATTTTCTGTTTGTATATTCATTAGTATATTCATATTTGGCTTGTTCTTCAAAATCTACAGAATATTAACAAAAGGTAGGTCTCTTTAGTGTCATGGTCATCTGCAAAGATGATCTTGACTTTTGTATCTTAAATACTCAATGTTATAAAAAAAATTGTAGTTCATTTTTCCCTCCCCAGAAGGCAGCAGTGGGAGGGTCTGCAGCTACTGACTGTGCTGTTGCTTTTGTAGGGAGAATGGGGAACCACAGGGAAAGAGGATGAGGAAGAAACCAGACGACGACAAGCTGTCACGGACCGCCTTGTCTCGTTCACAAGGTCTAAGCTGAGAGTGATGCACGAGTCATACCAGGTCAGAAGACACCTTGTATAAAGATTAAAAAGATATATTGTAGTTCACTGATCAATACTCCACTTGTTTAGGGACTTGGACTTTTGGGTTCTGGACTCAGACTTGTGCTCAGAGTCAAAGGTCATTCTGTGTTTATCTTATGTTAACATAAGAAAAAAAATCTGTCATATATTATAAAGAGTTAAACATGTGTGGACTACCAACAAAATATTATGAGAAAATATATATATATCAAACTTCTAACTTTGCATCATGAGCTAAAGGAAACATTCAAATAAAAAGCATTTTGGTATAAGCATAAATACATTTGATTGTCTCAAAATTTCCATTTCTTTTTACTTATAATAATTATAAGGAGACTTGTATTGTACCCAGAGTCAGACTTGAACTTGGGTTCCAAATAACTCCACCTGTAAGAAATTGGACTTGAATTTGAATCTCAAGGACTGTGACTTGCACTCAGATTTGGACTCAACTACAACACTGTTATTATGTTCCACTCTAAACACCAGTTAGTTCTTGGAGATGTTTTTGCAAAGTTTGATCATATTGAAAAATAATCCGTCATTGAAAGGACCAGGTAATTTGGCAATTATTTTGAAATGGCAAAAACTTTTCAGTAAAATTATTAATTTGATGTCTGATGGGAAAAAAAATTTTTTTTCCTGTCAGGATATGTGGACAAAAGTAAGGGTCACGGACACTTTACCCATGTTTGTTACAGTTTGTACCATATATACATTTAAAATTTTTGTCTGTTATAAGAAGAAATGCAGCTCTGTCATTTCATGAAAAGTGTCCAGAAAATCTAAAAGTATAGAATTCATAAAATCAAATATTTCACTGTCTTTAGACAGAGTGCTTATACTAAATTGTCACACATTGAACTGAAAAATGACTTGGAAAGACTGATGCCCCAGCCCTTGTTCAGTAGACTATAAATAATCAATTAAATCAATTGCATTTTTGCATTATCGATTGCAAGTAATTTTTTCAAGAGAAAATATTCTTATTTTGTCAGAGATATAAGAAAGACTTGGTACCAAAACAGCGAACAGCATTTAATTTATAATTAACCTTGTGGATCGAATAAGTGGCAACTATGTGGCCATTACTTTGCCCTTTCAGTGGGATGTACAAATAAGAATTTATTTGATGTTACAATATTTTAGGCCAAAAAAAAAATAAGGTATGGTTCTCAGGCACTTTTTTTCAGAAATCAGTGCGGGCGGGCGGTATTTTATTTTTGACCTTTTTTTGGATGTTTCGATAAAAATGTCATATAATCAGGAAAAAGCATGAAAATGACAAATTTTTTGCTAAACACTACATAAATTGTATTATTTATCTTCTTGAAAGATAAAAATCAAAATAAAAATTTTTGATGCGGGGGGTTAAAATTGACGCGGGCGGTGCCTGAGAACCATACCTTTTATTTTTTTTGGCCTTAGGTATAATTTTTACAGCAGATTTCCCATTAAAATATATTGTACATACAATAATCAATTAGTTGTCAATAATCAGTCGGTTTTTTACCTTTTTATCTTTGAATATGATTATACAACGGATTCATACCAATAGTGGTAGTGATAAGATTGTTAATCATATTTATGAAATTATTACCATAATACTTGATAGACATAATGGCACTTTTGTACAACATGGCATTGTATTCTTAGTTATTCAGGTTGCACAGACATTCATCAGATGATTAATATGTCACTTTCACCATCAATCTGACAGTTGTTTACATAGAGTTTGTTACTATTTTCAGAACATGGTTCAGCAGTTCCTGGTTATGGTGACCACACACACGGATGCCAATTTGAGGTTCCTCAGTTTCAGATTGGACTTCAACGAGTTTTATCGCATAAAGGAACCGAGGCTCTCGACACCACACAGACGCTCTTCACAACGGCGCACATGACCTTTCACAGTGTCTCATTAACATGCACAATACACCAGCCATATATATATATGTATATTCATGTATTATAACTATCAAAGTGCCTTCCTGGTGACTCAACTAACCCCCGTAGCCAGAGAGATGAGGAGCACTGGTTTAAAGAATTCTGATCCCACTTGGAAAAGATTCAGGATCTTCCGTATTAAGTAGAGAAAAGGATTATGTGGGGATCAGGTTTGCTTGAAACAGAAATATGATAAACTAGTCGAATTTTCCCCACTAATGAGCTATCTGGATCATGAATTATTAGATCAGTCGGGATCTTTAAGGATCAGATGTGTTAGGATCTTGAAGGATTAGACATGTCAGGATCAGAAATGTCAGGATCATGGATTTGATCTGTCAGGATCAGAACATACAAGACCTGAGATGTCAGGATCAGGTCTGCAAAATCTTGAAGGATCAGATATATCAGTATCTGGATCATGGAGGACCATGTCTGTCAAGATCTTGAAGGATCAGATCTATTAGGATTTGAAATGTCAGGATCATGGAGGATCAGATCTTGTTTCAGATCATGAAGGATTAGATTATCAGGATCACAAAGCTTTCAGGCTCATGGAGGATCAAATTTGACAGTTTTATGGATGCTTCAGTTTCTCAAGTATCCATTGAAAGCAAATTATCTGTCAGGATCATTAAGGATCAAATTTGTCTTGATGATGGAGGACTAAGATTCATATGATTATGAAATGGGTATGTTCAACAAGATACAGGTGAACAAGATCTTTGCTAGGCTTCTCTCCCACCAGAAAGTTATGTGTAAATAGTCATAATATAACTATTATTTAATATGATATCACAAAAATTTGTTGTTGCTTGCATGATTTTTATTAAACTTATTACAAAACATAAAAAATGATGATTTTCTTCATACCCGGTCCATTTGCTCTTCTAACCAGTTTTCCAGGACACTTTCACTAAATTTCAGGACACAAAAAAGTGTTACAAGCCTAGAGTTTGTAATGGCCATTTTCCAGGATTTCCATAAAACAAGGCTTATAGATGAGGCCTTGAGGTGCATAAGTATAAAAATTCATAAAAAAAAAATTTTTACCAAATATAAATCGTGCATTTCAAATCTTTGTTTATATGAACTTTACAATTGAATTTAACTTGACTGGGTGGTAATCAGCAATGTCACTGCACTGGAGGTCGAGATTACAAAGTGTACATAATTAGCTCAGCTGACTATAAGTCATCTGAGCTATAGTTGTGGTCTATTGTCCGTCGTCCGTCTGTCAGTAGATGTGGCACGTTTTGAAACCGTAAGACATAGGAATCCAAAATTCGGCATAATGTAAGATGTCCCCAAGATCTCCTACCAAGCCGAAAACTGGGTCCATGCGACTTCATTCCTTTGAGAAATTAAGGAAAAACCTCAATTTTTTTATTAAAAACCTATTTTCACACTTCAGGAACGCCTATTATCAAAACCACTCATCTGTTTTTCCTCATATTTGCCATGAATATTCCTTTATATAGTTCCTATGTACATGCGAGAAATAAGGTCTGTGATATATAATTTAAAAAAAGTTATGGGCTCAAACATTATGCATTTTGTAAAAAATCAGGAAAGATATTTGATCACTTAACACAAAACATGTTGAAACTAAGGACTTTTTTCCAGTAATATAACTTTAATTAATCAAAATTAAATTGTATACCCAAAATAAGATCAAAATCTTTTAACATTTTTTAAAATATTAGCAAAAATAAAAATTGGTACCTTAAATTTTGCCCATGGGACGTTTTTTCTTGTATGTACTGTGTACTGTGGATTTAATTTTCACAGCATGTGCACATAAGGATTTATCTGAAATTTGAAAATAAAAGCTGCAAAATTAGGCTAGTAATTGAATTTTTTTTGGAGGCTCTTGTTGTATTCCCTTACATTGTCAAGCAGTCCACTTTGGTCACTGTAGGTCATTCAGTGCAGCTCTATGCTCCCCAGGCTGTTGGCATAATGTTACGCAATCCCATCACTAGGGCAAGCCCTCTCTCCACCGAGTTGGGCTTGATCAGGCTGTCTGCAGTTAATACCATACCACATGGAGCCTTTTTCTCCCCCCCCCCCCCCATTCTGTTGACAGACCTGTACTATGAACTAGATGAATCTTTAAATTAACATTTTTTTCAGCAACGAGCAGTAACAACGTAGACCTCTCCCCCAACCCATACCCTTCAATACACAGGACTAATAAACAAGATGAATCTTATAATTTTAATGTTAAATAAATTCTTTTTGATGAGACTTGGACAATTTTGATTTTTTTTTAAAGAAAAAAATTTCAAGATCTAATGTTAGTGCTAATTGACAAGATTTAAGAAGATATAAATACTTTGTAGCATTTCATTCATATCTCTTAAAATGGCGGGGCCTAGGTGTGAATAACACTGTTAACTAAGTATTAAAATTAGGAATATTGGTCAAACTTTGTGGGATTAATTTTTAACTCATATGGCCATATAATTTACTATGAAAACTTAATTACTTTCACACATTATTTGTTTATGAAATATTACTTTTATATAACACTTACCGTAGGCCTATTTGTTCCCTTGGTGCATCACTAAATGGTTTAGCTCATGTCCATTATTCTATAATTTACAAAATTTCATTTAGAAGGGCCATTTTCTCATAGCTTTTCTAATGATAATATACATAAAAAACCAAAAGAAATAAAAATATTTTGCTGTTACTAATGTTTCCAAAGTTCAGACCTATGGATCCCTTGTTTTTCTTTATAAGAGCCATGTGTTACCACTTGAAATAATAAAACCAAGATTTGAATTATGCATTTAGACAAAGAGGGGTAGGTTCCATAGATTGATGGAACAACACACACGATGCACTCTTATTAAAGTCTGATTTGTGGTTTAAGGCCCTATTTGTAGTTTGTATGTTCCAAATAAGAGAACTAAATACTTTTTTTTTTAAATAATCATTTTTTGTGATGAATTCTGTTTAAATAAAGGGCTATGATGTGGAACTCATTTGGCAGGTCACTTGAAATTTCAAAAACACTATTGGTGGCAAACTAGGTATTCTAGGTAAATTAATTTTGCTAGAGCATCACAATAGGTCCCTGATCCTACATGTTAACCTTTTGTGTGGGGCATAACAACATGCTGATCAACATCCTCGTTTGTCCCAGCTATGAGTACACAATTTGTACACATTTATGTTGGACTGATAAGTCTGCTCAAGTCGTGACACGAGCAATGTGCGGAAATGAACAGCAATGGGCATCCATCCTATATTATTGCATCAATATTGTGGTAAACTGCAGGTAATCTTAACACTGGGCTAAAGTGATGAATCAACATAATATGTGAACTCTCGCACTAAACTGAAAATTTGTCTCCAAGGTAGCGAGTCCCCTGCACTGTTGTATACAAGTTGGCTATCGTCCAGTATCCCAGGCTTGTTTCCATGTGATCAGAAATCATCAAACATTCTGTGGGATTAAACAATATGCAAAGTTACAATGGTATTTGCTCACATATTGTTGGCATTGTATACTATGTATACTAAAAAGCTAACGATTGTTCTGGTTCATATCAAGGGACAGCTTAATTGTAGGCCAGGAGGTGTTGTCAAAAAGTTGCCTAGGGGTCCTGATGCTTAGCTGAATTCAAAGAACCTTGAACAATGGGTAAACTGATTACCAGAGTACTCAAAATCATGCATTTTGTGAAAAGACCTTAGATATAGGTTACAGTGACTTTATTCTACATCCAGCTGCTACCATTTGTGTCCATCTGACTAACAGAGTGTCAAAATCATGTTGTTTCACACAGCTTGCAGAATCTACGTCACAGTGACATCATTTCAAATTACCAAGAAATTTTTCCTGGAACATTCCTGGCTCTTAATCAAATTAGACATTTCTAGGTCAAGCTGTAACCAATCATGCAAATCTATCCTATAGGATGCTTAAATCATGTTGTTTCACTTATCTTTCAGAAGATAGGTCACTATGATCTAATTTCAGGTGTCCAAGTAGATTTGCCCCCTCGATGTACAGATAGAAGTTTCTATAGTTCTACAGTTACGGTTTGTTCTTTGTAAACGGCCAGACTGCTTCATTTGAAAGTCTCAAAAACAGAGAAAAAATACGTAAAAAAGCGAAAAAATACAGGTAGCGCCACCAGTCTGCATGAACTGATGAAACACTCTGATCAATATGCACGCAAAGAATCATGGCGATCAATGCATTAGTTAATTATTCAGATTCTGGAGCTTTTGTATCAAATTTAAAATTATTCTGGCGGGTATTTCCGAACCCCACAGCTTGGAGAATATAGGTAACAGAGACCTAATTTCAAGTTTCCAAGGCGATTTTTTATTGACCCCCCTGGATGCTCAGTAAGAAGTTTCTTGATCCAGCGGTTACGATTTGTGCCCTGGTGAGCTAAAAAATGATAAAAATATTTGCATCATATTATCCCCTGGCAAAGAAGTTGCGAAAGGGATACAGTAACGCCTCCGTTCGTGCGTCCGTCCGTCTGTTCTTCCGTCTGTCCGTCCGAAATTGCTTTGTGGATCAATTTCAAGCCAAACCGTTTGCCCAAAACCTTTCATCTCGCACATAAAGCTTACCCACCCATGGATGAAGAAACCTAACGATTTTGAGGTCACGGGGTCAAAGGTCACGGCCACAGCATCCATTTCTTGAAATGCTTGTGGATCAATTTCAAGCCAAACCGTTTGACCAAAACCTTTCATCTCGCACATATGCCTCACACACCGATACACGTACAACTTACTGAGTTTGACATCAAAGCTCAAGCTCACACACCTCCCCACCTCATTTTAACACTTGCGTAATAAACCCATATCATTATGCTCCCATGCGAGGGGATGGTCCGCTTTGCGGTGCCCTTGTTAACTTTACAGTGGGGTCCTCGATACCAGATATAATGGCACTCTGATACTGGTTACATAAAAATGAGAGAAAATCTGTTTTTATTGTTTTTATTAACAATCCTTTGCATTGGCAACTGATCCACTGCTTCTGTTGAGTCTGACAAAGTCGCACCTAGGGCCTCTGCAGTTCATGTACAATAAACATTAAATGTTAAACTAAATATAATCATTATCATTTGTATTGCTTTATAAAGGATTAGAAGGATGTCATTAATATAAAATATCAATGATAATAGCTAGGAATTTAAAAAGCACCGTGGTTTACTTATTCTAGACATACTTGTGGTGTGGTACAAACAGGCAAGATGCCACTTAATTAGTTGTCCAGGTCACACACAAAATGTAAACAAAGGTAATCAAAGACCTCAATTCTTTTAGGACGTAGCCTAAATCTATCATATCATACAATAGATTTACATCAGATCCGAGAAAATAGAAAAATCACTATATATAAAAAATCACAACAAAGAAGACAACACACAAGATGTGTATAGGCCGATATGTCATCGGTGGATAAGGACAATCCTTTAACAACATTACATCACCAAAGTCACCTGTCTCTAATGCTCTTAGACAAAGCATCACATAGAAACTTTGCCCTTTGCTCACTAACTCATACAAGGCTCGTTTCAGCAAAGAGCCTATATACACTAGATATCATTCCACATAACAATTCATATTGCCCCTAGCATAACATATCTTAGGCTAGTTCCTCTTTTTAAACAATCTTTATATCCCTATATACAGAGCATATGTAATTTAAAAAATTATTTCTTTAAATATCCCCTGCATATTATCACATAGTAAATTTCTTATGCTACACCCCCACCCTTACATCAGCTTTATATATGGAATATACTGGAGAGACTTTCAAGCTTGCAGAACGTCAAAAAAAAAAAAAAAAAAAAATGCCAGGTACAAGTCTGTGGCCAAGAAACCAGGGAACGTTTATTTATAGCACCAGGAGTGTAATGTATGATGACTTGTTAAACGTAAGGTGCTGCCCCCTCTATGAAAAGATGTATACTAAGAAATAAAGGGTTTCCCAGAATGCACTGGGACAGCACATGGCCGCGTCACGACTTGTTCTTTACATGGTGTCAGAAGAAAAACGTGTGATTAAGCAGCATGGCCAATATTAATTTGAAGTCACCATCCGCTCTATCCCTCGAGGGTAACGTGGTAAAGAACTGTAAAGACTAAGCGGAGCTGGGACATGTTCTCAACCGCAGCGGAGCTCGAAAATAAAGGTGAAAAAGTCCAAGTTGCCACGTTTCTTCACATTGCTGGACTTCCGGCGCAGCAAGTATATGAAACGTTCACTTTTGCTGATGAGGCAGATAGAGATAAGATTGCCAAAGTCATTGAAAAATTTGCACTAAATTGTGAACCCAAGAAACACACGACACACGTCCAGATATCTGTTCAATAATAGGCAACAGAAACCAAGTGAAAATTTCACGGACTATCTCACGGCACTGATAACGCTGAGAATGGACTGTGAATTCCCGGATGATATAGCAGATGCATTTCTCTGTGACCGCATAGTGTGTGGTATCCGTGATGAAAAAGTAAGAGAGAGACTCTTACGCATGGACAAGCTTAAGCTAGAACAGGCCATCGATGCATGTAAAGTAGCCGAGCTGAGTGCAGACCAGCTAAAGTCGCTGAGAAACCCAAATGCCGCCCAAGAAGTGAACTCTGTTGACAAATCAAAAAGAGGCCATGACGGTGGTATTAAGCCCAAATACCCTGAGTGCCCATGCTGCAGACATAATCATGATTTTGGTAAATGTCCCGCAAAGGGAAAAACCCGTAATAAATGCGGCAAATTAAACCATTTTGCTGTGAAATGTAGATCCAGCATGCCAGGCCAGCCCAGCAGCGCACACTATGCTAATCGTGGACGTGGCAGAGCACAGACACATGGCAGGGGGCGCAGTCGTCGCTGCGGAGGAGCAGTCCGAGCCCGTGGAGCATCACATTCTGTTCAGTTTCTTGAAGCAGACGAGCATGATGATGATCGCATTGAATGTGAAACCACGCACAGGTAAAGCTAAAGAAATGGTGACCAGCCCAACCCCAGTAACCTTTCAGGTTGTCAGCGGCAGCACAGTCCCTATTCTAGGTAAAAGTATTTGTGTAATGCTAGGCATTTTGAAACGTGTCTATGATGTTGAAAATGAAAGTGACTGTGATGCAGGTGTAAACCCCACTCTTACTACTGATCATAACAAAGCAAAGCCCCATGTGGTATCACCCCAATCGTCCGCAAAACCCGTGCACCAACCCAGTGAAAAAGCATTAGACCTATTAGCCAAAAATCAGGATTTATTTGAGGGCTTAGGATGTTTAATAAACAGGGAGTATGAAATAGAATTAGATCCCAGTATTCCACCCGTGTTGTGCCCCCCCTCGCCAAATACCCTACAAGATAAGAGATAAAGTAAAGGAGGAACTGGATTGAATGGTATGTCTGGGGGTAATCGGGCCCATTACTGAGCCAACAGAGTGGGTCAGCCAAATTACTATCACCTTGAAAAAAATGGCAAAGTTAGATTTTGCCTGGATCCGCGGGAGCTGAACAAAGCAATACGGCGCCAACACTATCCAACAACAACCTTGGAAAATGTAGTCTCCAAAATGCCTAATGCCAGAATATTTTCCAAATTTGACGCCACATCCGGGCATTGGCAACTAAAATTGACAGACGAAAGTGCAAAGCTCACTTGTTTTAACACTCCCTGGGGTTCATATTTAAGAGAATGCCGTTTGGAATCAGTTCTGCCGGCGAAATTTGGCAGGGTGCCATGGTAGAGGAGTTCGGTACTCTTGACGGTGTAGATATCATTGTAGATGACATGCTTCTCTCAGGCGACTCCGACAAGCAACATGACGATCGATTAAAACGACTCCTTAACCGTGCCAGGGAATCTGGGCTGAAGTGCAATCGACCCAAGTGTGAAATTAGTAGGAATAGCGTCGTATACTCAGGTCACAAAGCCTGATCCAGAACGCGTCAGGGCACTGCAGGAAATGCCCAAGCCCAAATGCAAATCCGAACTAGAATCATTTCTAGGTATCATGGTCTATCTCTCTAAATTTGTCCCCAATTTGTCCCGTGTATCAGCGCCACTCCAAGAATTGCTAGAGAAAGGTATTGCATGGACTTGGGGAAAATCGTCATGATGAGGCTTTCAATCAGTTGATAAATGCTGCCTCAACCGCCCCGGTCTTGCGTTTTTATGATCCCTCTAAACCAGTAACCCTGTCAACCGATGCGAGCGGTCTTGGCCTTGGGGCCATGATTAGCCAACCCGTCGCATATGCGTCACGGAGACTCAATAAGGCGGAGAGAAATTACGCGCCCATAGAATTAGAAATGAGTGCCATTCAGTTTGGCTGTCAGAGGTTTATGATTATATCTATGGGGCGAAAACAGTGGAAAACAGTTTGCCCTAGACTGGGGGTTTAAAATATTGACCATGAGCCCAGGCTTTTCACAGTCCAATGGGCAAGTAGAGAATTCTGTAAAATCAGTAAAGAGATTTATCAAGAAAGCCCAAATGGACGGTAAGGATCCGTATAATGCACTGCTGGAGTTTAGAAACGAGCCCTTATATGACACAGAAGGGTATGCCCCCAGCCAAATGTTACATAGTAGGCTACTTAGGTCGAAACTCCCACTTCAGACACACTACTAAGACCACACATAGTCCCACCAATGATTGAAAACCTGAAAGCCAGGCAAGACAAACAAAAAATGTATTATGACAGTCGCTGCTGCACCTTACTCCTTGACAGAGGGCACCTCTGGTGCAGCTTCTTTTGATTTGGCAGGTTCTACTACAGCAGGAAGGGGACAGTGTCAGGAGACACAGGAGTCGTAGGTGACGTGGGGGAAGTAGGTGAAGCAGGGTCTGTGGCTGATTTTTGTTTCTTTACGATTTTCTTTTACGTTTTTGCTTCATCAGGTTTAGCTTCCTCTGCGACCGCAGCTGGTTCAGATGGAGCCGCTTCTCTTGGCTCTGCAACTGGAGTAGGCGACGGTTCAGGCTCTGCAACTGGAGTGGATGGAGGAGCTGGAGCTTGCTCTGGAACTGGTGCAGGTGCTGGCTCTGCTACCTTATCAGGTGCTGGCTTTGCTACTGGTGCAGGTGCTGGTTCAGGTGTGGGTGGGGCTGTTGAAGCAGAATCTGTTGCTAAATTCACTTTCTTTACTTTAACAATTTTTTTTCCTTTTGCCTTGGCAGGCTAGGCTTTTTCTGCAGGCACTTCTGGCTCTGCAGCAGGTGCCGTTTCAGCCAGAGCTGCTTCCTCAGGCTCTGCAACTGGAGTTAGAGCAAGCTCTGCGGCAAGTGCCGGTTTAGGCTCTGCAATTGGAGCAGGTGCTGGTTCTACTGCAGGTGTTGGTTCAGGCTCCGCAACTGAAGCAGGTGCTGTCTCTGCCACAGCTGCTGGTTCGGGCTCTTCCACAGGAGCCGGTTCAGGTTCTTTAACTGGTTCAGGACCTGGATCGCTGATTTCAGGTTCTTTTGCAGGCGGTGGTTCACCAAGAAGTGTCAAGTCCAACCTCTTCTGAATGTTGGCAAATGCATCAACACCCCTGTAGTCTATCTGTCCTCGTTCCCACGCAAACCTCCTCACAGGGTCTACATAGATCGAAGCTTGGCAATTACTATCTGTAAAGGAAAGAAAACACATTCTTATAAAAGTAGTTTTATATTGCTATGAAGCAATAATGCTTGCCTGCTGAATGAATGCCATTGAATTAGGCAGATAAGCGAAGAAGGAGAGGTCAGTCAGTTCATAACAGAGGAGGGAAGGTCAGTCAACCATAAACAGAGGAGGGGAGGCCAGTCGGATAAAAAAAAAAATGAGGGGGCGGGGGTGAAAGTTCATGAACAGAGGAGAGGAGGCCAGTAATTTCATGAAAAGAGGAGCGGAGGCCAGTCAGTCTATAAACAGAAGACTTGTGTGACCAGTCGGATAAGAAACAGAGGAGGGGAGCCCAGTCAGTTCATAAACAGAGCAGGGGAGTTGTCACACCCTTAAAGATGTGAATCTCCAGGAACCTAAGAATCAAACAAACTGGCTGAATACATATATACGTACACTCTAAAACGGATTAAGACCAGTGTTACCAAAACAATAACATATTAAAATAAGTTACATTCTCTGGAGAGCCGATCCCTTTACACAAACAATAAATATAATTACATAAATACACAAAGTCCAATCATGACAGCAAACACCAACTTTCCTGCTTACTCGGTTCCTAACCACTTGGCTATCGCGCACACACGTAACACCGGGATGTAACAATGTCCTGTATTCATGGAGTTTCTAGAATCCTATCTCTCTCTGTTCATACACGTTTAACAGTCCCTGCTCCGCGCACTGACTATTCTTTCTCAGCGTTGAATCACAGCCTCTCACAGCTAATGTCTCCTGGAATCATCCCGAATAAGCTTCCACACAGCAATATCCTTTACCTCCATGGTAAAACGTATCTATAAAGTCCTCGGTCTGTTCCTGGAAGCCCACACAAGTATAAATCCGACGGATTACCAGTCCGTCGGCAGAATGCGTTATTTGCTCTGAAGTCCTTTACAGAGAAATCACTTGTGGCTTCCTCAGACAATGACCAACTACACTTGTAGACACCACATCTCAGCTGTCTCCACTGAATCATAAGCAGACCGGTCCAAGGACTGCTGAAGGTATCGTCAGTCTATACTTCACATGGTACGCTGAAACGGGCCCTTGTGCCGAAAAAGTCCTCCTCCACTCCTTGTAAATGCTTCCTGGCGTCACAACTCCCGATTGACCAATTATTACTCTAAATTACGCCGACCGTCTATCACTGCGAGAATATTAACAAGGAAACGCCTCTAGCAACAAAGTGTGAGACTTACAAAGGAGCACTTCCTTTGAAATCTACCACAAACACTAGTGATCGCCAAAACAGAGGCGGCTTCGTCTAAATTAAACCGTACTGAAATTAACATAAGACGAGACACGTGTGATCTCTGACAACTATACTACCCTGAAATAAACATCTAACGAGACACATGTGTCCTTTAACCAACTATCTTACGATAATATCTAAACATGATACTCCATATCAATGCACAATAAATTATCAAAACAATCATCTGGCTATTATCCCCACTAGAATATGTAACACAATACTGAAGTCACAGATCTCTGGTGACAGGAGGCCAGTCAGTTCATAAACAGAGAAAGGGAGCCTAGTCAGTTCATAAATAGAGGAGAGGCCAGTCAGACCATAAACAGAGTAGAGGCAATTATATTGGACAATTTAAAAAAGTGATACATCAAAGTATTAAGTAAAAATTAAGCGACTGAAATACCTACCTTTTTGTAGTATTCAAATTAAGTAGTTTAATAGGCACGTGTGTGTAAAACGGGAACATTGATGTAAGTGATGAAACGTGTGAAATATTTTTTTAACAAAAGAGAGAAAAATTTAAAAAATCCACTTTTTTATGTATCTCCTCTAAAACATGAACAACAGTACATGTTTTAACTGCTGAAATAATGACTCTTGAATATTATTTAACTATATATATGTATTCTTTAAGCTATATTTTCCTCATATCTCAGTAATAAAGTATGGTCTGCATCAACAGTTTCCTAAGTAACATTAACATGTCAAAGTGACGAGGGAAATGTTTTTTTTTGTCGTGAATCTTGAAAAAATCATGGAATTCGAGATTTGCTCGAAGTGTATGAACCCTGAACAAGTGAACCATGGGTCATGACGCTCGGCTGCCAAGGAAGACATTCACAAAAGGAATTTTATCATCTGAATGCCAACATTTGTAAGTGGTATCCCCATTCAACTGTAGGTATAAAGTTCTTCAAATTCAAAAGCATGTTTGTTTGCAGTCAGCTGAGCTAAAAATGACCAAGCATAATTTTGATGGACTTAAAATAATTTGGCCAGTAATATTGGTCACCATGACCTAATTTCAGGTTTCAATGGAGATTGCTCAAGAAGTTTTGGCGGTAGCACGCAAAAAATAGGTAACCATGACCTAATATCCAATTTCTATTGACATTTCCCCATTTCCTGTATATTAAATTGGAACATTCTAGGGTTAGCAAATACAGTTTGTGCCCATGAGATATTAAGAGTGGTAAAAATCATGTTTTTGGCCCATAGTTAACAAAATATAGGTCACCATTACCTAATTGCAGGTTTCCATGCAGATTTACCCAGGACCTGCCTGAATGTCATGTAAGAAGATTCTAGGCGTAGCTGATACAATTTGTGCCCGTATGACTGACTGTGGGCTTTAAAATCACCTCCGTTGATGTACAGGTAGAAGTTTCTAGGTCTTACGGTTACGATTAGTGCCCTGTTTACAGACGAACTGCTTTATCTGAAGGTCTAAAAAAAAGAGAAAAAAATGCATAAAGATTGTAAAATTAAGGAAATTACGAAAAAATCCATGCTATAATACATTGAAAGAATCATTGTAATCAGTGCATTAGTTATTCAGATATTGGAACTTTAGTATACTTTTTTATACTACTTTCGAGCCCAAAAGCTCAGAGGATATCAGTCAGAGTAATCTCATTTCAGGTTTCCATTAAGAATTTTTAAAGACTTCCATGAATGTAACGTAAGAAGAATCTAGGCTTAACCAATACAATTTATGCCCCATATGACTCACTGCTCAAAATCATTTTTTCAGCCTGTGTATCGCAATATATAAGACACCAAGACCTAATTTTAGGTTTCTAATAAAAACCTGGGCATAGGACCTCCCGGGATGTACAGTTAGAAATGTCTTTGTCTAAAAAATAGAGAAAAAATGTGTAAAAATTAGAAAAAAATACAGGTGGCGCCACCAGTCTTCGGGAAATGATGAAACACTATTCATGGAAGGAATATATTTGGAATGAATAAAGGCAATCAATATATTAGTTATTCAGATACTTGAGCTTTTAGATCAACTTTTTAATTATTCTAGCGGGGTACTTACGAGCACCATAGCTCGGAGGATATAGGTCACAGTGAACTTATTTCAGGTAATAAGGAGATTTCTTATGGACCACATGATTTCAGTTAGAAATTTCAAGGTCAAACGGTAACGATTTGTGCCCTGTTAACGGACAGACGGATTGACAGACGGACGGACAGACAGACAGACGGACGACGGACAAAAAGAGATCGCCATAGATAAGATGACTTTCAGTCAGCTGAACTGACTTTTAGTCAGCTGAGCTTAAAAACAATGCAGCATGTGAATTCATGAAAAGTGCACAGATAATCTAATAGTAAAAACTTCATCAAATCAAATATTTCATTTTCTTTACACAGACTTCTTTTACTGCATTTTCACACATTAAACTAAATAAATAGCATTTTAGACGTATCTCCAAAGACTGATGCCCCAGTCCTGGTTGAATGGACAAAGAATGATTCAAGATTTCCCGGGGAATATTTGTGTAACTTTGTAATAATCTGCAGTAAGTTTGTAACTATAAATCCTTTTGTAGTTTCCACCTTCATGACATATGGTAAACAATTTCCCAGGTAAATGTAGGTTAAACTTTTGACACAATGGTGGTGTGCCAAATAACATTGATGATTGGTCGTTTTCTTTCGTAATCGATTGATTCGATTGTATTTTTGCATAATCGATCACAAACAACGATTTTGCGCATGGAAAGAAGTTATATTTTCCAGATAAAATATTCCAATTTTGTTAGAGACATAGAAAGGGTGGATATAATCAGGTATAATGCTTCCATGCTGAACCGTTACTTTCAAGTACATGTGTGAGATTTATATGTACAATTCAAGCACTGAACATTTTGAATCGGGTCCATGCACAAATTACACAAACGTCACTGCTGAAATATGTCATGGGTGCACAAAACACAAACATTATTTATGTGGCACCACCAGTCTTGCGTACGAGAAAGACATTAAAGATGTACGGACATGAAAACTTTCTGACTGATACTTCAAACCACTGTTGTGTACGGACATTAAAACTTTCTGACAGATACTTCAAACCACTGTTAGGCAGTCGACAAGGGACAACGTGTATCCCCTAAGGTCAGATTGGTACGGGTGAAGTAAGAGAGGGATTGAGTGGAATGTCACACCACTCCTGAATATAGTCCACCAAAACTCTGAGAATGGGGCTTTAATTAATCAACGAAAACATCTGCCGCCATCCGTCTGGTTTACGAGAAAGATGGATTGACATGCTAAATTTCAGACCAATACCTTGAACCACTCCCGAGATATAAGCACAAGTACGGTTGGACAGCACAGGAAAACAATTGCACCACTGGTTTCGAGTACAAGAGTGAGGAGTCCAAAATCTATGGATAAGCACAATTTCAGGCCGATACAGCACACTGATCCTAAGAAGAGCATTAATGTGTTCACGGAAACAGGGAGGTAGGTGGCGCAACCTGTCTGGTTTTTGAGAAAACTTTCCAAGATATAGGGACATGCCAAATTTCAGAACGATACCTTGATCCACTCCTGAGATATGAACAATATTACTAAAAGCATATGTACAGAAGGACGCCACGGGAAAACAATTGTAGATCGAGCAACCAGCCGTGATTGGTTCACGATTGCAGATGGCGCTACCAGTCTTGAGTACAAGATGGAAGAGTCCAAGACCTATGGATATGCACAATTTCAGGCCAATACTGAAAATCACTCCTGAAAAGGGGGCATTAATTTATTAGACAAAAACGGAAAGGTAGATGGCACCACCTGTGTGATTTATGAAAAATTTTCCAAGATGGATCAAATGCCAAATTTCAGAACAATACCTTGACCCACACCTGAGATATGAGCAATTTTCACGCAAAGCAAATGTACGGGTAGACGCCACGAGAAAATGATTGCAGATGGCGCCACCAGTCTAAAGGCCCAAGAGGGAGGAGTCTAAGATCTATGGATATGCACAATTTCAGGCCAATACTGCAAATCACTCCAAATAAAAGGGCATTACAAAGGGCTTGGACCTAGCAACCCTATTGCCAACAAATTTCAAAGATGCTAGCACCACACAAAAAAAATAAACAAACTAGAATACGGGTAGTCGACAAGCGACTACGTGTATCAGCCAAAATCAGAGTCGAACGGGTGAAGTGAAGCATGGATTGAGCGGCAAGAGGAAATAGAGTGAGGTGTGTTGCGTATTAGCATGGAAGTCTGCAGCCGAAATGTGTATGTAGGTTGCGCCACCTACCACAAAAAACAGAAAGCTGTCCAAGTCGTATACATATGCAACATTTAAGGCAGATAAGTCAATGCACTACATGTATATGAGTGATTTTATCCCACAGCAGACAAACAGAAGGAGTTGTGCAAAAATGGTGGCAGGTGGCGCCACCAATTTTGTATATGATTAAGAGCTATGTGAGATCTATACACATACCAAATTTCAGGGGGATGTCCAACCTGTCCGGAGATTTAAGCCTGAATGTCTGCAGCGTTAACATAAATGTAGGTGGCGCCATCTGCCAAAAAATCGAGAAAGCTATCCAAGATGTATAAACACGCAAAATTTTAGGCAGATAAGTCAAACCACTACTGAGATATGAGTGATTTTAGCCCATGGCAGACAAACAGACGGACGCTGTGCAAAGATGGTTGCAGGTGGCCCCTCCCGTTTTGTGTATAATAAAGACCTATGTGAGATCTATACACATGCAAAATGTTGGCCCAATCGGTCAAACGGTTTTCGAGATATAAGCTTGGATGTCTGATGCGTAAATTAGAATGTAGGTGGCGCCACCTGTCATACAATCAAGAAAGCTATCCAGGATGTATAAACCTGCAAAAATTTAGGCAAATATGTCACACCACTGCCGAGATATGAGAGATTTTATCCCACGGCAGACAAACAGACGGACGCAATGCAAAAATGGTTGCAGGTGGCGCCACCAGTTTCTCGTATAGTAAAGAGCTATGTGAGATTTATACACATGCAAATTGTCAGGAAAATACGTCAAACGAGTCCGGAGATATAAGCATGGATGTCTGCAGCGTGAACGTGAATAAAGACAGCGCCACCTGTCATAAAATCAAGAAAGCTATCCAGGATGTTTACGCATGCCGAATTCAGGTGAATTAGTCAAACCACTGCAGAGATATGAGTGATTTTAACCCAAGGCAGACATACAGATGGACACTGTGCAAACATGGTTGCAGGTCGCGCCACCATATTTTGTGTATTTAATAAAGCTATCCAAGGGCTACATATGTACAAAAAATTTTCCTGATCGGTCAAACGGTTCCCGAGATATGTGGGTTTATGTGTGGAAACAGACGCACAAATGGACGCTGGGCATAGAGGAAAGGTCAGAGGTCAACGCCAATTGGTTAGGCACCAGTTCACATGTGACCCGATAATGGTGTAAGTTTCGAAAAAAATCAGTTTAGTAGTCTCAGAGGAGTTCTCCGGAAACGAATGCGGCGGCGGCGCATAGTATCCGCAAAACTTCGTATTGGTGGATACAGCTAGAAATGGATGCCGTAGTATCCCCAGATATTCACCAGACAAACCTTTATAAAAGATTTATCCCATACTGCCATCTGTACACAGAAGTGTACACAATCACTCGTGTGGAACCATTAAAGTCAATTGTTATAAGAATTATTCTTGGGATTATTCTTGTAAAATATTGCGTCAGTCGAAAAAATGGTTTGCAGGTTTATCACACACACAGGAAAATACAGCAAACTGACTTAGTTCAGCTTCCCGTATAAAAAAATCACTGAACCAAAACTATTTAAACAAACTTGAATTATCAACCATTAATGTGTGAAATTAAAGGATTTGGCCCAGTGGCTTTTGAGAATATCTTTGTAGCCACAACTGAGCTTAAACGGGCTGTTATGGCATATGACTAAATCCAGCTTCCCATAACTCGGCCTAAAGTTACTGAACTGAGATTTGAACAAACTTAAAAACAAGCACTACCCTAGGATCATTTCTGTGCGATATTCAACAATTTGGCCACGTGGCTTCAGAGAAGAAGTTTTTTTGTAGCCCTCAGTATGATACGGGCACTGATGACCCCCGTACAAAAAAGACCGATGTCGGTGACGCCAACAATACCTAAATTTCATATATAACTCAGGTGACCAACATTGGCATAAAAATTTGGTGATGGTGAATCCAACCGTTTCTGAGATTGTAATTTTAGCATGCTTTTTTCAACTTCCTGTAACTTGGCCAAAAATCACCGAACTGGAAGCATTTGAACAAACTTGAGAGAGATTGTTTCTAGGATTATTTCTGTGAAATATTGGACAATTTTTCTGGACGGTTTCGGAGAAGAATATTTTGAAAGGTTTTAAGCTTTTTTCCCTGTAAAACTGAAGTTAATGCAGATACCCAAACAATAAGTTCAATCCGAAAAAGATTGACATATGACTGATAATTTCATGCAATTTGGAGATACTACCTCTAATGGTTTCTAAGGTAGCATGGGTTAACGTACGGAAGACGGCGGACGGACGACGCTGCGCCATCGCATTAGCTCACAGGTTCGCTAAATACTATTATTAAATATGATATCACGGAGATTTGTTGTTGCTTCCATGATTATTATTAAACTTATTACAAAGCATAAACAAGAGCGCCGCAACGCGCATCATACGCCCGTCGTGTATCAGGTGACCTCTGACCTCATTAAATATGCATGAATTTTGATGAGAAGGTAATTCAGGTGAGAAATGGGTAAATATGTATATCGAGTTTCACGAAAATGCATAGGATTTTGGTTAAGTCACCTAGGTGCCTCCAAAGTGCGGTGACCTCTGACCTCATTAAGTATGGGTGGATTTTGCTGGAAATCTAACTTAGGGGAGATATTTTATTGATTACAATTTCAGACGAGTCTTATCAAAATCCTTCATATTCTTCGTAAGTTATCGCGGCGAAATCACAAAATGGCTATCATAATGGCACTACAAAGCAGCCTGGTAACCTGTGACCTCATTAAATATGCGTGAAATCTGCTGAGAATTTAAATGAGGTGTAAATCTGTATATTGAGTTTAATGAAAATCAATAGGATATTTGTTAAGTCACCATGGTGCCCCCAAAGTGCTGTGACCTCTGAACTCATAAAATATGCGTGGGTTTTGCCGGAAATCGAACTTAGGCGAGATATTTCAAAATCCTTCATATTCTCCGTAAGTTATCGCGGCGACAGTACAAAGTGGCCTAGTGACCCAAAACCTTATTAAATATGCGTGGATTTTGACGATTATCGAATTCGGGTGAGATAATATGGTGGTTAGTAGTTATAGCGAGTTTGGTGAAAATCCGCCAAAGCCCCGGGAAGTTATCGCGGCGACACTAAAAGTAAATGAGCGGACAGACGGATGGACAGTTGGTATTCAATAATACTCCCGCCATATGACAGACGTATAAAAATGTTGATTTTTATCAAACAAGGTCCATCTGCTCTTTTCCCAGGACACTTTCACTAAATGATAGGACCAAAAAAAGTTTTATAGCCTGGAGTTTGTAATGCCCATTTTCCAGGACTTTCCGTAAAACAAGGGTGTGCATTAACACTGTTTAATGATGTGACCGTGAGGTGCATAAGTAAGAAAAGTCATTAAAAACTGTTTTTTTACCAAACATAAACCTTGCATTTCAAATCTTTGTTCATATGAACTTTTACAATTTGAGTTTTGCTTGATCTGGCTGATAATGACACTGCAACTAGAGGTCAAGATTACAAAGTCTATATGATTTTTTTTTTTTTTTTTGGAAGAGCCATGTCACCCAGACATGAATTATGTATTTAAACAAAGTGGGGTGGTTTCCTTTTGATGCAAAACACACAACGCTCATAGTGAAAGTCTGATTTGTGGTCCTATTTTTAGGCTGTATGTTCCACATATGAAGAGAATTAATTACCTTTTTAAAATAACCATTTCTGTGATGATTTCTGTTTGAATAAAGGGCTTTGATGCGGAGTTCATTTTGACAGGTCACTTTAAATTAAACAAGGCCTACAGGCCTAATGCGAACCTGTGCATTGGGAAATACACCAGGTATAATGCTTCAATGCTGGACCATGACTTCTCATGTATATGAACAATGCAGGTACTAAACATTTTGAATAAGAAACAATTACACAAACACCACTGCTGAAATTCTGGCATGGGTGCACACAACATTACTAGGGACCCATGGGTCTCAACGCTCAGTTTCTACAGGTTTCTTCACTTTGGGCAAGTAAGCCATGTGTGAACGTTGGAAAGTTCAGGATGAAAAGTTTGATTTACAGTGCATCCACAATCTTTTTAAAGGTGTGGCTTCTGTGACCTTCAACTTAGATCGCTGGACCCTGAAAATCAAAATGAATATACACATGTGGCTGGTCATTATTTAATCAAGTTTGAAGTCAGTGTGTCTATCCAAAGCAGAATTATCATCCATAATCTAATTTGTGAATGGATGGGCCCTGTGAACTTGACCTTTACCTATGACCAAAAAATCAAACAGAATCTTCCCCTAGTGGCAGGTTAGCAATATCTTGAAGATGGAAGGTTTGCGATGAAAAGTTTGGCTTCAAATGCATACACATTCCTTTTAAAGAAATGGGTCCTGTGACCTTGACCTTTGACCGTTGGACCCCAAAATCAACATGGTTCTTACTTTAGTGGTGGGCCATTTATAAGTTAAGTTTGAAAACCAATATATTAAACTTAACTGGAGTTATCATCTGGAAACTAATTTGTGTGGATGGACAGATTGACAGACAGACAGACAGACATACAAACAGACAGACTGACAGACAAGGTGATTAGTATAGGGCATCCACTTTTGATCAATAAACACACCAGGTTTTGGGACACCAGATGTAATGACAGCTGATTGTTGTCATTTTATAGTAAATAAATAGAAAAATATTTGTTAAAATAGGAAAACCACCACGTTTCAGGAACTGACAAAACTAGTCATGGTCAATATTCAAGGCAAGATTCATGACAAACCATGCATTAATTATCAATGTATTGGAGGTTTTGTATCAATTTTTTTATTATTCTGAGGGGGTACTTTCATGCCCCATAGCTCAAAGGAAAAAGGTCGCAGTGACCCATATTTCAGGTTTCCAAGGAAATTGTTGACCTCCCTGGATGTTCACTTAGAAGTTTCTAGGACCAGCTGTTATGATTTGTGCCCTGCTAACGGACAGCCGGACTTCCTGATGGACGACGGACAAAGCGCCATTCCTATACCTCAGTTGACTTACAGTCAGCTGAGCTAAAAATGGTTGTAGCTGGCACCACCAGTCTTGTATACAAAAAGGTTTCAGAGGTATATACATATGACCAAGTTCAGACTGATATATCAAACCCCTCCTGAGAAATAAGCAGGGACACACAATGTGCGAAAAATTATTGTAGGTGGCACCACCAGTCTTGTATACGACAAGTATACGATAATTAAAATACGATAGGTATAAATATGCCCAATTTCAGGATGATATATCAAATTCCTCTATAGAAATAAGCAGGCATGAAAGTCACACACTGTGCAAATGTCATTGTAGGTGGTGACACCTGTCTTGTAAACGAGAAACCCATCAAAGACACATCGACAGGTCAAAATATTAGGCCAATACATCAAACTTACCTTAAGTCTGATACATGGGGCTGACCACGCTTAGGTGAGAAAGGCAGTTGCCCCGAGTGAACTGTGACAAATTTGCTAGCTCAGGCTACTGCACTGAGTGAACTCATGACCTGCACCTGGCTAGACTGGGTGAACTTTTGACCTGTCCCCTGCTGCACTGAGTGAACTCTTGACCTGTTGCCTAATCTGATACAGTTGGCAGTCTGCCAAAGCTATAAATAGATTGGCTCAACATGCAGCCCTGAGGGGCATGACACCCATGAGGTGATCACATGGTGCCCACGACGTGTTCACGTGTCACCCATGAGGGGATCACATGCCTTGTGCTTGACTACACCGACCGAACTCTTGACCTATATCTGGCTGCACTGAATGAACTCTTGATCTATTGCCAAATCTGAAACAGTTGGCAGTTTCTTAACCTATGTAAATATACAGACACAATCTTGGCCTGTTAGCAAATCTGTTCACACATACTGAAAGACTTTGGCCAAAAAAAGCTTTTTTTCAAGCTGAAATATTCATAAACTTTTTATCAAAATATCTAGAAAAATAAAAGATTCAATTCTTTCATTGTTAAAGGTCCAATAATTCTGCCAAAAATCATTCAAGTTAACTTGAAAAAAGGCCACCTAAGAATAATTTTTGTGCCGTGTAACAGAAGTTATAATTGAAACAATAATTTTGTAGAAGAACAGTTTTGCAGTCCTCAGTTTGAGTTAGACATAATAATGGCCATAAGACCAACTTAAGTTTTTCTGATATTATAGATAGAACCATGTCCTACGATAATTCTTTTGAAAAATTGAACGATTCAACTTGACAGTTCATCATAAACATTTTAAGCTGAAAAAGGCTAAAATTATGAGATTTTTGCCCATAAAAAACAGGTCAATGTAGGTGGCACATCATAATCTGCAACTTCAAATATGATTAATGTGACCAACATTTGCACAATACTTGGTAATGCTAGCTTCTGTCATTTCTGAGATAACTATGTCAGTATGCTTACTTGGCCAAATGACCGTTCAAATTCATTTATCTCCACTAAAATTCATCAAATGCAAACCATTTTAACAAACTTTGAGAGTGCTTGCCTCTGGGATCATTTCTGTAAAATATTGAAAAATTTGGCTGGACCGTTTACAAGAAGACTTTTAAAGGTTTTTCAGCTTTTCCCCTATAAAATCTAAGTAAATGCAGATAGCAAAAAACATAAGCTGAATCCCACAACATTTGATATGTGACAGATAGTTGCATAAAATCTGGGGATTGTAGCTCCTGCAATTTCTGAGAAATTATGGGTTGATATACAGATGACCAATGACCCCCGTACAAAAAAAGGTCAATGCTGGTGGCGCCACCAATACCTGAATTTCATATATGACTCATGTGACCAACACTGGCATAAAATTTGGTGATGATAGCTCTGGCCGTTTCTGAGATAGTCATTTAAGTATGCTTTTTTGGACAGATTACTAGGTTCAAATTACTGTAATTCCGCCAAAATTCACAGAATTTGAACCATTTGAACAAACTTGAGAGAGATGGTATAAAAGACTTTTTCTGTGAAATATTTAACAAATTGGCTTGACCGTTTCAGAGGAGATGAGTTTTAAAGTATTTTTAGCTTTTTCTCTATAAAATCTAAGAAAATGCAGATTTTTTTCAGATGGCTAATTTTTTGCATTAAATTTCATGATGCTAGCTACAGTCGTTTTCGAAATAGTATGGGTTAACGTATACCTGTGATTGTTAACATTGCCTGGCATGAGGAATATATAAAATCATAAATCTACATTTTTTAAAAGTTTTTAAAAAACATTCTTGTCAATATTAACCAAAGATAACCTGAAATCTAAATGTCTGGAGGCTTGATGTAACGGATACTGATAAACTGATTCCAGGCTAGATGTATCTGCTTCACACAGCTAACATATATGGTAAAATTACTCAATTCAATCTTTATTATTCAGCCAAAATTGATTCTTTGGAACCATAAAAGACAATTATTATAAGAATTATTCAAGGGATTATTCTTGTAAAATATTAAACAAATTGGCCTCAGTGGCGTCAGTCAAAAAACGTTTTGCATGTTTATAACTAATATGGGAAAATAAAGCAAAATGGCTAAGTTAAGCTTCCAATAACTCAGCCAAAAATCACAGAACCAAAACCATTTGAACAAACTTGAATTATCAACATCTAAGGATGATTAAAGTGTGAGATTTAAGAATTTGGCCCAGTGGTTTTTGAGAAGAAGATCTTTGTAGCAACTGAGCTAAAATGGGCTGTTATGGCAACTGACTAAATTCAGCTTCCCATAAATCAGCCAAAAGTCACTGAACTGAGACCATTTGAACAAACTTCAGAAAGCACTACCCTAGGATCATTTCTGTGCGATATTAAACAATTTGGCCAAATGGTTTCAGAGAAGAAGTTTTTTGTAGCCGTCAGTATGAAACGGGCACTGATGACCCCCGTTCAAAAAAGGCCGATGAAGGTGGCCTCACCAATACCTGAATTTCAGACATGACTCATGTGACCAACATTGGCATAAAATTTGGTGATTGACAGCTCCAGCCGTTTCTATGATTGTAATTTTAGTATGCTTTTTTGGTCAGGTGACTAAGTTCAACTAGCTGTAACTCGGCCAAAAATCACCAAACTTAAACTATTCGAACAAACTTGAAAGAGATTGTTCTAGGGATCATTTCTGTGAAATATTTGACAATTTGGCTGAACAGTTTCGGAGGAGAAGATTTTTAAAGTTTTTTTTTAGCTTTTTCTCTATAAAATCTACGAAAATGCAGTTAGCCAAAAAATAAGCAAAATCCGATAGTTTTTTAGATTACTAATTTTTTGCAGAAAATTTCTTGATGCTAACTCTTGCCGTTTTCAAGAGAGTATGGGTTAACGTACAGACGACGGACGACGGCCGACGGACGCCGGACGACGCCACACCATCGCATAACCTCACAGGTTCGCTAAAAACACCATTGGTGGCCGACTAGGATTTCTTGGTAAATTAATTGCACTAGGGAATGACAATGGGTGTCGGATCTTACATTTTGAACCTTTTGTGTGGGGCACAGCAACATGCTGATCAACATCCTCGTTTGTCCCAGCTGTGAGTATAAGACTCCGTACACATTTATGTTGGACTGTTAAGTCTACTCCAGTCGTGACACGTGCAATATGGGGCAAATGCACTGCAATCGCAATCCATCCTAGTATTGCATCAATATCGTGGTAAACCCCATATAATCTTGACACTGGGCTAAATAAAATGGTGGAATTAACATTATGTGCGAACTCTCACACTAAACTAAGCAGAGTTACAATTGCATTTCTTAACACATGGTGGGTGCTGTATACCATGTCTACCAAAAAGCTAACGATCGTTTTGGTTCATATCAAGGGACAGCTAAAGGCCAGGAGGTGTTGTAAACAAGTGACTAATGGGTCATGACGCTCAGCTGGCTAGAAAGACATCCACATAAGGAATTTTATCATCTTAATGCCAAAGTTTGTAGGTGGTATCCCCATTCAACTGTAGCTATAAAAGTGTTTCAAAATCCAAAAAAAAAAAAAAAGATAAAGCTCCGTGATAATATGTCCAGTCATTCTAATGAAATCTAGCCTTCTTGTATTCAGTTAGCTGAGCTATAAATGCAGAGTGCCTGCTTACTGCCTGGGATCTTAAAATGTCACGATGACCTAATTTCAGGTTTCCATTGAGATTGCCAAAGATGTTTTGGCCGGTAGTACGCAAATACAAGTCACCATGACTTAATAACAGGTTTCTATGGAGATTTCCCAAGACTTCCCTGTATATTGCATTAGAACATGTTGGGGTAAGCATATACAACTTGGGCCAGTCTTGATTTTCTGAGTGCTAAAAATTATGTTTTTGCAAATTGTTTACAAAATATAGGTCACCATGACCTAACTTCAGGATTCCAGGCTGATGTACCCAGGACCTGCCCGATTGTCATGTAAGAAAATTTCAGGCCTAACGCATACAATTTTTGCACCGTCTGACTGATGGCTGCTCAAAATCAAGTATTCAGCCTGTACTTTGCAAAATATAGGTCATTATGGCCTTTATTTAGATTTCGAAGGAGATTTGCCTGGAACCTCCCTTGGTATGGAGTTAGAAATTTCTAGGTCTAACGGTTACGATTTGCGCCCCATCTGACTGACAGAGTGCTCGAAATCACGTTTTCAGTCTGTAGTTCAAATGATAATGGTTCATTATGACCTAATTTCAGGTTTCCAAAGAGAATGGCCTAGGACCCTCCGTGATATACAGTAAGAAGTTCTAGGTCTAACGGATACTATGTGTGCCCTATTGATTGACGAACTGCTTCATCTGAAGGTCTCAAAAATAGAGGGAAATGCGTTAAAATTAGAAATACATGTGGCGCAACAAGTTTTTAGAAAATTATGAAACACTATTTGATTAATGTATATATGGAAAGAATCATGGCAATCAATGCATTAGTTATTCTGATTTTAATAGCTTTTATATAAAATGTTTAATTATTCTGGGGGTTGGGGTACTTACGAGTCCCATAGCTCGGAGGATATAGGTCACGGACCTTATTTCAGGATTCCCGGGAGATTTTTTGTAGACCTCCATGGGTTTTCGGTAAGAGGTTTCTTGGTCCAGCATTTACGACTGTGTACCCTGTTAGCGGACAGACGGACTGACATACAGACGGACAAAGAGTGTTCGCAATATAGCTCAGATGACTTTTATTCAGCTGAGCTAAAATGATAAAACTCAGGCCGGCCAATTCACTCTTTTTTTCAAGTGTCACTTTTTTTAAGGATTTCCTGAAAATTACACTAATTTTTTAAAAAATTTTTTTAGGATCACTTTTTCTTCATCTCTTATTCAGTGAAAGAATTCCGATATATACTATTTCTCTCCTGCTTTAACAGTCCAGAAAGAACAAGAATGGGACATTTCGAGTTTTTTGTGTGCAAATGTCCGGCATGTGTCACAACATATTTTTGTCCTTTACCAGTCTCTCACCTTTAGATCTCCAGTTACAGGTCCCTTGACACGACGTAAAGACAGCTCCAAGCTTGGGCATGATCTTCCCGTGCCTCCAGAGGAGTCTTTCTGTAATGTTATACGTCTGCTTCCGTTATTCCAAACGCAAACTGAGAAGTTCCATGACGGGTGCTCGTTCTCGTATAGACTAAATCCATTCATGAACAAGTTGCACTCTCGGTCTCTACTACTCCCCCTTTTGTGAGAGACCGGACATCACCATCGAAGAGAGCGGGCAGTCGTGGCCAGATCCCAATACTCCCGAGACTGATTATTATCGACTGACATCTGGATAAGGTAACATAACTGAAGAGTACTGAACGACGAACACTAATATTACTCTGTCGACCCAAGGTCTAAATTACTCTGGCTTTAAACAACTTGGCCTACCTCCTGATGCCCTCTGGAGCAACAATGTTGAGTCGTGGGTAATCGACAAAGCCCTGTCCTGTCTGGAGTCCTAAGCCCTATTCTCTGATTGATTTATCCTTTTACCATTCGGACAATCGTTCTAAAAATGACCTAGTTGGTTACACCTATATAATGCCCTATATCTCATCTTCTGTTGGGGCCTACCTTGAGTAGAAGGACATAACCAGGACTGCAATACCTTCTGTAACATTTTTCAATGTTTTCTATCCTTTTATCTAATTCCGTTAGTAGCTGATCATTGTTGGCCTTAAGCATCTCTTGCTGAACGTCGTTACACGTAGCTCGAATTAGGCCTTTCATTACCGCTAACTTCTCCGTTACGTTGGAGAATCAGTAAATCTCACCGTTTTGAGAGCCACATGCGAATGGCCATAGATGCTACGTCAATTGTTAACTGCGTCCTTAACATACTGCAGGATCTTATGAATATACTTAGGATTTCTTCCCATTGCAGTGACTGCAGCTTTCTTGCCATGAATCCTCCCAAAACAATATTCCCCTGGTATTTTTTAGTTAGTCTCATCTGTATCACCTGTACCTGATGCCCTATGATACAATCAGATGTACGACGACGGTCGAGTCGCCGAGGCTTGCCCCGGAGTCGTTGGCTACGTCTCCGTTGTACACTGTGCAGCTACTAAGCTTAGTAAATGCAATTTTGTACAACCTAACCTAGCCCTAGATCTTATAACATAAAAACAGTAAAGAAGAACAATGAAAAAGGAGAAACTATCCTTATTTAAGAGTAACTGACAAGTTGAATCAGCTGTACGGACATTTTAAATGGGATCACAAAGGATTTGCATCGCAGACATCGGCTTTACCCTCCGTAAAGACTCCGTACAGCTACTGCACTTTAGCATTAGTGTCACACTAAGGTCTCTTCCAGCAGTCCCAATACTTAGCTGAATGATCAACAAGTAATGGGCAGTCAGACTCCACTTAGATCCTGTCAAGGGGTACTACTGAAGCTACCTAATCAGTCTCTTGGCTTCTGTGTATGGTAGACGTGAAGCCATGTGATAGGTGGCTAGCACACATTTCTAGTTCACCCCTTTTGTAAGAGGCCTGACTGCACATCTTTAAAATGTTACAATAAGAGTCTGACCAGATGCAACAAGATAACCAAGGAATAATCATTACTAGACCCGGCACTTGGGACTAATGACAAGACCATAAATTATCAAGTTCTACGATTACTCTGCAGTTTCTATGGGCCTAAAATAACCTGAATAAACTTACACCTGATCCTTGGTCGTAACGTAAATAGCTAACTTATAAATGATCTGCATGTAAATAACAGTGTGGAGTCAGTCAAAGGAGTCACTGATGGTTGTCCTCGCAGTCATCAGTAATTTACATTTGACAGGTCCCATTCAGCTCATAAGCACTAAAGGTAGTCTACCAACGTTCTCTGTTGCATCCACTGACAGCACGTCTGTGTAACCCGGCGTCGTTTTCTCGAGTGCATCTTTGGACACCTCAATCACTTTGGTTTAAATGTTAAGCTGTAGTGGCTTTATCTGTGTTTCAGTACCAATGATGTCCTCTACGTTATCCAGCGACTCTCTATGGTCCAGTTGCTCAGCATAGGTACTTTCTTTGCCAGTTGTAGTCTTCTGTGCAGCTCGGCCTGTTAGAGCCTAGATCCGGCACTAGAAATTCTTGTGGGAAATGTCCACATGTGGCCTGCGATATTCTTCACCTTTATCATCTGCGAGGAGTGCTGTAACAGCTGCCACATACGCTACACCGACACAAACGTCTTTCCACAGTTGTTCTCATTTGGCTCCGGTGGTGACCATGTTCAGCTGTGTGCCGACCTGCTGCTCATTAGCATACGACCTGTCATGGTCAGGTTGCAACAACTGCATCTGTGTTTTGGCCTTCCTTTACTCTACCTGCAGTTTGTCATGTTCTCATAAGAACGATGGATGTAGTTTTGTATGGTAGCCTTTCTCTATTAAAAGCCGCTCCTTGAAATTTTTAATAGCATTCCTTTCTTGTTCCAGATATAAATCAAGCTGCTTCTGACCAACCTCAAACACCTGTTGTTATTTCTTTCTATTTTCTCAGCGGTGCCAATTCTCTCTAAAGTTCCTTGACCTTTCAGCTATACTCTGCGCTGCAATCGAATGCTTCACTTGTAATATACTTAGCTGTGCCACGCGTACTGTTTCTTTGACTGTAGCTGCTCAACATCACTATTTCTATATTCCTGTTAAGTACCGATGCCTTTATCTTCATCCTTCTCAAGTGCCTTTACTTACACTTCTGGTCAACTCTTCTCAGTCTTGGAGACACATCTTTCAGATACTGGGGTTAGACCAGCCGACACGGCACTCTCTGCTTCTGTTTCATCAGGACTTGACCAGAACTGATTTTCCCTCAGCAGTGTTGGGCAATCGACAAAGCCCTGACTCGTCTGGAGTCCTAAGCCCTATTCTCTGATTGATTTATCCTTTTCCCATTCGGACAATCGTTCTAAAGTACCTGGTTGGTCACACCTACAACAGACCGGAGCGTTGCTCCAGCTTCTCAGCTAAACGTCTATAAACAACCTCAAATTTTAACTTGCTAACGTAATCAAGGGCCCTCCCACCCAGGCAGTCGTATATGTTTTCGGCCTTCTTGTGCCTTCTTGCTAAACTTTTGCCGACGCTGACGAGAACGCCTGTTTACATCCTTGGTGGACCTTGACGATCGTTTCTTGTCGTCTGATTTAGTAGCACGGGTGCATAAAGTGGGTCCTGTAGCTGGACCAGAAAACTCAGGAATATTCCCATGGCATGCCTCTTCCCTAGTATTACCCTGAGTGCAGAGGGGCACTGGGTTTCCAAATAATCACAGTGCATCCGGGCTGCCTATACCCTCTTGCGAGTAATCAATAATAGCTACTGCCTACATTATTAGGTGCTCAAGCCTGATCAACAAGTTCGAGCTAGATTTGGTCTGCCCCATGATCACAACGAACTCCTGCACCAGGAGATTGGGGTGTTCGGTCATCCTCTGCATTCTCCTTCCTCAACGATCTCGGCGTCGGCACATATACAGCCTGTGAGGGTAATGCATGGAGAATTCGGCTGATAACCGAGTCTTCCAGTCTGACCAGAGATCAGAACTTTACCCTCTCTGCACAGCTGCTCCCAGAAAGGCAAAGCAAGACTAATGGCTTTTGTTAAATCAGTGACCTCAAATCCAGGGTTTGACTCGCGCAGCAAAGCAATCTTTAATAAAGTTACTGCAGATAACGTATCCTCAAAATAAGTGATCCATAAGGACAACGATGGAATTTGAACATGAACCATTTGGAAGTTGTAAGTATCAAAAAACAAGGGAAATTCACTTGTAAGACAAACAGCCCAACAAACTCAAGGGGTATGCAAAAGTTAGTAAAACAAACAATGAAACATGTTAGGTGAGTCTCAGTAAACAACTGATGTCAATGGGCTACACCCACAAAAAATAATAAAAAAATAAAACTAGGGACCGAGGGGTCCCGACACTCAGCTGTATTTGTCTATAAGGAATTTTTTAAAGAAATTTTTCAGAATGATGGACCTGTGCTCTTAACCAATTACCTTGTGACCAAAAAATCTGAGAATTAATTTTCCTTGAACTTGCAGCATTTGGATTATTGTGACAATCTTTAAAAAGGGGGTCCAGTGGCCTTGACCTCTGACAAGGGTAACCTCAAAATCCTAGGATTTCTTCCACTTTGGGTAAGTAAGCCATGTGCGAAAGATTTGATTTAAAGTGCATCCACACTCATTTTAAAGATGTGGCTCCTGTGACCTTCACCTTTGACCTCTGGACCCTAAATATTACAAGCATGACCTGCGACATCATGGGCTGCGATACACAACTTCCGGTCAAATTGTAGAACCTACATGCCAATTTTGTTGAAACTTTCTTCGTTAACATAAATCTTATCACATGTCTGGTTAAACCATAGTGAATTGATGGTCTGAGGCATGATCCTAGGCCGGACGAAAGACGACGGACAAAGACCAATAGCTATAGCCCATAAGTCAGCCTATAAGTCAGCGGAGCTAAAATGTCTCTTACTTGTGGGACATTAATAAATCAAGTTTGAAGCCAATCTGCCTAATCAAAGCAGAATTATCATCCATAAACTAATTTGTGAATGGATGTGCCCTTTGACCTTGACCTTTGTCCCGTAATCGAAAAGAATCTTCCCCTTTAGGCAAGTGAGTAATATCTTGATGATGGTAGGTTTGTGATGAAAAGTTTGGCTTGAAATGCATACACATTTCTTTTAAAGAAATGGGTCCTGTGACCTTGACCTTTGGACCCCAAAATCGACAGGGCTCTTACTTTATTGGTTAGCCATGAATAAGTTAAGTTTGAAACATATGTTAAACTAAACTGGAGTTATCATCTGGAAACTAATTTGTGACAGATAGCCCCTGTGACCTTGATCTTTGACCTTGTGACCCCAGATTCAATTATGCTCTCTCCATACTGTCAAGTAAGCTAAATGTGCAAGATGGAAAGTTTGGGATGAAAATCTTGGCTTAAAATGCACCCATAATCTTTTTTTTTTAAATAAGCGAATCTTGTGACCTTGACCTTTGACCTCATGCCCCTATAATCATACAGGTTCTTTCTTTTGCGGTGGGCCATGTGTAAGTCATGTTTGAAATCCATATGTCAATCAAACCTGGAGATATCATCTGGAAACAAATTTGTGTGGATGGACGGATGGACAGACAGACAGCTAAATAGACAGACAGACAGGGTGATTACTATAGGGCATCCACTTGTGATCAATAAACACACCAGATATTGGTACACTATATGCAATCACAGCTAAGAAACTGACATTGTTGTCATTTTACAGTAAAAAAATAGGTCAATATTCAAGACAAGATTCATGACAATCCATGCATTAATTATCAAGATATTGGAGGTTTTGTATCAAATTGATCATTCTGGGGGGGGGGGGGGGTACTTAAAAGCCCCATAGCTCGGAGGATATAGGTCGCAGTGACCTAATTTCAGGTTTCCAAGGAGTTAAAGGCTTCTAGGGTCAGCGGTTACGATTTGTGCCCTATTTACGGACGACCGGACGGCCAGACGACCGGACAGAAGACGGACAAAGCGCCATACCTATACCTCAGTTGACTTGCAGTCAGCTGAGCTAAAAACAATGCTGGGTAACGGTATCAAATTTAAGGAGTCAGGTGAACCAATAAGTCGCATGCATGGTTCCTGACCAACACTGTCACAAGGTAACAATGGGAAATAATCTCACGGAATATAGGCTAGGAAGATCCTACGAATTATGTCAATTACAGGCTACCAAACAGTTGTAATCACAAAGGCTGTGATAAAAGTGATATTAGGTCACCTATTAGGGGGCAAGAAGTTCACTGGAAGGGATTCATTGCAAAGGCACCTTGAACTTTCAAGAACAGCAGGCTATACAATGTGTTTATCAATTTAAGGCAGACTTTTAACTACAAAAGTGAGCTTTAAGCCCACAGCTACTAACTGTTACAAAGAAAATCTTAAGTTTTCAGAAGAACTTTATGTGCCATCAACCACATAACCTTGTGCTAAAGGAACAACACAGTACTATAAAACATTCTCTAGTTCAGTAAACAGTTAACTTCTCAGTGAAAATTCCAAAAGAAATGAATATTCTCAGGGTGTTTACAGAAAACCGCTCCGTGATCACAGGACCGTGATCAAAGTGATACAGAAAATACCCAAATCCAGCTATATAAGGCTATAGAACTACTAGCACTGCTTTCTCTATGCAGAATGAGACAATTTTCCTGTCAGACAACCACATTAAGACGAGTGGCGGTCGCTATGTCAGCACTAAGCCGAATTCACAAATTTCTGGCGCCAACCAAAATGGCGGCCCACTTGCTCAGCGAGAAGCTATCTGGAAACAACTAGAAATCCGAGAGTTAAAACCAGACATACTTCCGCTCAAAATCATCCATTGCCGCACTTGTTATACTTAACCAGTCTCTCACCTTGAGGTCTCCAGTTACAGGTCCCATAACACGGCCTTAAGACAGCACCAAGCTTGGGCATGACTTCGTGCCTCAAGACGAGTCTAGCTGTATCCTCCTACGTCTACTTCTAGTATTCCAAGCCAAAACTTGATCCTATGTCGGGTCCTTGTTCCCGTATAGACTGAATTCCTTCATGGACAAGTGACACTCTAAGTCTCTACTACAATATGGAAATGCCCTTTCTTCGTACAGATGTGCGGCATGTATGTTTCCGACTTTAGGAACGATATGCATCAATATATATAAACACAACTGTAGTATGCGAAGCACAACTTTATTCAATCTGTGATAAAAGAGGGGGAAATTTTAACTCTTTTTCGCTCTTTTAATTCAAAGAAGAAGTCTACTCTTTTTTTTCCCCGGACCGCTTCCTCTTTATTCGGTCGTTAACTTTGGCAGGCCTGAAAACTATTTGTATCCTTATTTACACTACAGTGGGGTCCTCTATACCAGATATAATGGCACTCAAATGCTGGTCGAAAACAAATAATGAGAGGTAAACATGTTTTTTTTATTATTTTTATTAACAATCCTTTGCATTGGCAACTGATCCATTGCTTCTGTCCAGTCTGACAAAGTCACACCTATGGCCTCTGCTGCTCATTTACAATAAACATAAATGTTAAACCAAATATAATCATTATCATTTGTATTGCTTTATAAAAAATTAGGATTTCATTAATATAAAATATCAATGGGGGTTTAAATGGTAATTAATAATTATAATCAAAGTCAAAGGGAATTTAAAAAGCACCGTGGTTTACGTATTCTTGACATACTTGTGGGGTTGTACAAAAAGGCAAGATGTCACTTATTTAGATGTCCAGGTCACACACAAAATGTAAACATTAAATTCATCAACGACCTTAATTCTTAAAAGGCCGTTACCTAAATCTCTTCAAGAAGCGACTGGTTTACATAATGACTAGTAAAGGGCAAGTCCGAATAACACCAAACTCACATTTTATGCGAAGAGAACGTGTCATTAATTCCATACTGGTAACGGAGACATTTAACTGAATACAGTGTATAAACATACACAAAAGCTGATAATTTAATGGGGAAAAATCTTGTGACCTTTGACCTATTTCTGAGTAGAAGCATACATTTCATAAATGACCGTAACCTTATTTTTTACACTTGGTGATAAAAAAAACCCATTAATTTAGTAATTCTTGCATTATAAAAAAACATGCTTATAGACTACTACTTTATAGATGTGTATACTAACATCTCCTTTGTCTTTTTAATATATCAGCAAAGTCGACCTTGTAAAACAAGCTGTACAGTGTTTTTGAATAATTTTACATACCGCTGCATCATTTTACATGAACATTAACTTTTTCAAAACACCAGTGAGATGGCACCCTGTAGCTTTTCTACAGCTCTATCGTTATGTTTTGAACAGACACGCAAAAAAAAACTTGTCCAGTATCGAAGACCGAGATGACGACATAAAAATACACGGAGCCCATCAGTGCCGGATTATTGTTATACTGAACATTTGTTTGAAATGCATAACTTTCCCTTTAATGTCATTTACCTCATTTATCTCTTTTGTAAAACACGTAATCCATTTTCAGCATGATTATTGTGATTTTCTTTGATGAAGATAAGTGATAACAAATCCAGCATTGCTAAAGGGAAGATTCATAGTTGAGTACAATATTGCAAACTTGAACTGGAGAAATGTATGCTTCTTGGCATTTGACTAGAAATGATTTCATTTGGATTTTCCCCATGTTATTTCATTGGGAATAACATTTTCGCAAAGTAAATTAAGTGAATGTTATTACACACACCAAGACATAACCCCAAAACTGATCAGTGGAGAGTATGTGCAGCAAATGCCAACACAACACTGCATGACAGCGCAGTAGAAAAGCAGCCTTTGACAGCTGATGTAAAACCTCATTAATAGTGTAACGATAGCTACATACATTGTTAGACTACCCATAATCGAATATTTCCTTGTTATACAAGAACACGCATTCCCCATCCCTGTGCTAGTGTACATCCAGTGAACGATCACGCTTTACATTTTTCTCCCACAAGTACTGTTATATGAAGGAAGACATTGCTGTTAACAGTTCTGACTTTTCAGTATGTACGCTTGACCTTGGCACTGCCAAAACCCTGCATAACACTGCATATGTCATGGCGTCATAACAGTGACTACGAGCATAACATAGTCAGATAGTCATGTGTTTATATAGTCGAAATATTTTTATCTGAATCTACCCTTATATCACAAACATTTCACCGGTTAACTCTACTAACATATATATCTACATTTCTTATTATAAAAAAATCAAATGATACCTTCCTACCTCCTATCTCTTTATATATATATATATATATATATATATATATATATATATATATATATATATATATATATATATGCTTCATTGGGTTATGACCGTATATCTCAAATAACAATTTTTTTCCATTACTGAGAAAACAATATAATCAACATCACATCAAAAGTCACAACAAACAAGACAACACACAAGATGTGTATAGGCCGAGATGTCATCGGGGATGAGGACAATCTGACATTAACAATACCACATCAACAAATGCACCCGTCTCTAATTCTCATTAACAAAGCATCACGTGAAAACTTCGCCCTCCGTTCACTAACTTCGATTAAAAGACATACAAGGCTCGTTTCAGCAAAGAGCCTATATATACTAGATATTATTCCACTTAACGATTCATATTGCCCCTAGCTTAATAAATCTTAGGCTAGTTCCTCTTCAAACATTTCTTTATATCCCTTTATACAGAGCATATCTTAAGCTAAATATAATTTCTCTAAATATCCCCTGCATATTATCACATAGTGAATATCTTGTGCTACACCTCCCCCCTACATCACCAATAGGTATATACCAAAGTGATTTCCCAGCTTGCAGAAAGTAAAAATAACACGCCAGGGTACAAGTCTGTGGCAGGTGAACTAAGATACATATATCATGAGTAAGTCCCGAAAAGAATATTATCTGAACCATAATAATGGCCGACGGTAAAACACGCAGTGAAAGCCGGATCAGCCTGCTCAACTGCTGGTAACAGGAAGCAATAAGGCTGAAAACACTACATCAGGGACACCGGCGGTGAACAAGACCAAAGAATTCACCAGAGGAGTACTAGGGAACCTTTTCGTTTATTTCGGTGGAGGGAACTTTTTGAGACCTGTTTTAGGGATTCCGCTTGTCGGACTCTTGATACCAGTACCGGTCTTCTCTCCTAACGCTACCTTTGGTTTGGGTTTCACTGCTGGTGCAGCCGCTGCTGCACCCTCCTCCTTGGCAGGGGTCACATCTGGTGCAGCTTCTTTTGGTTTGGCAGGTGCTGCCACAGCAGGCAAGGGGGCGGTGCCAGGAGACACAGGAGTCGTAGGCGGTGTGGGGGAAGTAGGTGAAGCAGGGTCTGTTGTTGATTTTGGTTTCTTTACAATTTTCTTCTTTATGATTTTCTTTTTAGGTTTAGCTTCAGCAGGTTTAGCTTCCTCTGCAACCGCAGCTGGCTCAGCTGGAGCTGCAGCTTTTGGCTCTGCAACTGGGGCAGGCGCCGGTTCAGGCTCTGCCACAGGTTTCAGTGGAGGAGCAGGAGCTGGCTCTGAAACTGTTGCAGGAGCTGGCTCTGTTACTGGTGCAGGAGCTGGCTTTGGAACTTGTGCAGGGGCTGGCTTTGGAACTGGTGCAGGTGCTGCTACCTTTGCAGGTGCTGGCTCTGCTACCTTTGCAGGTGCTGGCTCTGCTATCTTTGCAGGTGCTGGCTCTGCTACCTTTGCCGGTGCTGGCTCAGGTGTAGTTGGGGTTGTTGGTGAAGCTGGGTCTGTTGCTGATTTCACCTTCTTTACTTTCTTAATTTTTACAATTTTCTTTTTTGGTTTTGCCTCGGAAGGCTTGGCTTCTTCTGCAAGTACTTCTGGCTCAGCAGCAGGTGCCGGCTCGGCTGGAGCTGCTGGCTCAGGCTCTGCAACTGGAGATGGTACAGGCTCTGCTACTGGTGTTGGTTCAGGCTCTGCAACTGGTGTAGATGCCGTTTCTGGCTCTGCTGCAGGTGCCATTTCAGGCTCTGCAACTGGAGCAGGTGCTGGCTCTGCCACAGGTACTGGTTCGGGCTCTACCACTGGTGCCGGTTCAGGTTCCTTAACAGGTTCTGGCACTGGAACACTGATTTCAGGTTCTTTCACAGGCGGTGGTGGACCAAGAATTGTCATGTCCAACCTCTTCTGAATGTTGGAAAATGAATCAACACCTTTGTAGTCTATCTGTCCTCGCTCCCACGCAAACCTCCTCTCAGGGTCATCATAGGTCACATGAGCATGGAAATCTCCATCTATACGAAGCTTGGCAAATCCACCAACAATTCCTAGCTGTAAAGGAAAGAAAAACACAATATAAAGAAAAGTAGTTTTATATTGCTATGAAGCAATTGTGTCTACCTGGTGACAGAATACCATGGATTTAGGGAAATATGAGGAGGGGAGGCCAGTGGGTTTATAAACAGGGGAGCTAGGAGACAAGTCCGTTCATAAACAGAGGAAGGGAGGCCAGCCAGCTCAAAAACTGGAGCTAGGAGGCCAGTCAGTTCATAAAGAAGGTGGTTTGGAGGCCAGACAGTTAAAACAAGAGGAACTAGGAGGCCAGTAAATTTATAAACAGAGGAGCTGGGAGGCGAGACAGTTCATAAACAGAGGAGGGGAGGCCAGTAAGTTCATTAACAGAGGACGGGAGGCCAGTCAGTTCATAAACAGAGGAGGCCAAACAGTTCATACACAAAGGAACTGGGAAGCCTGTTAGTTCATAAACGAGTAGGGGAGGCCAAACAGTTCATAAACAGAGGAGGGGAGGCCAAAGAGTTCATAAACAGAGGAGGAGAGCCAGATAGTTCATAAACAGATCGAGCGGAGAGGAGGCCAGACAGTTCATAAACAGAGGTGGGGGAGGGGGGACATATCAAGATGCAAAAAAATGCATGAACTAGGTCTCTAACATTTCACTTCACTTAAGTTACAGTACATGCTATAATAAAAATTAACATTCACTGGTCAGCACATTTCTACTAAACTGGTTACACATCATAACCGTTAAGCTCACACCGTTCAATACTTAACTTAAAACAAACTTAACTCAGTTCTGTGAACATGCCTTCAGTATTTACAACTAAAAGGCTTTCATTTCAATTGTTACAAGTAATGCGTCAATAATTATGAATAAGCGTTGCTTGATAAAACATGCTGGAAAATGGATGGAGAGAAATAATGCACAGAGACAAAGCACTGATTGCCTGAAATCAATCAAGTAAATTAATTAGTTGCTTGTTTAACTTGAGCTGGAGACAGCATAGATAACAGTGTTATATAAATGTTTGGTAACCTTTATACAAACCCTCAAGTTACAACTACAAAGGTTCTTTTACTGATAGATTTATATCTGCTTTAATTTGACTATTGACTGGTTATATAATTTTTCTTGAAGTTTTTATCATGAAGCACAGAAGCTTCCTAATATGTGAAAAAACTATTTGTGACTTCTGTTTAAAAAGAATCCCTAGAATGAATATGTATTCTTTAATGTTTGAGACATTTGTTAGTCTTATAAATTGAAACTTTCTTTGAAATTTAAAACCATCAATTAAACTTACTTTCCTTTACTTTTTAAAATAAAATTTTACAATACCCATACAGTGTCAACAAGGATCATCATCAAGTACCAGTAACTTTGCAAATTCAGCATAAATAACATATCTTAACCAAATAATGAGGCCTACAGGCCTAATGCGAACCTGTGCAATAGGATATACATCAGTTATAATGGTTCCGTGATAACATGTTTGACAATTGATTACTTTTCAAGTACATGTGTGACATGTACATGTACAATGCAAGTTATAAACATTTTAAACCTGAGTACAAGCACCATATGAACAAACATAACTCCTGAAATACTGGCATGAATGTACACAACACAAAAATGATTGTAGGTGGCACCATCAGTCTTTTGTATGAGACAGCAAAGATGTATGGACTTGTAAAATTTCAGTCAGATACTTCAAACCACTCTTGATTTTAGATGTATGATTTTTTGCATAAATTTTGTGATGCCAGCTCCTGCCATTTTCAAGACAAATTATTGTACGGATGACAGACGACGCCACACCATCGCATAAGCTCACATATTCGCAAAAAACAGCAAGAGAAAGCATGTAAAGCATCATTTACATGTGTATACAAACTATACATCTGTGTGCCATGAACAGGTCTGTAGCCAATACTATCTCAGTCTGTTAAGCTTATATTTTGGGTTTTGCTGGACATTTGTTGGCTGGTGGAACGGCTGAATGCAAGCATTAAGGACAAGGAATCACTGCAACAGCTCAGCGTAATCAAGTCAGCTAAGTTAGAAATGCACCATGACCCAGAGACAACCATACCATTCTATCAATCTATGGTTTCAGACCTCATGATCATTTATAAGTGAATATGTTAATTTGAAAAAAAAAATTAATATAATTTATATATATTGTATGTTAGTGTATTTACCTTGCCACTGGTATCCTGTTAGAAAAATATATAAATTAAACATGTTAGACATGCAGTTAATACTCAACAAAATCAAATTAACATGATGAAAACTAAACTATAATGCACCCTTAATAAAATCATAAGGTTAAAGATCTTGACAAGACTTGTGCAGCGCTCAGAATTGACAACAAAATGTTCTACCAGATGTTATCATGTTAACATATTTCACTGTCATGTAATGTATTAATTCTTGATGGGTCACTTACACTGGGGTTGAACTTGATTCCAAAAACTATGATCATTCTTTTAATTTACTGCAAATGAAATATTTTCTCCCACAAAAATGTTATCTGGATCAAAGCCTGTAGAAATCAATAATAATAAAGAATTAAGGTGGGGGCTGGTGCTAACCAAATTCTGATGGACCACCCTTAGCAATTCTAGTAGAACAGTACTAATTACAAGCCCTGTTGTATATGCTTTTTATTAACATGTATTTGATATAATAATGAAATATTCAAGCAGTAAAATTTTAAAAGGTGTTGATGCATGAATTAAACTACTAAACTGTGAGTAAAGTATACATCTAAAATAAACTTTGCTTGAGGTTAATTTTCACAAGGTAAATGAAAATCAATGTTTCACTAAATAAGGTGTATATGATACATCTTGTAAAATTAGCAGACAAACATTTGATTTTTTTGTATATAGTGACTCTGAGATATATAATTGCTCTCAAGGTTAACCAATACCGTTTTTATAGTAATGCTTATTGGTAATATTGAATGAATTTTTTATAATATAATCAGATTTTGCAGTTTACCAGATATAACATAACAAGATTATTTCCTGAACAAAACTGGGTATAAAACCAATATATATACAATACAGACAAAACCAAGGAATAATAGTAATATATAATTTATAAATTAAACAGTTCACTGGACCCATTTGGGAAGATACATTTATAATAATATATGTAATCATTACATAGACCGAACAATTATTTCTGTTTATGAATTATTTTACTTACATCTGTGTCAGACTCTCAATTAATGCATAGTTAGATAGTGTATGCAAGTCAAGTGTATCGCTGATAATCACCCAAGCTTCTTGGAGAAATATTAAAAAAGTTGATCTCAGATATGATACATGTTCAGAGTATCTGAGTAAGGTGTATGACAATAAATCAAAGATGCAAGCATTCATATGATGGTTTCTGCAGAGTTTGCCTGATTTGGCCTAATGTAAAAAGCCTATAGAATACAGATGAGGAGAGGGAAGCTTGACTACAGGCTGGATGGACGCATCTGATTGAAGCATGGGTCACTAAGACACCCACCGAGACGTATCCCGATATGATATTTTGTTCAAGAGTCACCTTTTTGGGTGACAAGAACCACTTTTTTTACAAATAAACTAAGTGATAACTTATTAATTACAGTGAAACGGTTGTGTTTATATATTTTTGTTACTCTATTTGTCTAACAATCACTTAGGCAAAGCAGTAATGATGAGGTGCATCATGTGTATCAACAGGACATGTCTGCCCGCACCACTAATTAATGTCAAAAGAGCATGAGATTTCTTATTAGGGTCCAGGCAATGTTAATACAATGTGTCCCATTTGTCCACTTCCAGTTGTATGATTTACTAGGACATATGTCTTATTGGGATGCGTCCTAGTGGATGCATACCTGAAGCTCATAGAAAGCATGTAATTTACTTGGCTCAGCTAAAGCGTATAATATCTAGATTGGAGGACAGTTATGATTTGCTCTGTCAGATATAACCCTGGTTCACAATTCTGCCCGTGGATTTTATCAAATAGAATAAAACCTTAAAAAATTATAACCGTCAACCAGAAAAGCATAAACCTGATCTTAGCAAACAGTTTAATACAATGAAACCTCGCCAAATGAATACCTCAATTTAATGACCACATCAAAATGAAAACCAGTTGTTCATGCTCCAGATTATACTTTTTTCTTTATATCAGACCTCCCCAGAGAACCACCTCAAAAATGCAATAATTTCATTGAGGTCTCATTGGTGGTTATAATTTCCAGAGTTTACGGTATTTGTTAAAATGTCCTGAGTAGTATTGGTTGTACTCCTTCCACTTTCACTTTCAGCTGCCCTACATTTATGATACACTCCCTTTGTAACTGTTAACCTTCAGTCCCCCTGCTATTCTTTTAACAATGTGGTCACGCTACATTTTTTTCTATAACTCCTGACACTTAACCACTGCTTGCTGAAGCTGCTGAGCACTGCTACAAGGCAGTTGGCAAAAGGCCAAGGATATTCTAACACATAACAGCCTGATATCACTGGTCTGACGTGTATATTTATAAACCTGTAATAATCCGCTCTCTTTGGACAAAACATTCTTGGCCTATCCCATTCATAACTTATATCACAATGTTAATGATAAGTTCCAATTTATAACATGACCTTCAGGTCATGACACTCAGCTGAACAGTTTAGCTAACTCCAACGAGGAAGCTATATTTGTACACAATGTACCATGTGGTTGCTGGATACCAAGTTATGCAGTGTGAGAAATTGTGACTTTAACATTAGGCATTGATTAAGCCTGCTCTAAAACTTGAACCTAAAAACATGTATTACCACAGACTGTGAACATTATCTTTTCTGCCAATTATGTAGGGGTAAGATCAGGTGAAATTACAACATAATCATAGTTTGTGTGAAATTTTTAAATTGTGTTCAAATACAAATGTGAATTAAAATCAATTAAAACAGTGACACTGGAACACTTTCTTGGGAAGAAGAAAGAAAATGACTAATGCCCAGCTAAACTGAAATATTTATGTTAATATTTCAATCGAATATTTGGTCAAACTTTTTACAACTATTGACATAATTGATGAAGAACTAGCTAGGTTATTATCAAACTTTGCATGGCCCTTGGTCACTATGACTTTTTGATTTAAGGTTTCAAGGAAGAATTCACAAGGATTTTCCTTTACATTAATACAATTGCAGGTAGGAAGCAGGAAAATCATTATAGCTCAGATGACTATCAGTCTAGATCAGCTTGAGCTCATTATATATTTATGGACTGGATGTGAACACTTAAACTTCTTATTCATTCACTGAAAAGTAATATTTCATTACAGAACTCTCCTTTGGTAATTTAATAATCTCAGTAATTCTTACTTAAAGTCTGTCACCAATATAAGGGCAAATAAGTGAAAGCAGTGAAAAAGTTACATAACACACAAATGAATTAATTTGGCAATGCGACAAATACATATCTGGGAAGGTGAAATTTATGAACTACAAGCCTTACTTGGCTGTTAAGAAAACAGTGAAGTGTCTACTCATGACTGCCCAGTATGGGATATATTAATAAATTATTTAATCAATCAGAACAGGTACTGGCACTTTTGCAAAAGTGCCTCAATGCAACCTATCAGACACTGAGAAGTTTCACCAAGTAAGAGCCAACACTCAGTAATTATGACAATTAGTGTTCAGGCTGCCGAATGGTATCCTTTGTTCCAAGTGGCTACTGATACACAGAAAGAAAAATGTTATTAATAAATTTATTAAATGGCTAAGCATGTTATTAAAGAGTTACAGAGGGCCCAACATACATGATACAACATGTCATTCAAGGTTCATTTTAATGCTGGAGTGTGACATGGCTTGTACAGCGATTTAATACTGTGGTCCCACATCAGCCCAGCTCTCAGTGTACTCAGTAATGCAACACCCCAGAAAGAAATCAACAAGCTTTACAATGTGATTATGCACAAGCAATGAACCATGATTCATCTTCCCTGAAGAAATGAACAAGCATTAGTGACATCACCATGCTTTGTGAAGCACCATCAGGGAATGGAACTGAGAACTAAGTGGTCTCTAAAGGCGTGAAGCTGAAGGCAAGTGTGCTATTTATAAGACCTAGGTGTTTTATTTGAGTACTTTGTGAAGGTTAACTTATATAGCATCCTATGGATACAGAGTCTCTCAAGTTAGTATACTTTGATCAATGAATGGAGCGACTACAGGGGAGGGTAAAACTACAAAGATCTTCAAAAGGAGACTGGGTCAGCTGGATTACTCAAAAGCAAGCTTAAGGACATTTGGGTCAACCTATGAGGATTAGTCTTAATAATTATGTATGATGTTCTTTCAAGTAATGGGATACCTGCATTATTAATTTGGGTACCGGTAATACTGCTTCTGCACCTCAGTGCCACCTAGTGTTAATTCCACACATATAACCTGCCTGAAAAATTATTTTACTGGATTATCATTTGCAGTTTATCATAAAAAAAATCAGTAAAGACACAAATGAAGTTAGCAGTATTTTAACCACAACAAACACACTGCACAGAATCAGACCCACAAGAGTATGAATCTGCTGGACAGGGTTCGTGGGCATCAAAATCTGCCATCTACAATACACCAGGCTTCTAAATACATCAGCGACGAAGGCATTAATGTAGGAATAGGAAAATGTATTCTGTCTAAATATGTTGGTGTAAATAGTTTGGTCACTAGATGGTACTGATTGGCAAAAGCAGTATTATGGTAAATAAAAATATTCTCATTTCAAGGTACCATTATGAAGTCATGATAAAAAATCGATATTGTATAATCTTTTATTGATAATTATTATCACTATGTATAGTTTTGCAAATGATGGTATGTTCACTAAGTGACCCGAATGACGACACCACTCTCCTCCCCTCTGTCATCTTACCAACTCTCCTCAACTGGTGTCGTCCAATCAGTGTCCTGCGTGTACTTACATTTATCCTAAATCCCAGCTTTGGTATATGTTTAGTTTCTGAGCATTTTCTCTCCTTTTCCACTTGACCTGTGACTTGAGTTGTGTGGTCTTTTTCCACAGACTTGCTCTCTACTCTTTTTGCTGGTGGAGGTTCTGATTCTGTGCTTACTAATGTATTGTCTGTATGAGAATACTGACTGGTGCCCTGCTCATTACTTTGCTCACTCTCTGCTTCTGATATGTTTTTCCAGGTCTGCTCGAATTCTTTTGCCGTATACATAACATCTGAATGATTGTTTTGATCTGTGTGACCTCCCATCGGTGCCTCTGCATAAAAATTTTCATAATGGCTGAATGAATGTCTCACTTTGTTGTGCACTGGAACTGGAGTGGGGGGTGTGGAATGTACAACAGTTGGTTTATAAAAAATTTCCACATCTGGTGGAATGTAAGGACTAGACATGATATGACTTTCATATGTTGGTACACGATCCTCCGGAACTGGATGAGGTCTGTAGCCTGGAATCGTTGTAGGAATGCCGACCTGAAGAACATGTACACACATTATTCCTATATAACATCACTTTGTATTTAATTGTCTTTTACAGCACCTAGTCTGCCTAACATAGTAAATATGACTGATTGAAGTCTCAACTGTAACAGAGTGGTTCTCCAGTACTCAAAATTATACAAGAATTCCTGCCCTGCCTCCTGTGGTCTGGGGGCAGAACACCAACTTTCATAAGACAGACTATCATAAGTTGTTTTTTTTGTATTAAGATATGTTTTGGTAGAGGTAATGGCATATCCAGATATCAATTTCAGTTTGGGCTTTTGCGATAGGGCTGTAGCACTCACTTCCTGTCATTTTTATTTTAAATCCTGGTGTCACCCAGGCCAGATGACTACCGCACCTGCAGGTTCTGGGTGTGTAATCAACCCCAATTTGCTGTGTCATAACATCCAGGAACCTCAAAAAGACTCACTCATTTATGATTGAGACACAGCTGTAGGGCACAGCCTTCACATTAAATCTGCAGTGCACTCACCCTGGCCTGTAGGGCTGACTGTGAAATTCTCACTGCTCCTGGGCTGAGATCTGAACTCACAACCCCTTGGCTTGTAGTCCTGTGCCTTACGCCTGAGTCTCTGAAGCTGGTCAGGCAATCATAAATTCCATTCTGAGTTGAGGAGAAACAAGATTTTTCAAGCTTATTCCAATCCAGTGTGGTAGCTCTGCCGACTTTTTAAATGGGAAGGCTGAGATCCACAGCTGTGTTTCACTCACAAAACCAGTGCACCTTCTGGAGATTATTGCCTAGGAATGTGGATAATACACATCCAAGACCCACAGGTGCTGTGATCACTGGGCCTAGTTAACACCAGGATACAAAAAGGGAGAAAGCATGTGCTACCACCCTCTAAAAACTTTCCAAATGGATGGAAGCTGTCATACAGCAAAATGCATATCTTTAAACAAATGCTATATCCTTTATTCCATTAAAAGGATGTTTCCTTCAGATAAACCAATTTTGAATTTCATCTTGCTAAGAATAAGAAAATGCTGTGAGCCTTTCATTTGAATGTTGTCAGGGAGAAATTTAAATGAAATCCCCCCCCCCCCCATCTACATAAAATTACATTTCTGGTAGTGGAGCACCACCAGGTATCTCTTAAAATGGAACTATTTGACTTGTATGAGCAGGCTATTGTTTTACACTGATCAGGACTTTGTACAATAAAATCATTCACAAGTATTAGGATGAATATTTAAACATAGCATTCCTCAACAGTCACAATGAACTATACATTTTACAGGCTGTCAGAACAGTCACGATTAACTTGTGATGTGCTTTACAACACAGGAATGTGAAGAAATGTTGAAAACAAATACTTTGGGGTGATTAACTAAATATTATAAATATACAACAACTACAAAGTTACAGAAACAGCAACAAGAAGCCAACTGCAGATAATGTTTAATGAATATTAAATTTTAAAAGTCATCTGAAGTAACCATCACTAGAATAATACAGCTTTAGAGTAAAGAGTGGTTTATTAAGCAAACAATGGATGATATGATCATGGATGAAAATCATGTTATCATGGGTGACAGTCATGTGACCATGGATGTCTATCATGTGACCACAGATTAGTCATGTGGCCATGGATGACATCCTCATATGGATGGCAGTCATATTACAATGGAAGGCAGTCACAGTGTACCATATCCCATTTCTAAAACATCACTATAACTGCAGTGGATTCTCCCTGCTTGGACACCAAATCACAACATCACCCAGCTTCTGACCTGGAAAGGAAGGCTGGGTGTATTCTGGGCAGACCAATTTCCAAAATGACAAAAATACCATCTTAATATGACCTGTGGGTTTAAGTTGTATTCTGCATGGGGGCCGAAATCATCAAAAAGTCATTTAGGTTTGATAGGAGTCTGTGTCCCCGATATTGCCAGGGTCCGAAGGCCGGAAACTCTGTCATATCCATGGTACTTTAACTGACCAGCCAGGCCATCCAACATATTTCCTGTACATACCAAGGTTACTCAGACAACTTCTATTCTACATGACAACAGGGAATACATTTCTAATACAAATGCTCAATAAAAACTTTGCTTCCAATGATAATTAACAAAGAAAACATTAAACTACAGTAATCTAAACTTTGTAAAAGAAGGATATATTTTTATAAACTTAAAAATTTTTCTTTATTATTGAATGTTTTAAGTGATCATTAAGATAGACAGTTGCCTGTAGAATCTGTATAGTTAATACCAGAAACAGTTTGTATTTGATTATTATCTATCAGATAACCTAGTGGTGTTTCATAAGATACAGCAAGTCGGCTGAACTGGGGCCCTCATACCTGAATTATATTGTAAAATTCATACTTTGAACAAAATATAATGTCCTCAACGTGAAAAAGTTATATCATAAAATCTCAAGTCAGCATATGAGTGGGTTGCTAGAACCCGTGTTTAACTAGGTAATGAGGAGTTTTTAAAATATACTTCATATCTAATTTATTTTTTGTGACTGATAAAATTTTCAATTACCACAATAAGGCCAATTTAAACACATTTTCTAAATTCTGACATTAATATTACATATTTTCTGTAATAATGTATTAAACAATGGTCAAACTTTTTAACATTCCCCAAACACTCTCTATAAATCTTCATATTGACTCTCTTATTTGCCAAAAAATTTGAAAAACATAAGCAGTAACTCTGTTAAACAATGATTTTGTGGTGTGGCTGCTTTTTATAAATTTCTTACAAATTTTAATGTTTATAACACAAATATTCAAATCCTGTGGAGCACAACGTCAAAATTAAGGCGCTGTATTCTTCTTCCAATTAAAGCAGGACTTAAGTCGACTCCGCTAAGTCTTGGTGCTTGTACACATATATAATGACATATTCTTAAACCAAAGAAACACATATCACATAGAGAACATGAGCCATCACAAAACAAAAGCTGCAACAACATCGCAGGTACAGTTAATAGATAGGTATCTCTACAACTTGAACAGAAAAGCATCTCCATTGTTAAAAAACACAGTCAAAGGAACATGCAGCTGAGAGTAGAGCAGTACTGGGTGAACAAAACTCTGTATTAGACAGAAAAATTCAACTGAATCAGGGTGTCAATTTAACACTTCAAAGAAGAGTCAGTAATAAAGAATTAATAAATACAATAAAATCTCTTTAATACGGACATTCTCAGTGCAACAACATGTGATGGTCAGGTTGGTGAACTACACAGAGAACTGTGTGGTTGTGTGACAATGGTAAAAGTTATAAAAACTGTCAACTAACATTTGACCCTCACAGGCATATTCAGCATTGTCACTCAGCTGTCACTATCATACAGACACTGTGAAGAAATGTGTTTAACATTATCAGACTGTTTACAGACTGCAAAGGGAAGCCTGTCACACTACAGGAAAGTCTGTCACACTGTAAAGAAAAGATGTTGACACTGTAAGGGAAAAGAGCATTATACTGTATTGGAAAAACTGTGAATCTGTAAAGACAGACAGTTCTTTCTCTAAAGATTGTCAACTGTCAAAATGTATAAAGATGGTCACACAATGAAGTCTGTCACATTCTAAAGACAGATAGTCACACATTAAAGATAAACAGAGTTACATTATAAAGAATGCCCACTATTATACTGTAAAGACAGTCACACATTGAAGACTGTCACAATTCAAAGATAGACAGTCACACTGTAGAGATAGAGTCACACTATAAAGACTGTTAAATTTCAAACTGTACAGAAAGTCACACAGTTAATGGAAAGATTCATGACCATGATAAGGGACTCACAGTCACATGGAGCTGACACCTTAACCTGTTACAGTACTGTTAGATATTTGCCCATCCTTCCAAATTGAGATGTTCTCACTGGAACAACAGTCAGATGATACACCTGCATGTCACACTGATGTGTCACATCTGTATGTCACACTGAGCTGTCACACCTATATGTCACACAGCTGTCACACCTGTACATGTCATGCTGAGCTGTTACACCTGTATGTCACACTTTGCTTTTACACATGTTTGTCTCACACTACTGTCACACCTACATGTCTCACTGAGTTGTCCAACTGCATGTCACACTCAGGGATAATGCAATTTTGATGATCCATACAGTTCTATTCAGGTACAATACTAAGCTGTCAAATATAACTGTCATATTAAACTGTCATACTTAGCTATCACACACAAGTTAAAACATTCAGCCATCAAACTATCTGTCATACTTGCAGACAAAACTATGACAATAAGGGGATACCACAGTTGGCATCAAAGTAATCTAAGTCTATGCTTCGCCACTAAACTGGGATCAACTATACATGCAGAACTAATATCCATGCACCATATTAATTATAAACAAAAATACATAACTTACTTATACTGTGACCTGAACATAAGTTTAGAACTGTGTGGGTGATAACAAATTTCTTTCTTAAAGAGTTGGCTGGTAGGAGAACTTACTTATGATTTTTATATTTACCAGATTCATGTCCAAACTTGTAAATCTTGATAATAACCTGACATGTATTATTCATTTTTTTCTGAATTTTCTTTCTAATTAATAAAAAATTATATTGTTATATTTTCCATTCAATATCACATGATACACCATCAAGTGTCACATGATACCCAATTAAGAGTAGCAGTGGTCACCTGACACAAACATCACATGACACAATAATATGTCACATGACTCAAGTAAATGTCACATGACATATAAAATGTCACATGACATAATCATGTCACATGACATAATCAAATGTCATATGACAGTTCAAATGTCACATGACACTCATCAAATAGCACATGACACATCAAATGTCAGATCACGACATAATCAAATGTCATATGACACATACAGGCGATCACTAGTTATAAATAAAAGTGAAAGTTTATCATATCGCCCCTTTCCTGTCCAGCCAACTCCCATCCACATGCGGCTACACATACCCACACAACACATGCAGAGATAACAATGAAAGTGTACTCTACCTGATTCATAAATGTCCTATGTTGTTCATTCACCCGCAAAGACACAGCTTATTACAGCTTAAGCACCGCGGTCAGCGTACACAAGTACACATCTATTAAGTGTACTGTCTACAAAAAAACCCTATCCCAAGTTGTATGTCAAAAATGTGATAATTTTACAGTTTAAAAAAATACAAGTGGTCATGGACAAAAGCTGTTAACTGGGTGGTTTATATAAATAAAGACACCATCCTAAAAGCATATTGATGATTTCTTGAGTGAAATGATTAGATGGATGTTGTTAAAATAATTGTTCAATTGTTCAATTGTATTTTGTGTAACAGTCTGCCTACTTTAATTGCTGTGTGGGAATTTTTACCGACACCCCGATTGTTACAATGCGAGACGTTTACATTCAGCATTTGTTGTACAAATATCCTCGGAAAAAAAAAATGATGTTAGTAAATATACAACCAAAAAAACTTATCTTTGATGATTTCATACATTAGCAGATATTGGCTTTCTTCAGTAATAATCCCTGCTAAAAAATACTTATAAGGTCACACAAATTTTTATATTAATTTATTTTGTAATACATTTAATTTTTTAATCCCTTTTTGTTATGGAGTAAATTTTTCTATTAGAATGTGTTTAGTTTTCAAATACAATGAATGTAGGCCAACATATCAATTCTGGTTCTAAGTTAGAGTTCAAACCCTTCATTCCCTCATAATGTGTTAATATATTTTAACAATATTTACATGCAAATAAGAATCATATAAACATTCAAATAGGTTACAAAGCAAGCATCAACCCTGGCTAAGATATGCCATGCTTGACTGTTCACCAAAATAAACAAAGTATAAAGCAACAAAAATTATATACAGAAATACAGCTTCGCAAACAGGGGTTAACTGGTTAATGCAGAACACATGCAATATTTGTGCTCCACAGATTGTGTAATTAATTGATCATTGTCATTAATTGAGTCTGTCATTTTTTAATACAGTAAGTTTGCATTATCTGAGGATCAAATTTGGGCTGCAAAAGCATGAAGTGAACCCATATTTTCACAACCCCCTCCCCCCCAATATGAGCCCCATGCCTAATATACTTCTACAATATCTTAATGAAAATATTATTTACCAAAATTTGTTACAGATATATAACAAAAAATAAAGGGTCACTTTGTGACTACTTTTTTTAATGAATTATATTCATTTATGTGAAGTCAGTGACAAGTTAAATACTATAAAATAAATGTCAGCTAAACTGCATTATAATATTGTGTTAGGTTGAAACTGCCTGATTTAATTATAATACCTATCAGGCATAAAACTCTGTTACCAAGAGAAGGAGTGGTTCAGTTGTTGATTTTGCTGCCAAACGCTGGTTCCCAGATAATGCACATAGTATTAATGCAATAAAAAGTATGGATCTTTAAATGTTCCAGCATTATTTAAAATACTGTACCTGAGTTAATATGGGAAGATAACACACAGATCAAATGAGAAAATGTTAAAATCCACACCTATGTATGTTAGAATTGTATAAAATATAGAAAAAGAAGAACAGGTAAGGCTCCCCAGTAGTAAAATGCTTATAAATTTAAAGGTAAAAATATATGAGATTCTAAACAGATTAATATTACAAGATGGCTATTAAAGTTGTTATTGAGCTTTAAACACAATGCAGTAGTCCACTGTCCATGTCATGCAAGACATTCTTCAATCTTGAGGTACTATTGTTAAAAAATAATTCAATATATAGAGTATGACAAGATATGACCCATTACATAAAAAGTATGACATTAGTCACTGAAATGTCAAATTATGGAAGATTTAAAGAGCCTGAAAATGCAAACATTATGATAATATTAATATTCAAATCACTGACAGACAACACTGACACAACATCAATGGTTTTTGAAACAGAGTCATAAACAATTCTGTGCAACTGAAACTCAAGAAATCAAAGAATTTATACATAAAACACAAACAGGTGACAATATTCCATCTTAGAACCACTAAAGGTAAGTGTACCTATTAACCTCGAAAAGCAGCGAGTAGCTACCTGTGACAGGTAAAAAAGTGCGTAAAGCATAGGCAACTATCTATTGAGTAAAGCTTGTCTTGAGAGTGTCCTGCTAAAGGCTAGAGTGCAGTTAAAACAGAAGTTACTGTGGTTGCTTTTTGTGAGGGAGGGCTTGAATTTGCAATGTTCACAAAAAGTAAATTATTGCAAAAATAAAACCTTTTTAAGAGACATACCCATCATCAAAGGCAAGTTGTAAAGTGGAAGACTGATATTATAAATGATAATTAATTTTGAATGTTAACATTCATATAGTAAGCTAATAGAAATATAATTAGATCTTTCCAATTATCCGCCAACAATGAACTATGATTACTACTCTATTCACTTGAATCCCCGACCAAATATTATAATTTTGAGCACATATTACTTGTATCTAACTAATACATAAAATGATGGATATACCATATCTAGGTAAATTTATTGTGAACCCTCTAAAAACATTTGAAAGGGTAAAAATTGTGAAATGTTTACCTCATGAACATTGAGTCAACCACAGGAACCGCTGAGAGAACTTAGGCATTGGGCTACCAAAGTGGCTGAAAAGAATACTCTAGTACTCTGGTCAAAAGTAAGACCCAAGTAATCATGTAGAGCTACATGACACATTTCAGGCAGTCTTTCATGTAGATATTAATAATGCAAATAAATCTAGTTACAGATATACCATAAATAAGGTGTTCTTAACATTAATGTTTTAATGGACCCTTGCACATACATTGCCCGCTTAAAAATAAGTCATTTAAATCTTTTGTATGCGAGAACCACATGGATCACATGATGGCATAAAAATTACAATTTTGTGAATTTTTAGAAATTTTAAATCATTTCCTAGCATAAAACTGTTGTCATGGTAACACGTACTCCAGTTTGAGTTTGGTAATACCTATTGAACACTTAAGAGTCCAAAATTTTCTACTCTTTTCAGCAAAATAAGTTCTTAATTTTTTCAAAAGCTCTCAGGAGCAAGCTTTATAGTGTCTAAGAGAGGAATCGAGTTAATATTTTAAAGATACAATGATCCTCATGTTAGTTTATCAGATCTTAAAAATCTGACAGAGGCACAAAGTAAAGAATCTTATCTGAACAAGTTTGCAAACCACATAAGTTACATAAAAGCTATGCAGATTCAGATAGAATGAACCATATTTTCTGCATCAGTGGGAAAAGGCTAAAACTATGGCAACTCGACTTACTGCACTAAAAAACAATCACAGATTATTTGTGTCATTTCATCCTGCAACAGGTATAAATATCCCACCACCACATATTATAGTTAGGTAAAGGCAAAGAAAGCAAAAGATCATAGGAATTGTCAATAAGTGACAAAATGTGTCAATGACAGGCATGTCATGTCAATGATTGACACATGGTGTCAATGACTGACACATGGTGTCAGTGACTGACATAAGCTGTCAATGACTGACATGAAATATCAGTGACTGACAGGAAATGTCAATGACTGACAGTCTCAAAGACATGCATGAAATGTCAAAGACTATCTCAAAATGGCACTGAGCATGAATGTATCAGTATTGTTGATGAGACGTCAGTCATTGACAAAAGATCTCAGTCACATATATATGTCACTGTCCAAATTGTAATTGACAGGAGATGTCAGAAACTGACAAGAGATGTCAGTAACTGACATGAGAGGGCAGAGACTTACAGGAACTGTCAGAACTAAGAAGAAGATGTCAGTAATTGCTTCTAATCTTACCATCTCACAACTGATACCTCCTGTCCATTTTCTGATCTAGAAGAATATTAAAGGGTTCCATTCATCAGTTATTAATATTATAGATTACACAGATTATACCTGATGAGGATATTAATATATTTGACTTAGATTGGTGTGTATGCCAGATTGCCAGTATGACAGAGTATTTTTCTAGTTTTCCTTGTCTGATTCATCTATTATTAAAGCAAAGAATATTTACTTGATTGTTATCCTACATGATGCTAAAATGAGACTATAAGTTAAGTGTCTGTTCCAATACACTTGGTTTGCCTCTGTTTGTGGAATATTTTTTTTTCCTAACTGGAAAGTCTGGCATGTTGCAAGAAGCATGTAACTAATTTACAACCAGTGTACATAATAAGTATCTTCTAATATATTTCACAAATCAAATTCATTAAAATTCTAAGAAGTCATGTCTGTGCTTCACAGCATGATCACACACAAAAATACCTGCTGACTGGCTGCTCTTTTAACAAAAGCACCGCAAACATGCATAAAACCCCTGTCTTATGTCTTCACTTCATTAAAAATGTGTGAATTTTGCTGAAAATTAAATTCAGGTGAGAAGCTGTAATGATTAACATTTACACTGATTTTCATGAATATCCATAAGAATTTTTTTTATTAAGTCATCACAGCACCAGCAAAGTCTGGTGACCTCTGACCTCATTAAATATGCATTGATTTTGCTGGGAATCAAACTTAATTGACTTTTTATTTCAATCAATTGAGTTTCATCAAAAGCCATCATATTCCTGATAAGTTATCACAAAGACACCACAAAGTAGCCTTGTGACCTCTGACCTCATTAAATATGAGTGGAAATTGTCTATAATCGTACTTGGGTTAGATGATTTATTGGTATGTAGTTATGGTGAGTTTTGTGAAAATCCATCTCTTGTAAGTTATGAGGTCTACACTAAAAGTTAATGGAAGGACGGTTGGTAACAATAATAGATCCTGTCATAGAAGGGTGTATAAAAATGCTCTAATAAACAACTGAGGCAAATATGGCTAATCATACAGGGACTCATCTGGTCTGTTTTTCATGGGAAAGGTTTAAAAGTAGTAAAACAAACTTTGGATTTAGTTAAATATGCTACTGACACATTATTCATTATCTCCAGCGTGTAGTTTTTTATGATATTATGAAAAAAAAAAATTTTTATTTTTAAGAAAATTTTCTCTCCTGAAGAGGGGGACCCGAGTTGGTGGAACTGAAAATAGCATGTCTCTGTTGTATAACAGTATAGTGTATTAAACCCTTGTATTGTTGTATTTATATGTTGTGTTTCAACATGCTTCACACATTAATTATAAAACCATATCAATAATAAAACAAAATAACTTACATTCAATGCACTAACAAGTGACCTTGCATGCATGTAAACCAACGAAAGTTTGGTCACAACAAAAATGCTGACATATAGTGACGTGTGTGATACAGACAAACTGTCCAGTTCTGACTGACATTTTATTGATGATACAATTAATGTTCTGGACATTGTCCACCCTAAGAGTTCGAGCTGATATTGCTTGAATCAGAACATCTTAGATGACTATGCATTGACATGAAATATAATGGCACAATATAAATATAAAATGTGGATGGCTCTATGTTTGTAAGGGCCACAAGAGCAAGACTTTCCGAAAAGAGAAAAAGGGAAAGTATCTCAAAATTGAAACTTTCAATACTCCATCTATGCAGGCCAACAGTCAGTTATACTCACTGGCAACTTATGTACCATCTTCCCCCAAAGATAATCCACATTTTTCTTCATAAAATCTAAACTAAAAATGTTATTGCGAAAAAAAAAACATGGAGCATAAATTTCCAACGTTTTCCTGCTGCATTAACCATCATTTGGAAGGTCGTAAGACAGCCAAATTATCAATTATAAGTAAATAAGCAGTACTGGTTTAATTATAATTTAGATAACAAAGTTTGTCTTATATATTGCTTTTATTTTAAAATACTTAATATATACCTTTAGTATGGCTTGCAACCCCTGAGCACAAATAATATACCAAATAAAATATGTGTGACCGAGCCTCTTGTTGACATCATTTGATATCATTGTTAGATGGTAGATGGTGCTATAAGCACTAGCATTGGAGACCTTAAGGGCCATGGGACTTCTTTTGAGGGGAAATGATCCATGACACACTAATTCCTTTCAAAACAACGTGATCCAAGTGAGGAATAATGATCTGAATGTGACTGCTTTCTTTAATTAGCCTACTGTTGACAGCATCATGATATGATTGATCTGATATGATTGATCAGTTATACATGTGAACACAGCCATGCCTAGCTCCAGCTCCCATCCTCTCTCCCTACAGGACCCTGGTTTCATATGTTGCACGCTTTGATACTGCAGATTGACACTCACGGGCGGCACAGCTAGCAGGTGTTCTCTGTGCACCCTGCCACTTTTTCAGTTATATCTATATAAAACAATTTCATTCAAGCCTGAATGAGCAACTTTCTTAAAACTTAACAACTAGAGGAGAATAGACTAATTGCTATGATTTCAATTGTAATGATCTGATAGCTGTGCTAGATCAAAGAAACTTTGGTAAGTCAGTTATTCTAAAAAGGAAAAAAAGCCACGGAACCAGTAAACTTTCCAGTGACTATGGGAAATACAATATACATCATCCAGAATTTTCGCCAGTAATGGGGTGCATATTATACATTGGGTTATTGGTTTCCACCAAAATTGGGGCTCTAATCGGGTTGAGGATTATCTTTGGTAGTGGATTATCTTTGGTGAAAGACGGTATATGTTTTTTTAAAAATAAACGGCTTCAAAGTAGAAGGCAAAAAACTGAGAGTATAAATAATAACTGATCTTTTATGTTATGTGTAAATCAAACAAAGAAGATCAGAAATTTTATATATTGTCTGTCAAAAATGAAAAAGAATTTCCACTTGATGTTCCAACTGGTCCTCATTAAATTCTTGAACACTTTGTTTGCATTAAAAAGCAAAGAAAGTTGGTCTGTCCACTCGATATAAAATGATTTATATGATAGTATACTCTGTGTAGGTTTCTGTGGTAAAATCGCAAAAATTAAGCCTGTAAATGTGAATATTGTGACAATTTAACCTCAGAAATATAAAGCCAAAAACAAAAATCTGCCTATGCTTTATTTTGCACTTCTGCTGCTGATATATCCCACAATTTGAATTAAACTACACGTCAAAGTAGTTTGTAGGGCATGAGAAAAGTATGTAGTACTCTATTCCATTGTTCCAATATGAACTAGATCTTAGCCTCCCTGGTATCAAGAGCCATTCAAATGTTTCTTTAACCCCTGTTCAACAGGTCTAAAACCTGTATATTTAAGCTAAATGCATTTTATTTCTATAAATAACCTATGAGGTGAGTAGAAAAGCTAATTTTACTTATAATCTCATCCAAACTCATTATCTTTATTCTATCAAGCTTCAGGTAGCTACACTATCAGGGACCTTGATTCAGTGAGCCACTCTGCCATCTATTTCAAGCACAATGAATAACACCATGTGTTTGGACCAAAATGACAACAAAATATAAACAATACACTGTTCATACATCATCTGAACAATAATTGGTGTGTACCAGAAATGGGACAGGGTTATATAGCATTATTTGATTGGTAAGATTCTTGAGCATTTGGTCAAAACATTGCACCAGACATGTTCCTGTAGCTGCTTAGAACATGTGTACTCAGGTCATGTGATAAATTCAATTACCTTGATCATTATCCATGAAATAACCACCAGGATGGCTCAAATCAAGGTCTCTGAAAATGAAGCTGCCAGTGGCTTGATAGTATGAAGATAATTTGAGGAAGAGAAAGACAGCTAAGTCTCTCATCTCTTTTGTTATTTTTTTGGGGTAACAGAGAGAGAAAAGCGTCTCACCACTTCCGCTCCTAGTTTGGGTTGGACAAGCTGCATGAAGAGATTCCACCACCTCTGGAGAAACTCTAGATGATGTCCTACGTCCTGGACCTGAACCTGGCCCGTGCTGGTGTTGTAGGAATGATGCCATGGCTTCAGAGCACCAATGAAGTGGGCAACCTTTACATTCCTACCAAACCTAAAACACAAGATCAACGAAACGTCAACACAATGTACAGACCAAACCTATAGTGTACAGTAATCAAATAAACCAAACATTTATGAGTAACTTAAACTAGGGGTGTTCTATGCTTAAAAAAATTGTGTTGAATTGCATGCCCTGGATTAGATATTTAATTGTATTTGATTCTAAACTTAAGAATTGATTCAATTTGATTGTTATTTTTAATCTGACAAATTTTATAGAGCCCACCACAATGTCAAAGCCATTCATTGTGTTTGTGCCCTATATCCAGTTAAATGCTCACCAGTCGATGGCTACACCCACAGAAAAACAAAATGGTGGATATATTTACAGGAGAGCTTCACTGTTGTCTTACTTACTAAATAAACAACTGTCTTATTATTAAACAATCATTGTGGTAAAATATATGCTTTTGCTTTAAAGAATATCTGACATTTACTACTAAAGTAATAATTGAATTGATAATCAAATTGATTCTTAGGCCTCTCACAATTCCCAGTCCTAATTTTAATATATGGAAGTTAAGCATAGAAATACATGTAATGTTTTAAGTATCAGACATTTCTTTTATAATATTGTTTTTCATCCTCTTGACCTCAGCTCCTTCATGAAATATTTGTAAATGAAAAATAAAATGATTTGAAAAGTGCAAAACACCATATCAACAAAAATGTCTATGTATTTGTATTCAGGCTAGCTAGCTAGCCAGTGCCAAAAATGAAGATAAATATTCTTGCCTCATTCCCTGAAATTTCTTACTATAAGAAAATATGCGGTAAAAAATTTTTTTCTTGGGAGTGGGGTCAGAAATTTCTTGTTATGGAAAAGAAAATGTTTCTCATAACAATTTTTTCTCTGATAAGATAATTTTTCTAGCTACCAGAAAAAGATATCTTATAAAAAGAACTAATATCACACATCCACATAATTCATGTTCTTGCACATAAAAAAATATTTCTCTAAGAAATAAAATCTTATGACAAAAAATATTTCCATGGGAGACCGTAAGAATTTTTTTGTCTTCCACTGGTCAAGAATATATTTCTTCTGACAAGATAATATATCTTGTCTTAAGAAAATTATGATATATTTTCTTGAGGCTTTCTTGTCAGAAGATAGTTTGTCTTGTCAAGAAATGTTTCTTAACAAAATAATTGTTTTTGGCAGTGCATACAGCTGTATTAAAAACACATGCAGGTCTCCCCCCCTAACCCCACATGAAATATTCTCAAAAACTTACTGTTTGAATGCTGGGAGATAACTGTAGAAGGCTTGTGATACAACATTATAGATGAAAGGCAAGTGTTTTGCAATGTCTCCATAAGCCCAGTCCCTAAAGTACATGTTGAGGAGCCCCTGGTCACCACCTGAAATCATACAGTACAAGTATCGTTAAACAAAAGCAGAACTAGAAGTGTTGATTACATTTTGGAGGTAAGCAATATGTATGAATTATAATTAAACTAGAACAAGGTTGTTTTTGCAATGCAAAAACAGATATATGTCTCCCTTCCCTTTGGACCTCCTGTCCCCAATTAGAGTAAACAATACAGACTACTTCAAAAGTTATAGTGTTCACTAATAGTTTCTTTTAGCTGATTTGACCTTGAAGATTACGGTCAATGTCATCAGTTTTCAAACTTGTCAAAGAAATTGGTTGAAACAATTATTGTTTCAAATTTGGGGAAAAAATGTTGAGTTATCCAAAAGTTATCAGATTCACATGAAATGAAAGACAACGGACAAAAACTACAGACCAAGCAATATACGTTTCCCAACCATGGGGGTGGGGGGGGGGGGGGGGATGGGGGGCAGGACATAACTAGTGAGCCATGGGACAAGGACCGATACAAGTAGGGCACATTGGACCCAAGTTCTTGATACCTCAACAGTGTGTAAATTTTCCTCCCTTCACAAGCCCATATGCAACCTCTATAAGGTATCCAGCAGGATGCAAATTACATAAAAAATTAAATTAACTAGACTTTTCTTGGCAGTGCAGGTGCTATAGTATCCCCAGACAATTAATCCCCCCCCCCCCCCCCCATCTTCAGCAGCATATACTGACACTTGACAAGCCACTATGTTTTCTTCCATCTATCAACTTGAGAAACAATTTTTTTTTTCACCAAATATGGGGGCCAATGTGGTGAATCACTCTTGAGAAAAGAGCATTAATTTATTTTACAGAAACATGAAGGTAGGTGGCGCCACCTGTCTGGGTTACCAGAAAATTTTCCAATATGGATAGACATGCCAAATTCAGACCAATACCTTGAACCACACCAGAGATATGAGCAATTTTCACCCAAAGCACATGTACAGAAGGATGCAACAGTAAAATAATTGCAGATGGCAACACCAGTCTTGAGTACAAGATGGAGGAGTCCAAGATCTATGGATTACACAATTTAAGGCCAATAGGGCAAATCATTCCATAGAAAAGAGCATTAATCTATTTTTTCAATGGGAAGATAGGTGGGGCCACCTGTCTTGTTTATCAGAAAACTTTCCAAGATGGATAGACATGCCATGTTTCAGACCAGTACCTTGAACCACTCCGGAGATATGAGCAATTAATACCCAAAGCACATGCAGAGATAGACACCACGCCAAAACGATTGCAGATGGTGCCACCAGTCTTGAGTACAAGATCGAGCAGTCCAAGATCTATGGATATGCACATTTTCAGGCCAATAGAGAAAATCACTCCTCAAAAAAGAGCATTAATCTATTTTATGGAAAGGGGATGGTTGGTGGCGCCACCTGTTTAATTTACAAGAAAACTTTCCAAGATGGATGGACATGCAAAATTTCAGACCAATACCTTGAACAACTCCAGAAATATGAGCAATTTTCACCCAAAGCACATGTACAGATGGAGGCCACACCTAAAGGATTGCAGATGGTGCCACCAGTCTTGAGTACAAGATCGAGTCCAAGATCTACGGATATGTACAATTTACGGCCAACAGGGAAAATAACTCCACAGAAAAGAGCATTAATCTATTTTATGGAAACTGAAAGGTAGGTGGCGCCACCTGTTTTCTTTTTTACCAGAAAGCTTTCCAAGATGGATGGACATGCCAAATTTCAGACCAATCCCTTGAATCATCAGGAGATATATGAGCAATTTTCACCAAGAGCAAACTTACCGATGGACGCAACACAATAACAATTGCAGATAGCGCCACCAGTCTTGAATACAAGATGGAGGTATCCAAGATCAATGGACATGCACAATTTCAGCCCAATCAGTCCATTAGTTTTAGACTTATTATGCTCACAGTGCTGTCAAGTGGCAATGATGGGGTATTAAAAGGGCCGAAAACAAGAAAAGGACTGAAAGTGGGGCCACCTGTCTTCAGCAGAAGACAAAGCTATCCAAGATCTTCGGTCAATTAGATTGTTAGACCAATCCCTTATTGAGATATTTATGATTTTGTGCGATTTTCACCAAATATGGCAATATTCAAGGTCAAGGGCACTCTCATAGGAAGGTCATGACCCCAATTTAGATATACATCCTCCTATAACCCATGTCTATATATATGCATTATATGAAAGAAATCTGTCTATTAGTTTTTGACTTATAATGCTCACAGTACTGTAAAGTGGAAATAATGGGGGTATTAAATGGCACTAAAACAAGGAAAGAGTAACAGGTGGCGCTCAGGTGACCAACTCAAGTGGTAATTTTTAATTACTCAGAATATTTCAAAAGCCAAACTTCTTTATATTCATAGAATTACAAATAGGATTTTTTTACTGCTTCATTTTATTGGATTCCTGGTATCAAAATATGGAAGCATAAAATCTTATATTATTGAGAAATGTCCAATTCAAAAACCTGTTCAACACCTATGAACACCAAGAAATGTCCGTTTTTTTGAAGGGCTGAAAATCATGTGTTTTTTTATCAGTGCTTAAAGCACATGGGTCACTGCAGACTAATTTCATATTGCCACGTAGATTTAAAAACAGCCTGTCTGAATGTAAATATAAACTTATAGGTTTGTGGTTATGGTTTGTGCATTAGCCAGATAGCTGGATGGCTGTACTATCGGATGATTAAAAGAGAGAACCAAGACCCAAGTCAGCCGGGCTAAAAAGAACTTGTTATGCTTACAAAGCACTTTTAATGGTTATTGTGACAGTACTGTGCAAGGTTTTCATGGAATGTCTACCAGAAGCACATTGTGAATGCAAACCGTGTGCATCATATGTTACTAGTCTTCATTCCTCTCTTACTTTCTGGGATTCTCTGGAATTAGTTACAGTTGCTATCATAATTTCAGACAGATACATGCATATAATATATGTATATATCTGTCTTATAACATATATTTTATATTATTAATAGATAAGCAGGTACCTGTCTCAAGCAGTAGAACACTGCAAGAATATTGGAGCAAGGTACAGATCTATTTCCCAGCTGAGAGGTCGGAGGTAAAGATTACACCTGTCAGGGAGTGTCAGTAACATACATCTTCAGGCTTCTTTTTTGAGTTCCCACGCACACATTCACAGGTGGTATGGGGCTAATTGAGTCACTGTGTATAATTTACGCAAGAGGTTTTGTGCATTACGCCTGAGACAAGTGGCGTGATTAACATACCGGAGAAAACGTTTACCTTAGACCTTCAGTGGTCACACCTGTCTTACATAAATACAGTATCAATGAAATATAAACGACAGCTTCATCATATTTCTCTTCCAAGATCCTCATGTATAATCAGGGTTCCTGCACCTCTTGGCAAAGCAAATTTAAGATCTTTTTAAGACTTTTTAAGACCAGCTGACAGAAAATTTAAGACCCTTTTATGCACAGAATTCTTTAATTGCCCTAGAACTTCTGAAGATCCCAAATGGTAATCACTACATATTGGAGAAATCATTCTTTGACAAGTAACTGCAGCAACTTCTCATAAACTATCTGAAGCTTACATTCCATCACTGAACTATTTCTGCACATCCATTATATCAGGATGGATAAAATCAAATTTAAAACCTTTTAAGACCTTTGTCAGGATTTCTGGCATTTTTAAGACCTTTTCAAGGACTTAGAAATGCTAAATCAGATATAAGACTTTTTAAGGCCCCACGGGAACCCTGAAAATTAGTAATTTATCTGTTGATCTTTGATCAACTAAATAAAATATTCAAATAAAAATGTCTGCAATCACAAAGATATTACTGGAAGCCCCCCCCCCCCCCCCAAACACTGTGTACCTTAATATGGCTGGTCAGAAATATCATCTTATATGGTCTCCCTTCAGTGCAGTGAACACATTACTCCAGTATTACAATCACTACACTGGTTGCCAATAAAAAAAAGAGGATCTTATATAAAATTTTGATGTTCAACTACTGTGCCATTAACAATATCCCTACTATATACATTTTCGGAATTGATATCTATTCAGCAGCCAAGTCTAACTCTGAGATCCAGTTCCAGTATTAATTTGTGCAGCCTGAGTCACGAACCTTTTCATGCATATATAAATAATTATGCTTATGCTTATATCCCTCTAAGATGGTGTAATTGACTAAAATATTGATGTGAGAAATGGGCCAAAAACAGTTTGAAAGAGTAATTTTGTCTGGGTTGGCTAAATGAAATGAGAAAGGAAATGATAATGTGAGTTGCAAATGTGCATTTACATATATATACATATATATATTTTCTTATATATGTTTCACAGGTTTTTTTTTGGATAACATGACTTCTTTGTATGTACATACCGGTACATAAAAGTTTGTGATCTATTATGCTAAGATGAAACCAATTTAATAGGATATGAAAAACAGACTAATAAAATTGATGTATGGGCATGCCACTAGTTCTACACACACGGAACTCTCAATAGTGACCAAAACTTCTGCGCCTTTGACCATGGCACTTCAACCAGTTGACTCCAGCACACTAAGGGGGTAATATGTCTAACAATGTGAAACTTTCAGTGAAATTCAAAGTATACCTTTAACTACCGTACTTACACTACCCAAAAATTAGCAGCACAGTGAGTTTTGGCGTAATTATAACAGCTCTTTTGGGCTACAGTACAGACCTTTTGGGCTACTGGTAATTTGAAACCAGATTCCTGCGTGGTCTTATTTTCATTTTAGGGAGAAATCCTACAACCTGATATTTGTAGCTATCGTAGTCACAGCACATGCTTAGCTCGTGTCTGCCACGAGGAACAGCATACTGAGTGATGATGCTCAGGTGAGGGCTAGTCTAAGCTTAGTTACAAAGCTTACTTTTTACAGCTGAGAAAGCCAGACGAGGAAGTGTCTGGCACTGACATCCTTCTGTTACAGGTGGAAGCAGACTGCCTGGTGCCTTGCACTTTTATACAGAGTTATCTTGAGATGGACATGCAAAAAGACAGTCTGAGACTGCAGACTCTGGTCCTGCTGCCATCTGGGAGGTGAAGGCTGATCTAACAATTTAACATTTTTTTTAAACCTATAAATTTATGATCCACATGTACTACAAGGAGAACCCTAGAGATACTGCAGAGACCCACATTGTGTAAGATTTTAAGGAGGCCTATTCGGATATCTGATGTGTTTAATAAAGATAATACAAAAATAAGCCAAAAAGCACTGATCCCACATTAAACATTGTCAAGGCAAGTCCACACTTGAGGTTATAACAAACAATACTGCTTTAGACAGCAAGCACGAGTTCACCACTACCTGAACCAAACCTTTGCTAATTTCATCAATCCAATTTTGTTTAAACAAGTGACCCATGGGTCAGGGCACTCAGCTGATCATGATTGGACTATAAATGTATCACCATTGTGATACTATATTGAGTAGATACAGCTTAGAATATCATGTTCATGTTGGGTTTTATAAAGGAATATAATGTAATATGTGAGTAAATGATATATAAAATAACCTGACTGATGGATTAATATGGAGTACAATATAGTGGTTTATTTTTTTATTTATTTGGGAGGGGTCGAAAAAAGCAATTTATTTGAGCAAATATGAGGCAATGACAGTATGCTAAGCAGTGGTATTATGATGATAAGGCTATTTGTTGAAGGATCTATAGTGTATGGAAAACTGCAAGAGTTCAATTTGACAGATAAAAGGTTATGATTAACTATACTGATGAGGGGATTTATGAATTTGTGACTGTATGACATAATATCTTGACAAGATCGGTCTTGACAAATTTTTTTGATGCCCCTCACGTCTACATATTACACAATATTGACAATTTCTGGCATGTACATAGGTACCTATGGACAAATGGTCAACAGTACTGAACCACCTGGAAGGTTAAAATCTTAAAAATATGATGAAATGTAGATAATGTTTGAGAGGAAGAGGTAATCTGGGCCATGGTTGGTTTATATGATTGAAGAAAATGTTGCAAATAATATTTGAGACCTGACCATGCCTTTCCATTGGTTACCTTTTTGATAAGCTGTTGACAGTTAAACAGTTTACACATTTGTGTGATGAGATCCAATTTATTTGGTAAACCTTTTTTATCAATTTTATGATATGTATACAGTTGCCATAACGTCCTCATTCCACAGGTGCAATGACTTGATAGGGGGGGGGGGGGGGGGGGGAGGGGTGTTGTGTTATGATCAGAGTTACATTGCCTCTGTCTCTCTGTAGATATTTTCTTTAATTATCAAATTTTATGCTATAGCCATAGAACTATTGTTCACAGTGCCAAGGAGCAAAGCCTCAGTGGGATGAAGAAGGGGATGGTGAGAGTTACAACACCCTTGCGTATACATACAGGATATGAAATTTAATTCAACAGTGCTTATAAAAAAAAAGTTTATTCATGAACATTAAATATTTAAAACAGAAAGAAAGATGGAGAAACAAAGCAAATAATTTTTTTCCCCATTCTACTGAGCCAAGAAAAAATTAACAATATTAGCATTTATTCCTTTTTTTCATTACATAATTTTAATCCAAGTTTCCGAATGTTACTATAAATTTAAAGTATAACATACATGTGATTGTGAATATTTCAGTTGATTCACATTTCTAAATTGCATCAACATTTATAGCTAATGTATCTAGTTTATAGTACCTGTCAACAGAATGGGATGGAGGGAGCAAGGGAGGCAATTAGGGAGAGAGAGAGAGAGAGAGAGAGAAAGAGAAAGAGAGAAAGAAAGATGGAGAAAGAAAGAGAAAAAGCAGAGGAGAGAAAGAGAGAGAAAGAGAGACCTAGACTGCCAGAGAGAGAGAGAAAAAGAGGCTCTCTGGTAATTACTGCCTGACCCAGCCTGACCCAAACACTCACAGTGCCAGTAGGTCAGACCTGAAGGTGTTATGTAACTGCCCAGTACACTGCATTTATACTGATCTGATGCAAACAATGAAGACATGGTACCTGGAAACTTGAATAAAATCTACAGTTTTTGATCAATTGGTTTCAAATTTCAGATTTTAACAGATGAAATGTTAATGTGTACATGCTGTGAAAACTATATCCACAGCACTAACAGGAAAAATTTGAATATTTATATTTTTTTAAATGGTATCAGGAAAAAAAGAAAAGTATTCTTAGCTATAAAACTAATACATGTGTTAAAATTAATCCAAGGATCAAAACACCCAATATATCATACCAGGAGCAAACTTGAGTTGGGAATGTTTAATTTTATGAACTGAAATAAAGGACCAGCAATATATATTTTGATTATTTAGCCAGTCTCATGTAACAACTGATACAACCATGAGTTATAATTAAAACAAATTAAATCTTTAATGAATACTTGTCTGAGTAATATTTTAAATTTTTGACATATTTATTTATTATTTTAATTTTGTAACTAGATATTTCTTGGCACCGCAGGTGCCATAGTATCCCCAGACAATTAATCCCCCCCCCCCTTTAAAGAATAGGCCCCCCATCTTCAGCAACAATTAATATCAGACCACACTCATAGAAAAGGTCATTCTCATAGAAAAGGTCATGATCCAAATTTCAATATACATCATCCCCTAACCCATGTCTATGTATATGCAAGAAATCTGTCCATTAGTTTTTGACTTATAATGCTCACAATACTGTGAAGTGGCAATGATGGGGTATTAAACGGCACGAAAACATGTAAAAGAATAACAGGTGGCACCACCTGTTTCCCGAACATGACAACACTATCCAGTTCTTCGGTCAAGTTGATTTTTGGACCAATCAATGCATCCCTTATTGAGATATTAATGATTTCGTGTGATTTTCACCATATATGGCAATATTCAAGGTCAAGGCCACTCATTGGAAAAGTCATGACCCCTATTCAAATAAACATTATCCTATAACCCATATCCATGTATATGCATAATATGAAAGAAATTTGTCCATTAGTTTTTGACTTATAATGCTCACAGTACTGATGAATGGCAATGATTGGGTATTAAACGGCACAAAACAAGTAAAAGAATAACAGGTGGCGCCACCTGTTTCCGGTACATGACAATACTTTCCAAGATCTTCGAACATGTTGATTTTTGGACCAATGCATGCATCCCTTATTGAGATATTAATGATTTTGTGTAATTTTCACCATATATGGCAATGTTCAAGGTCAAGGCCACTCTAATAGGAAAGGTCATGACCCCAATTTATATATACATCATCCCATAACCCATGTCTATGTATATGCATAATATGAAAGAAATCTGTCCATTAGTTTTTGACTTATAATGCTCACAGGTTATAAATGTACTGTTAAGTGGCAATGATGGGGTATTAAACGGCACAAAAACAAGTAAAAGAATAACAGGTGGCGCCACCTGTTTCCGGTACATGACATTACTATCCAAGATCTTTGGTCAAGTTGATCTTTGGACCAATGCATGCATCCCTTATTGAGAAATTAATGATTTTGTGTGATTTTCACCATATATGGCAATATTCAAGGTCAAGGCCACTATAATATGAAAGAAATTTGTCCATTAGTTTTTGACTTATAATGCTCACAGTACTGATAAATGGCAATGATTGGGTATTAAACGGCACAAAACAAGTAAAAGAATAACAGGTGGCACCACCTGTTTCCGGTACATGACAATACTTTCCAAGATCTTCGAACATGTTGATTTTTGGACCAATGCATGCATCCCTTATTGAGATATTAATGATTTTGTGTAATTTTCACCATATATGGCAATATTCAAGGTCAAGGCCACTTTAATAGGAAAGGTCATGACCCCAATTTGTATATACATCATCCCATAACCCATGTCTATGTATATGCATAATATGAAAGAAATTTGTCCATTAGTTTTTGACTTATAATGCTCAAAGTACTGATAAATGTACTGTTAAGTGGCAATGATGGGGTATTAAACGGCACGAAAACAAGTAAAAGAATAACAGGTGGTGCCACCTGTTTCCGGTACATGACATTACTATCCAAGATCTTCGGTCAAGTTGATTTTTGGACCAATGCATGCATCCCTTATTGAGAAATTAATGATTTTGTGTGATTTTCACCATATATGGCAATATTCAAGGTCAAGGCCACTCTCATAGGAAAGGTCATGACCCCAATTTAAATAAACATCATCCCATAACCCATATCTATGTATTTGCATAATATGAAAGAAATCTGTCCATTAGTTTTTGACTTATAATGCTCACAGTGCTGTCAAGTAGCAACTTTGGGGATATTAAACGGCATGAAAACAAGTAAAGAATAATAGGTGGCACCACCAGTTTCTGGAACATGACAACCCTATCCATGATCTTCGATCAATTTGATTTTGGGATCAATCCATGCAAGTTTTCTTGATATATTTAAGAATTTGTGTGATTTTCCCCAAAATTGAACCTATTCAAGGTCAAGGTCACTCTCCTAGTTGAGGTCATGACCTCATTTTAAATAGGCGTCGTCCTCTCACCCATATCTATACATATACCAAGTTTGGTATAGATCCGTGAAATATTTTTTGAGTTATTGTGTCCAAAAGAAATCTCTGCGGCGGCGGCGGCGCGACCGTGCCTAAACCATAGTTTCTCCAGACTATGTCTGGCGATACAATTAATATAAACCAACAAGTTAAAGACCTGGAAAAGACCTGGAAATTTAGATTAATTTAATATAATCAACTGCATCCTTGTCTATCATTATCTTGCTTCATATAACCCCTTATAGTAAACAACAATTTATTTTAATTATTAATTTTTCATTTTTATTGTTGAAATGAAAAATACCCAATGGTGACTGCATGGTGTTATTTGAAATACAATTTTGGCCATCCATGGAAGATCCATAAATGATCAGTAATTGCAAGGTAATCCCCTGTAACTCATTAACTATAAATTCCTTTTCCATTTATTTTTTTAAGTTCTTATCATAAACCAAATATTAAAAAAAAAGTTTATTGTTATGTTTATGGCCTAAACAAATACTAGTGGAGGGGGTTGGACAGTTAGATCCAGTTGAAGCCACCCAAGAGCTGGCTGGCTGCAGAGTGCCTCGCTTCAAGCATGCATAATTGGCCTGAAAGGTCAATGTGGGGACATAAAAGAGGGGCTTCAGTACAGCCAAGGTGTGATATGGTCTCATAAAAACTTTCATAAAAGCTAGTTTTTGACCAATTCCTTTTATAACTTCAAAATTTAGAAGCTTAAATCCTTACCAGTGCAAGATATGAAAATTAAATCAACAGTGCTTACAGGGAAAAAACATGCCATGGCCAAAGTTGGGCAAAATTTAAGGTACTGATTTTATATTTATGCTAATAACTTATAAAATTTGAAAAATTCAGAACTAATTTTGGGAATACAATTTAATCTTGATTAAATAATGTTATATCCCTGGCAAAAAATGTCTACCTTCAGCAATTTTCATGTTAAGAGAGTAAATATATTTCTTGATTTTTTACAAAGTGCATTATGGTTGGGCCTAGAACTTAAAACAATTACACGATACTGACATCATTTCTGGCATATGCATAGCGAATGTATAGAAAAATATGTATATTATATATTATCAAAGTCAGATCAGTGGTTTTGATATTAGGCAATCTTAAAGTGTAACAATGGGGATTAATGGAAAAATGAAGTTTTTTCTGAATATCTCGAAGGAATGCAGTCCTAGTGACCAAACTTTTAGTATGGTAGAGGATTTGGGGGACATCTAACTGTATGCAAAATTTAAGGAACTTAGAGCTGAAGCTGGGGAGCTGAGCTCTAGTAAACTGCATAACACTAGCTTGGTGTAAACAATATATGACATGGTGCTTTAAAACTTGAATAAAATCTACAGTTTTTGATCAACTGGTTTCAAATTTTTTGTTTTAACAGTTGAAATGTTAACAAAAACATGCTTTGAAAATTAAATCCACAGCAGTTACAGGAAAAAAACGTGCCATGGTCAAACTTGGGCAAAATTTAAGGTACCAATTTTATATTTTTGCCAATATTTAAAAAAATTTAACAGATTTTGATCTAATTTTTGGTATACAATTCAATTTTGATTATTTAAAGTAGTATTACTGAAAAAAATTCCTACTTTTGGTCTTAAGTGACAAAATATCTTTCCTCATTTTTTTACAAAGTCCATTATATTTGGGCCCGTAACTTTTTTAAATTAAATAATACTGACTTAATTTCTGGCATGTACATAGGAACCATATAGAGGAATATTTATGGTAAAAATGAAGAAAACCAGAGGAGTGGTTTTGATATTAGGCAGTCCTGAAGTGTGAAAATAGATTTCTAATAAAAAATTGAGGTTTTTCCTTAATATCTCGAAGGAACAAAGTCATATTGACCCAATTTTTGGCATGGTAGGAGATTTTGGGGACATCTAACTGTATGCCGAATTTCAGATTCGTAGGTCGAACGGTGTCGAAACGTGCCAGTCTTACAGATGGACATCCAGACGGACGGACAGACGGACGGCACGACGGACAGACAGACGGACGGACGATGGACAATGGACCACGACTATAGCTCAGATGACTTATAGTCAGCTGAGCTAAAAAGTCTTGGTATCCAAAGTTTTTTTAAATTATAATGGCTTCCTCAAATCTATTAATTTTCCTGAATGGACTTCCTTATCATCTGAATCTTGAATATCAGTAAAAGCTTATCAAAACATGCAACTAATTAGCACTTACACTGAAATAATTATTCAGCGATGTGAATCAAAGTAAATTACCCTCGGACTGATAATGTAGTTTTCCTCCATATTTACACTTTGCCTTTTTGGTCTATATTTTTGGCTCTTCATTTTTGTATATATATCTGGGCCCCTTTTAAAATTTGGAGGATACAAGCCATCCTAACAGGTGAAAGCAGGTCATTCATTTGACATTCAATATAAAGAAAATCTGTGGTGTCTTGGATACTCAAGGAAAAATGTTTGAGAGTCCCATCCCAAACGGGAGATAACACATGTCATATTTTGAACGGTTTAATATATAAACTTTAAATTTTGGTATACTATATGTCTTAATGATTAGAAATGGTGATATCATATGATTTTTATATTATTGTGAATTGTAAGGGTCTTTTGTCAGTGCAGTATTTACACAACATATCAGTTTGTTTGAGGCAGTCGGCAATGGTCACTGACTGCTAAGAGGCCAAACATTTATCCTCTTGGTCTGAAAGCCAGAAATTAACACATCCCATCAAATGCTTTGACCTTCAGAACTGAGCGTCCATAAGAGAGTTCAAGCATCAAAGATGTTTTCTTGACAGCCATGCTCTTGGGCGAAGAAAGCCCACCCTTGTTGTAAAGATTTTGGCTGAAGTATTAGTACGAAAAGCAGTCTGAAGGAGGAAAGAACCCACAATCATACAGTAACAAGTCTGGCACCTGAGCCATTACTCTATCATGCTACATACATGTCAGCTGGATAATATGTTCAAATGTTTATAATTTCCTTATATAAGCCTCATAAAGCATAATGTAGCCAATTCTGACTTTAAGGTTTTGTATAACATGCTATTGTCCAATGTATATTTCTGTTTTTCATGTAATGTTCTGCTCACAAATCAAAGAGACAAAACCATCATGATGGGGAATCCACATTGCCTGGTGTTTATGTAGTTTAGGTGTCACAAAGGAGGATTTATGGTCTAACATCACCAACAATGTCAGTCTCATCTGGCTTTACACTTTGCCTTCCTGGTCTTTCCAGCCTGTTCACTCTTGTTGTTTTTCCTCAGAGCCCTAGGGAACATCCAACCAAAGCATCCATTACAGGCGCTAGAAGGTTATTGGTTTTACATTTTCCTGCCGCCCGTGACCAGTACCCATACACTCCTAGGTGGAGAGAGCACACCCTTGTGGTAAAGACTTTGGCTAGGAGTCTTAGCACAGAAGGCGTCAGAACTGGACACAAACCCACAACCTTTTGGTTACAAGTCCAGTGCCCTAATCATTACCACCACACACTCAAACCAATTTGGTACTTACCATCGAAACTTCCTTGAGAAACAGCAAATTCCAGTAGGGACTTGTAAGTAGTTTCAGAGGGTACATAAACAAATACTCCAGAGTTGAAGCAATCTGGCCAGCCAGCATCGGGAGCTGCCGAGAGCTCCTCACGGTCAAACAGTTCATCAATGTTCTGTAGCACCTGTTGATGGAATGTTCAGTTATCAACACATTCTGTAGCACTTGTAGAAGGATTGTCTTGTTAATAAAATGTTCTGTAGCACTTGTAGAAGGACGGTTTTGTTAGAATTTTCTGTAGCACCTGCAGACGGAATGTTAAGTTAACACAACAGGAATAACTCTTATAAGACCTGAAGAAGGAATGTTTGGTGAACAGCACCTCCTGTAGGACCTGTAGAAAGATTGTTTAAGCTAAGATTCCTTACGTAGGGAATGCAGATCCGGCACAGATCCGGCATGCAGAATGTGGATCCAGCAAACAAATTGCTACATGTAGCAATTTTCCGGTACTGTATGGTATCCAGGGGTAACACATAGAAAACATGCATGCTGCCTAGCTGGTGCATATGAAATTTCTCAACACGCATTCCATATTCCGTACATAAGGAATCTTAGCTTAAGTAAGCAACACTTTGGTGTATCCCCTGAGGAAGGAATGTTTGGTAAACAGTGCATTTCCCTAAAACCAGTACAAAGAATATTTAATTGACACATATTCTCCGAGGCACCAGTAAACTATGTTTCAGTTTGCTTTTGTTAAATTTATGAACCATATGAAGTGATAATCCTATGATATTTTCATGTTCTAATGTATGATATATCTTTACTAATAAATCTACTTACCAGTGTGTCAGCATCCATGAAGACACATTTACTAAACTGAGTTAGTCTCCAACAGTGAAGTTTGGTAAAGGTCACACCAAGGTCAGGTCGGGTCAAGAGGTCAAGGTTCATGGTGTCCCTGCTGTCCAAGACATCGACCACAGAGATCAGGTCGAATGTGTCAGCCATCAGGTGTCTACAAAAAAAAATATCTGATATATAGTGTTTGGAATTGACCTATCCACTACAGCCCAAATGCTCCGCCCTTTTAACTTATTATTATAAAGAGCCCCCAAAAGGCTACTACACATATGGACTTCTATGCCCATGGTAGCGAGAGCTGATTATAACGTAATAATGACGTCATAAAAGGCCAAGACGCATGACGTCGTATTGACTGACGTCATCAACTGGTATCACCTGACCATTGTTTACTATATATATCGTAGTCATATATGAACTGTGTTGCAATATATATTGGATTATTTGTCCCATACAAAGTATGTGCCAGGTAAGACATTATTGTTCACTCGGTAGTCGGAGGAATGGCTCCCGCAACCTATAGCCTAGAAACTTTTTATACTGTCTCCTTCGTATAATAAAATATCCCGGAAAACATGACGACATGGGTACTGGTAGTATACACAGACTACACGTGTTCTGTTTGACAGAGCTCTGTCAAATTATGCAAAATTTTGTTTTTGTCAGATGACTGACGCTTTACAATGTTTAAAGTCACCTGATTGGTTGCTCCTTAGTCCCATGCTTATGTTTATTTATTGAATGAATATGCGATTAAGGTCGCATAGAGTTCATGGATAGGTCAACTGGTTGTAATTTCATGATCGATCATCAGTAAAAATTGGTTGACCTCTACCAACTGACGATCAGAATGAATTGATTGTAAACCCTAACAATAGGAATATGATTTTTTTTACATTTACCTTCACATTTTCTCAGCTGATATACATGTTTGATAATATATGTAATAAATCTTAAACATAGATGCCAGTGTAGTAACCTTGTTCAGCATCAACAAAGACTTAACTAGAGTTTGCCCACATGAATTAAATGAAAGCATACATTTCCTCATCACAAACCCTGTTATTTGCAAAACTTTGTAATCTATTATGGCATGCAAGATCGATGAACAGACTGTTTTGCACCCTCAACAAAAACACTTAAATGCACATCCCTGACCATTCTAATACAAGTGACCCATGGGTCATGACGCTCAGCTGCCATGCATGACCTGTCACATCATGGACTGAGATTCACAACTTCCAGTCAAATTTTGAAGAACCAATTTGCCAATTTGTTGAAAATTTTCTATGACAACAGAAATATATATCACCTATGTCTGGTTAAAACACAGTGAATTGATGGTCTGAGGAAAATGCATGATTGTTAAGCTATCAGGAACTATTCCAACAGCTTGCTTGAAACCTGTCAGTCTCATAAGGAACTTCACAAAGGGCAAATATAAGATCAAAATATATAGCAAAAATCAAGGAAATACATGCCAGAACTAGAATACGGGTAGTCGACAAGCGACTACGTGTATCCGCCTAAATCAGAGTGGAACTGGTGAAGTGAGGCATGGATTGAGTGGCAAGGGGAAATAGAGTGAAGTGTTGCATATTAGCATGGATGTCTGCAGCCCCATTGTGTATGTAGGTTGCGCCACCTACCACAAAATCCAGAAAGCTGTCCAAGTTGTATACATATGCAAAATTTAAGGCAGATAAGTCAAACCACTACATGTATATGAGTGATTTTTGCCCTTGGCAGACAAACAGATGGATGCTGTGCAAAAATGGCTGCAGGTGGTGCCACCAGTTTTGCATATGATAAAGAGCTATGTGAGAACTATACACATGCAAAACTTTGGCCCAATCAGTCAAACGGTTCCCAAGATATGAGCTTGGATATCTGCTGCATGAATGTAGAATGTAGGTGGCGCCACCTGTCATAAAATCAAGAGAGCTGTCGGGGATGTATAAACCTGCAAAATTTTAGGCAGATATGTCAAACCACTGCAGAGATATGAGTGATTTTATCCCGTGGCAGACAAATAGACGGGAGCTGTGCAAAAATGGCTGCAGGTGGCGCCACCAGTTTTGCGTGTGATACAGAGCTATGTGAGATCTATACACATGCAAAATTTTGGCTCAATCGGTCAAACGGTTCCCGAGATATGAGCTTGGATGTCTGCAGCGTAAACGTTAATGTAGGTGGCGCCACCTGTCATAAAATCAGAAAAGCTGTCTAGGATGTATACGCATGCCGAATTTTAGGTGAATTAGTCAAACCACTGCAGAGATATGAGTGATTTTAACCCCAGGCAGATGAACAAATGGACACTGTGCAAACATGGTTGCAGCTGGCGCCACCTTTTGTTGTATATGTTATAAAGCTATCCCAGGGCTATATTTGTATACGCATGCTGAATTTCAGGTGAATTAGTCAAACCACTGCGGAGATATGAGTGATTTTAACCCAAGGCATACAAACAGATGGACACTGTGCAAACATGGTTGCAGGTGGCGCCACCATTTTTTGTATGTTAAACAGCTCTCCAAGGGCTACATTTGTGCAAAAAAAATTCCTGATCGGTCAAACGGTTCCCGAGATATGTTGGTTTATGTGTGGAAACAGACACACAAACTGACGCAGAGTGCAGAAGAAAGGTCAGAGGTCAAAACAAAATTGGGGTGCAGCAGTTCACATGTGAACTGAACATAATCCCGGGTTTCGTAAAATTCTGCCCAGCGGTTATGGAGGAGTTCTCCGGACACCTACGCGGCGGCAGCGGCGTGCAGCTGAAAACCTAGTATCCGCAGAACTCTGTTTTGGCGGATGCAATTATTGAGAAACAGGTGCTTCTGTATGAATTTTTATTCAATACAAGCCAACTGTATTGCACTTTTATAAATGATGGTAATATTTATTCAGAAATATTTGACCCAATCCTTTACAAGATTACATAAATATACATCCAACTGCATTCACTTTAACTGTTCTTGAGATAATATGATCAAAAGGAATTAAAAGATGGTTGCCTGGTGGCCATATTGGACTTTTGACAAGTCTGAAATCAGACAACAAACATTCTCTAAATCGGACCAAACATTAAAGAAAAATTACTGAAACTGCCCTGAAGAAATAAATTTTAAGGTGGCTAACTGGCAGACATAATGGATTTCTGACAAGTATGACATTTGATATCCCACATTCTCCAATAAGAGACCAAACTTGGGGCAAATTATCCAGTAATGAATGCCCAAAATAATTCAAAAGGCATGTCCAGGCGCTCATATCACATTTATAGATATGCAATTGTAAAAAGTGTAAGTCCAATATTTTTTATTATCACTCTGCTTTTCAATGGGGTCAGCAGGGTAGGTAAACTGCCAAACCTGAAAGAAAAGAAATGCAGAAAGCATGACTAAGGGTCTTGAAATAAAACAAAAAGCCATCCTAAATCAAGGTACACATCCACATATTATGAGAACAAACACTTGCTTTTATATGTGGTGATATATATTAAAATATACAGATATCTAGGAAACTATGTTTATTGCTAGGATTCCATAAAATAAACTGCAAAATGTTCCCATCATCTTATAAATCAGTAGCTAAACCTTAATACTATACTCTCATAGTCTTAATGCCTGGCTGAAGCTTTCAGACAACAGTGTTTTTGTTATGAAGTAACGAGGTACTTATCACTGATCCTTATCACTTAATAGGCTGAAACAAGAGGGAGTCATATGTCACCAGTGTCACTCACAATTACAGCCACACAGGGAGATTACCAGCTGGGGTGAGATGGTTATATATACAAGAAAAATAGAGATGGTCTATAAAATAAGTAATTGTGAACATCACTGACCTATAAAATAAGTAATTGTGAACATCACTGACCTATGACCTTGGCCTTTTTCCCACATATCAACTGGATTTTTTCTAAATGATGGGTAACTACTAACTACTTAAATCTGGTGTAATTACTTGGCAACCAATGGGTGAATAACTTTGACCTGCAACCTTTAACCTGCTGACCAGCTGACCCCAAAATCAATAAGTTATTTATTCAAGCAAAAAGACCCATAAATATGAAGTTTGAGTCAAACTGAGTGATGCATAGATGTGGCATATGTGAAAGACTGAAGGTTTGGGTTGAACAGCTACACTTGAAATATGCTAACAAGCATTTAGAACAATTAAATAAAATGACCTTGACCTTTGACTTTTTGACCTCAACATCAATAGGCTTCTTCCCTTATTGGTAGGTAAGCCATATATGACAGATGGAAGGTACAGATTGAAAAGTTTGCCTGAAAATTACTCCATGCAAGAAATGGGTGCTGTGAACTTGACCTTTGACCTCAAAATCAACAGGTCTTTTCCCCTGTTGGCAGAGAAGCCATATCAGTGCTGAAAGGTTTGGAATGAAAAGTCTCGCTTGAAATGTGTCCACAACCTTTTCAAAGAAGTGGATCCTGTGACCCTGACCTTTGACCTTGTGACCTCAAAATCTATAGGATTCTTCTCCAACTTAGTAGGTGAGCTATATGTGAAAGATCAAAGAATTGGGATGAAAGGGTTGGCTTAAAATGCATCCACAGGCTTTTCAAAGAAGAGGCTCCTGTGACCTTGACCTTTGACCTTTTGACCTAAAAAAAAATTATGGTTCTTCCCCTGTTGGTAGGTGAGCTGGATGTGAAAGATGGAAGGTTTGGGATGAAAATTTTGTCTCAAAGAGTTATTTCTGGGGGGTGCAAACACACCCCATAACTTCGAGAATATAGGTCACAGTGACCTAATTTCAGGTTTGCAAGGAGATCTTTTTATAACCTCTAAGACTGCATAGGGTTCATGGCCCTAGCCCCTACGGTTACGATTTGTGCCCTGCTAACGGACGGCCGGACAGACGGAAGGACGACGGACAAAGACCCATCGCTATAGCCCAGCATGACTGAAAGTCAGCTGAGCTAAAAATGAGTGGAGTGTATCAGTGGACTACATGTTAGAACCCAAGCTTTCTGAAGAATGTTATTAATTATTGATTATTATATCAGAGTCGTTCTCCTGTATAATGATATGACCCGGGTCATCCCCCATCCAAGATCTTTGGATGGTTAATACAAACAGCTGTGTTGTTAATACAAACAGCTATTGGGTTAATATAGACAGCTGTGGTTAGTACAGACAACTGTGGTATTAATACAGTCAGGTATGTGGTTAACACAGGCAAGTGTGGTTAATACAGACACGTGTGGTTAACAGAGACAAGTGTGGTTAATAGAGTCATGTGTGATTAACACAGACATGTGTGGTTAATACAGACAAGTGTATGATTAATATGGAAAATATGTGGTAAATATAGACAAATGTGTGGTTAATACAGACAGTTGTGTGGTTAATATGGACAGCTGTACGGCTATTATGGACACCTGTGTGGTTAACACAGACAAGTCTGATTAATGGGTACTGCAGACCAGTGGATGGGTGCTGAAGACAGGTGGGTAGTTACTTTTGATAGGTGGATGGGTACTATAGACAGGTGGGTGGTTACTTTTGATAGGTGGATGGGTACTATAGACAGGTGGGTGGTTACTGTAGACAGGTGGGTGGTTACTTAACACAGGAGGAAGGGTACGGTAGACAGGTGTGTGGTTTCTGTACACAGGTGGATGGGTGCTTAAGACAGGTGGGTTGATACTGTAGCAGGAGGCAGTTACTCTACACAGGTGTGTAGGTACTGTAGACCAGTGGACTGTTACTGTAAACAAGCTGGTGGTAACTGAAGACAGAAGGGTGGTTAATGTAGACAGGTGGACATTGCAGACAGGTGGGCGGTTATTATAGACACATGGGTGGTTCATGCAGACCGGTGGGTAGCTACTAACGTGGGCGTTACTGGAGAAAACGTTAGCTGTGCAGATGTGTGAAATATGGATTGCCATAGATATCTATGTAAACATTTGAATGTAAATACAACTTTCCTGCATAATTAAAACGTATCTAATTTTAACTAGATATTTCTTGGCACCGCAGGTGCCATAGTATCCCCAGACAATCAATCCCCCCCCCCTTTAAGAATAGGCCCCCCCATCTTCAGCAACAATTAATATCAGACCACACTCATAGAAAAGGTCACTCTCATGGAAAAGGCCATGACCCCAATTTCAAAATACATCATCCCCTAACCCATGTCTATGTATATGCATAATATGAAAGAAATCTGTCTATTAGTTTTTGACTTATAATACTCACAGTACTGTTAGGTGGCAATGATGGGGTATTAAACAGGACGAAACCAAGTAAAAGAATAACAGGTGGCGCTACCAGTTTCTGGTACATGACAACACTATCCAAGATCTTCGGTCAAGTTGATTTTTGGACCAATCAATGCATCCCTTATTGAGATATTAATGATTTTGTGTGATTTTCACCATATATGGCAATATTCAAGGTCAAGGCCACTCTCATAGGAAAGGTCATGACCCCAATTTAAATATACATCATCCCATAACCCATATCTATGTATATGCATTTATAATATGAAAGAAATCTGTCCATAAGTTTTTAGACTTATAAATGCTCACAGTATTGTTAAAACTGCCAAACGGCTAAATACCAACCTGACAGACTGTGAGACAGAGGATGTGATCATTACGGCAATTTTGCGTGAGGTGCCCGCCTGCCGCAGCGAGTGAGCCCATACCAGTGCCCCGAGAGCATAGCTGTCATTGGTGGCCAAAGTCACAAAGGCCTGGTCCTCCACTGAAATAAAAAGTGACAATAGTACTTTAATTATATACCTATATATATCAAAAGACATCAGTTTCTGAAACAGTGAAAGTTTGAAAGTAAAGTCAGTTACACCACCCCTGTGCAGTACTTTCAGGAACGCGAGGGTAAGTGTCTGTGTCTCTGTGATGCCCAAATTTCTTTTGGATGCCAGGTTATAGTTATCAGAGCATCCCATAGGACACTTGAATTTTTGGCTGTAGGACCAAAAACAGTTGCTGTTTCAGTCACTGACTGCTACCGACTACCTTACACAAAAAGTGATGACTGCCCTGTCAGCTGATAACTTACCCTTACACTTTGCCATAACCAGATAATTAGGGCTGCATGGGTATGAGCATATAAACATACATTTCACATCCAGTCAATTATTTGAAAATAATAAATCTTATTCAAGTCTTATTCTAGTCAGTGTTTGTGTTTCACCGATACATGATAAAGCATGCATGGCGTATCAGTAACCATATACAGATGTGGCATATTGATACATATTGATATAATGGTATATTGATACAGCCCTACAGACAATCGTGTAAGAATATATTACTAGATCAATGATACGCTGATCCTGAAACATACTAAAATTACTGATTAAAATATACATATACACTTCACAATCGGATAAAGAACCCAACACCCTGTGATGCTCCGAAATTCCATGCGACTCTTAAAAAATTTGGTGTGAGCATCCTGAACTCTGTAAAATTATTTTCTAACTAAAATTCATGCCTGTCTCAATTTTATTGCAGGCTCATGTTTTGGAAAATAGACTGGCTGAGCAAATCTGACCACCAAGGACACAAAGAGGAAAAAAGTGTAATTTCCACTGCCGTACCTAACCATGAAATAATTGTTTTTCATTTTAAAGAGTGGCTGATCAATCTGTGTATGTATCTGTCATCCATGGAGTCACTAGCAACCACTGACTTTGTCTTATACAGTGATGTGATAATTATGTACTGTATGATGTAAGAGTGAAGCATGTGCGTGAGGGCGTGTACAAGAGTATTGGTGAAAAGTGGCTTAATATACTGTGGTTATACATCTATTCGCAAGGGTTATAAAGTCGGAAGAATTGCAAAAGGAAAATTATCTCAAAAATAAAATCTTTGTGAAAAAGACATCCAAACTACACCAGTGAAAATTTGTTTTTACAGACCGGTAGTCTGAAGGGAAAATCATATATATTATCTATGTTTGTAGCCTCGCAAGGCAAATTTTGACATTTCTGATATTAACGGATCTTTCATGTTATCCATAATCGTGCCTTTTCAAAGAATGATATTATGAATAATATTAGATCTTTTACATTAACAATCTATATGGAATATCAATGTTCCATGAGTCCTCCTCAAACTGTAAAGTTTTTTGAGAGCATAATAAACTAGAATGGTGCCATAGTATCCCCAGATGATGAATCCCCCCTTTTAAAGTAGGCCCCCACCTTCAGTAGCATATACTGACACTTGGTAAGTGACCATGTGTTCTTCCATCTATCAACATACCAATAAACAATATTTTTCATCAAATATGGGAATATTCAAGGTCAAGGCCACCCTCATAGGAGAGGTCATGATCCCAATTTAAATATACCTCATCCCATAACCCATAGCTATGTATATGCATCATATGAAAGAAATCTGTCCAATAATTTTTTTTTTATTTATAATGTTCAAGGTACTGTCAAGTGGTAATGATGGGGGTATTTGACAGCATGAAAATAAGAAAAGGATAACAGGTGGCACCACCAGTTTACATGACAACACTATCCAAGATTTTCAGTCACCTTGATTTTTTTTATCAATCCATGGGAGATTTCTTGAGATATTTAAAGAATTTGTGTGACTTTTCCCCAAAAGGGACCTATACAAGGCCATGGTCACTCTCCTAGTAAAGGTAATGACCATATTTTAAATAGGCTTTGTCCTCTTACCTATATCTATGCACATGTGGACAAAGATCTGTGAAATTTTTTTGAGTTATCTCACCTGAAATATATGTCTGCGGCTTTGCGACTGTGTCTAAACCATTGTATCCAGACTTTATCTGGGGATACAATAATTCATGAATACAGTTAAGGATATTATCTGTATAGGTAACTTTATGTCTTAATGTGAGATCATGAAAATCAAACCCTTGCAAAACAACAAAACAGTAAAAAACACAAAATGTTAACCTCACATACATGTATGAAACCAATCACAGTATATTGATAGATAGGTCTGACTTCTGTGGGATGAGACTAGGAAGAAAACACAGAATATAATGCTATTTTCCAACTGAACCTTAGCCTGTGTGAAATACCTTACAGTACTGACAGAGACCCTGTGCTAAACAGAGACCTGTTATGTTATCCACATGTGAACATGTGTATTACATTTCATGATAATCTGTTCAACATACCAGGAGATAACAGATACCAGGCCTCAAGTTGGATGGACAGATAGAGCAGTCCAAGTGCCAGTTAACAATTATCCATGGGCAGGGGTGGAAATAATTTGGCAGGGATGGAAATAATTAGATATTCAAGCTGGACATGTGTAATGCAAGGTTCTGAAAGCTGCCAGGCATGATGATCTCACCACAGCATCTACAATTTTTAGACATTGTGAAAAATGACAGTTGTGAAAAATACAGTGAACCCCCTCTATAGTGGACAGTCATAGGACATACAATTTGTCCATTATGGTGGGGGGTCTGCCCCAGAAGGGGCCATGTCAGGCCATCCTTTGGCAGTCAGATGTCAAACCTCCTGATCCGGGTCACAAAAATCTAGATTATCAAGCTCTATGTTAAAAACTTAAAATTATATAAGAATAACATTTAACTTGTTGGTGATTTATACTTAGAAATATGGTTAATATTATTAACAGGGTCCTCAATGTCATTATATGTCAAATATTGATATTTTTACATTAACTGGACTTACAGAGAGTATAGATAAACCATGTTTTGACAAACCATTTCCCATATACAGGTCAGTCGAAATTCTTAAGGACTCATTTTTTTCTTGTGACCTTAATAAAATCATAGATTGAATAAACTGATTTCTGACATCTCGTCCAAGTTCTGTTTTTATCCTTTGTTTTTGCGAGTTAATAAAGACAAATGAATGTGTGATATCCTATGCTCACCAAATATAATAAAAATACCCTTCTTTGATGAACATATCTCTTATATGTTTGACAGTGATGATGTTGTCCTCTTATGGTAGTGCCATTTAAGCCCTCTGACATTAGAGAGACCACAACCAGCATACTGGCTGTCAAATTGCTGTAACATCCTTCTGCGAGGAATGCACTTTAAGGCCCCATGAGGATGCATATATTTTTGTCCTTTCAGATGACCAGACCAATCGTTAGCTTAGTTAGTATACTTTCTATTAATAAATTACATGTCAGAACCAAAAATGTTGTTTTTAATTTAGCAAGAATTAGCATATTGGTAAATCCCTCTGCATGTCTGTTGAATTTCTGATGGCATGAATACAAGCATGGCTTGCATGGGTAACTGGACTTGGCCAACCTGGAAGCAATACAGGAAATGGCTCGTTGCCATAGAGATGGAGTTTCAGTTTAGGTTGTAAGTTCACATGTATTCTTTTGTGTTAATTCATCATTCATAGCTAGCCTAATGTTAAGATTATGGGCTTTTTACCACAATATGAATGCAACATGTTGGAAGACTCCTGCAATGCATTCCTCGATATGGCTTGTATCAAGACTAAAGTTAGGCTTACCATCCCATCAGGGCTGTTCTTAAGGAGGTTCTGACCTTTGAACTGATATAAGGGGGGGGGGGGGGATTCTGACCTTTGAACTGATATAAGGGGGGGGGGGGCAGATATAGATACTTCCAGTTGCATGTAAAGGAAACAGAGCTTGATGCAAATGCAACATGATTGACAAGACAAAAAGAAACTGCAGCATACATGAATTATTGAAAGGATTTGTATGCAGCATTCACATACCATAGGATACCTGAGCAATGTCACATAAATTACTTGTTGTACATCATTCAGTGCCTATATAAGGCTTCATTAACAGTTCACAGAAAATCAGTATACATTTTCACTTTCACAATCCCTGTGTAATTCTATGTTTTATTTAAATACATATAATAAATGCTTCCTTTTTGCAAATTCAATGCTTTTTGTGTGTATTTATATAAATAGATAGATTTTTCATAAGTCAATAAAATACATTTACAATTGGTCCAAAAATCCAATCTTATAATCTGGCAAATAAGGTTTGAACTGACTTTTATATAATCATATTTCTGAATGACCCAGAAGCTCCATCAGATCTCTCAAATTATAACCACACAGCTAAAAACACCAGCATTAGCTACCGTTACTGTACACTTAATCACTCAATAATTTTGAGTGATGACTCAGGAAAACCCACCAAATATAATGAAACTATACTTACTGATATCTCACTTGGAATCTGACTAATCTGAATGTAAAGTATATTGGTTCAGGCTCATTGAGCATATAACCTAGCTTGCACCACCAGTGGCCCCTGTGCACGAGGGTACCTCGTTTTCCTGTTCAGTCCCACCAGACTTCCTTCCCGTGCTGTAATTTATTTTTAGCCTCAAGATGTTATAGCTTGTCAGACAGACCTGCTGTATGATTGACATGAAGGGTACACCTGGCCAGGTAACGTTGCTGTACTTAACATGTGGTGAAACACTCATAAAACCTCACATGCCCAAAGAAACTGCAATACATGATGCAACATTGCATTTATATGGGGTGTGATATATCTCACAGCTTCAAACATTTGTTTTCAAATTAATTAAAAGATATGGTTAACTCAAAAAGCAGTGAGATTTGACAAGCTAGAGGTTTGTGATTCAATGCCCTGCTAGAAGTCTCTTTCTTTCAGCAAAGCTTCAAAGGTATGCTCTGGTGCTCTTACAGTTATTTCCAGCCCTGTAATCTGTCATCCAACTTTGTAACTTAACACAAAGTGCATTGCCCTGATACTCCAGCTCTAACCAGACTTCTATTAACCCAGTACCTTGATACAGATTCCTGTCACAAGAAAATCAGTCATGTAATTTGACATATTGTCCAGCAGCTTGACTTTAAGCCTTGTAACTTTACATCCAGCCTTGTAACTTGACATCCAATCTTGTAAACATGACATCCAGCCACACAGATTCCTTGACACTGGGCTCCATAACCTTACATCTGTCAATGTAACTTGTACCACTTGACACCTAGCACTGTATCTTGACACCAACCCTGTCACTCGACACCCAGCCCTGTCACTTGACACCAAGCCCTGTATCTTGACATCCAGCTATATCACTTGACACCCAGCCTTGTCACTTGACACCAAGCCATGTACCACCTGACACTGTAGTATGAATGTACCACTTGACACCTAGCCCTGTATCTTGACACCCAGCCCTGATACTTGACACCCAGCCCTGTAAGTTGACATCATGCAGCCCTGTCACTTGACACCAAGCCCTGTCACATGACACCAAGCCCTGTTATTTGACTTCCAGCCCTGTACCACTTGACACCTAGCCCTTTCACTTGAGACCAACCCTGCCACTTGACATCCAGCCCTGTTACTTGACATCCAGCTCTGTAACTTTACATCCAGCCCTCTCACTTCACACCAAGCATTGTAACCTGACATCCAGCACTGTCACTTGACATCCAGCCTTTTGACTTGACAGATCCAGTCCTACAACCAGACAATCAGTCCTGTGTTTTGACTTGCAATTCCATAATCTTACAGCTGGAAATGCAACTTGACATCCAGTTATGTGACTAGGCTTAGTGTAACGTAACTTGACATCCAGCACTGTAATACCTGACATCAAAGCCTGTAACCTGTCACCAAGCCCTGTAGCCAGACACCAAGCCCTGTAACCAGATACCTAAACTTGTAACCTTATATCCAGACCTATAACCTGAAACCTAGAGGGATGAGGATTTACTTATACGCTGCAAAGATCTAGGGTTGTATAATAGTACTATTAGTAGAATCAAATGGTCAATTACTACATGTTAATTTTATTTTCTTTTTTTCTAACTGTGTACACTTTATTAAGCAGAACAAGTGCTATGGCAGAAGACACATTTTTGTAAAATTTAATTGGTATTTTTGCCTCTATATATTTACTTCTATAACTTACTATTGCATATCTTGATAAAATATATACAATTATGATTAGTTTGTATGGTTTTGAAAAGTACCTGTACCTAGGTATTCTACAAGAAATCTGTACCTGGACCTGTGCCTGGCCATTTCACAAGTACCTGTACACAGGTACTGTCACATGTACCTGGCCCCAACCCTGGTACCTAGTCACCTGTGAATGAAGCTCATCATAACTGGGTGAGGGGACATGTGCTGGTTGTCAGCACACAGGTTAATTGCATGAATAAGTTATACTGCATTAACAAAATAAAAATTACAGCGTAAATGGCCAAACTTTGAACAAAAATAGTTTGAAAACATAATTCCATAATATTTATTGACTAAAAGAGCCATACTTGTACCGGACTTCCCTGGTGTGTAATCAGGCAAGTCCTAGCTGGGTCGGCCGGACTTTCAGGTCCGCAGCTTGACAATGTCTAAGCAAAATTTGGACTGTCAAGCTTAGCCCTGCACTTAAGTTCACCCCCCTTTCCAGGATTATTTTTGGGGAACAAATTTCTCGATGTAAATTATAAGCGGAAATTTACGGTAATATATTTAACAGCTCTGTAAAATACATTTAACTATTTTGTGCAATTTCTGTCAGCCAAAGTTCAAAAATGATAATTCACATGGGAATTAACCAGATGATGATACAATATGGATCTTAAATTAATTACCAGCTGCCACTAACCATCCCTATAAAGTGTATATATACATATACCCATGATATAGTTAACTGGTTTTGCTTTAGGTCAAAATCCTCATGATAATGACTAATAAAGCTTAAAAGCATCAAAGAAAAAGCAAAAGCGTCCTGACTCCTGTGGTATTTATCATTTGCATAAGATTAATATAATAAGTAAAATTTAATGTCTTTTTTCTTCTCATATATAGAGTACTTTATACAAAAAGAAGGGCGCTGTTATTCTGGGTTTCCTGTATCAGGGCTATATCCCTAATCTTTACTAAGTTTTTATGTTGAATGATTAATATGTGAGTAACCTATTGGTGCTTCACCATTTGATTTAGATTAAACATAGTGGCTATTTTGCTGGTACAGGCAAAATAGTCTGTAGGCTATTATACCGGTACAGGCAAAATAGCCCAGCCGGCTATTTTGCCGGTACAGGCAAACAGCCCAATACATAAAAATATCTATTTTGCTGGTGCAATAAAAACACCCACTAATACTTTGATTGTGTCATACATTTAAAAGCTTACACGGGGTCACTCATTTAATTAGAGGTGTTGTTTAAGCAAGTATGAGGTTGTGCAATATGGTCACATCATAATCATTAAATGGAGTACTGACTTAATTAGGTTGGATGTAGGAGTTTTTTTATGTCATAGTGGTCACACCTTCAAAGAGGTCCCTGTGGTCACAGGATGCAGGAGAAATGCTTTGAAAAACAGCTACATGTTTGTTTGCATTTGCTTGTGTCACTACTGCATAGTTTATACAGAACTAGATGTATTACAGCAAACGTGATAAGCCAAGGATATTTGTTTCCTTCAATGGAGGAAGATAGAAAAACAACTTGTATCTTTTCTCGAGACCCACTACATAGACCTATGGCACCTGGATTCCAGAACAATTGCAACTGCATAAAAGAGAGCTCCAAAACATGTATTCAATCAGGGAATTTAATTCACAGAAATCATCTACAACTGCAAACTTGGCGGGAGGGCTTATCAAAGTAAGTCCCATGGGGAAAGACCGAATCTGCATACACAGAATACTGCCCATTCACTTTAAAGTTGAAAGCTACAAGGGATGAACAGGGCAAACGGAAAGATAGCACAGCAACATTTTGGAGAGAAAACTGGAAAAAAACATCTATCCACAGATATCCACAGTGTTATCTTCCCTGACACAAACAACCCACCTAATTAAGTCAGTACATCCTTTTATGATGTGACCATAATAACACAAACTCCTCTAATAAAACAAGGGACCTATGGGTCACGACGCTCAGCTGTTATATATGATAAAAAAATAATATTTAAAAATGAGGCACATGCAGGTTTTGTGTGGTAATAAATATAAGCTGTATTATGAGTTGTTGTTGTTTAGCTTATGTATGATTTTGATAGTACCTTTGGAGACAGGGAAGAGGATTGATTTCATTTATTTTATTAACAAATGGAGTACTACTGTCACACAGATTTTGACTTGGCCATATAACTTATAAGCAGAACATATAATATAAGAGTTTAATTATTTATTAAAAAAATTACAAATATTGTCCCAAATATAATTTTTATTAAAAATAATAAGAGAATCATATGATTTTTTAAAATGAAATATAACTGATATGATTATTAAAATAATATTAAAGAATATATTCATGAATATATTCATGAATGCATTCATGAATACATTTTGAAAGTATTTGCAAGAGTATTCATATACTTTCATTTTTACCTGAATTCCCATTCTTTATGCAAGAAATTTTATAATGGAGTACATAATCATATTCGTATTTAAATACAATTACAGAGTATTCGCACCATGTCTGGTATTTATTCAGTTTTCACCAATCAATGATGTTGAGAATCCAGAATATACAAAATTCACACATTTAAATAATAATCATAAGTACCTGGTTTTATGGCTTTTATTTATATTAAAAAATAACTGTAAAAAATTCATTTTGGACTAATTTCACATCAATGTACACACTAGACACAGTAGGAATCTAGATTAATATTATCAACTGCATCTTTGTCTATCATTAATTTCCTTCATATAATCCCTAATGATTAGTAATGAATAATATGATTTACTTCTTTATCATTAAAAATGAACTGAAAAATGCCATAGGTGACTGCATGGTGTTATTTGGAATATGTGACATTCTACCCATCGATACAAGATTCTTATATCATCAGTAACTGCAAGTTAATTTCCTGTTATTATAAACTAACAAATTCCTTTTCTATTTTTCTTTAATTTGTTATTAAAAACCAATAAAAATTTATTAATTTATTGTTTATTGTTATGTTGTTGGTTAAAACTACTAGATGAGTTGGGTTCGACAACTGGATCAACTGTGGCTGGCCATAAGCTGCCTGGATTCTCGCCTCAAGCGTGCATAATTTGATGAAAGGTCAACAAGGTCAACATACAGGTGACTCAAGAGGGGCTGGAGAGAGCCAAAGTCTGACAGGGTCTCATAAAAAACATTAATAAAAGCTACAATATTTGGCCAATTTCTTTCAGCTTTCTAAACTAAAAAGCTGAAATCCTTATGTGTGCATGATATGAAAATTATATCAACAGTGCTCACGGGAAACAAACGTGCCATGGTCACAGTTGGGCAAAATTTAAGGTACTAATTTTATATTTATACTAATAACTTATGAAATTTTGGGTATTCAATTGAATCTTGATTAAACAATGTTACATCCCTGACAAAAAAATCTCTAGCTTCAGCAATGCCCTTGTTAAGGGAGTAAATATATTTCTTGATTTTTTACAAAGTGCATTATGTTTGGGCCCATAACTTAAAAAAAATACACAATACTGACATCATTTCTGGCATGTGCATAGCGAATGTATAGAAAAATATGTATATTATATATGATCAAAGTCAGATTAGTGGTTTTGATATTAGGCAGTCTTAAAGTGTAACAATGGGTTTTTAATGAAAAAATGAAGTTTTTCATTGATATCTCGAAGGAATTAAGTCCTAGTAACCAAATTCTTGGCATGGTAGGGGATATTGGAGAAATCCAACTGTATGCCAAATTTAAGGAACTTAGAGCTGAAGCTCGGGAGCTGAGCTCTAGCAAACTGCATAACACTAGCAATATGTGACATGGTGCTTGAAAACTTGAATAAAATCTACAGTTTTTGATCAACTGGTTTCAAATTTTTGGTGTTAACAGTTGAAATGCAAACAAAAACATGCTGTGAAAATTAAATCCACAGCAGTTACAGCAAAAAAACGTGCCATGGTCAAAGTTGGGCAAAATTTAAGGTACCAATTTTTTATTTTTGCTAATATTTTAAAAAATTTAAAAGATTTTGATCTAATATTGGGTATACAATTTAATTTTGATTAATAAAAGTAATATTTCTGGAAAAAAGTGCTTAGCTTTAACAAGTTTTGTGTTAAGTGATAAAATTTCTTTCCTGATTATTTACAAAATGCATTATGTTTGGGCCCACAACTTTTTTAAATTATATAATACAGACCTAATTTCTGGCATGTACATAGGAATTATATAGAGGATTATTTATAGGAAATATGAGAAAAAACAGATGAGTGGTTTTGATATTAGGCAGTCCTGAAGTGTGAAAATAGGTTTTTAATAAAAAATTGAGGTTTTTCCTTAATTTCTCAAAGGAATGAAGTCGCAAAGACCCAGTTTTCGGCTTGGTAGGAGATCTTGGGGACATCTAACATTATGCTGAATTTTGGATTCCTAGGTCTTACGGTTTCAAAACGTGCCACATCTACGGACGGACGGACGGACGGACGGACGGACAGACGGACGGACGACGGACAATGGACCACGACTATAGCTCAGATGACTTATAGTCAGCTGAGCTAATGAGTTGCCCCATGTAAGCTTTTATATCTATGACACAATCAAAGTTACAGTGGGTGTCTTTATTGTGCCTGCAAAATAGACATTTTACCTGTACCGGCAAAATAGCCACCTGGGCTATTTTGCTAGACCTGCGTAGGTCCCTATAATTTTGTCTGTTTCTGATTTTACATAAATATACCCCAAGTAAAAGTAACCCCTATTCTGTTACTCTTTTGACCCTATGTCCAGCTGCCCTGTTGCTGCGATGACCAGTTCCAGTAATTCACAATTATAACTACAGGTGGCGTCTGTGTGCTCAATTATATGAGGATTCTCATGTAGTCCTTACCCCTTAGTGATAGTGGGGCCCCCTGGAGAAAGTAGGTTAACTATTTGCACCCCACAGAAGGGGCCAAAACATGAATTATAAAATGATCACTGAACATTAATAAAGGTGATACAAAAAAATAAAAAAAAAAAACCCTCGACCTGTTGCAGGTCTACTATTTTGCCTGTACCGGCAAAATAGCCTCTGCCTAAATTAAAATAAACTTTTATGAAAAACACCCTTGCTGTTATCACAACTTTGCTGAACAGTTGGAAATGTGTGTTTTTTCAGATCATGAGATAGCAGGCTCAAAAGCTTTTAGGCACATACAAAACTTTCCTATGGGTGCAGCCAGGGTGCTCCAAATGTTTGCCTGTCACATGAACAGCTCATGAATGAGGCATGACCAGCAGGGAACCAATAGGAGATGAGGACAAATGAGATCACTCATGGACTTGTTACCTGATCATGGGCATATTACCAGCTGTAATGAAACATCAGGTTAACCTAAATTAAAAGGTTTCATACCTGTATACACTTCTTAGTGCCACACCAAACCTAATACAAAATATTTTCAAACATATATAATTATATATATAGTATTTACATATGATTTATATTGTATTTTATTTTATTTTTTTAAATATTATATATATATATATATTTATATTTTGTATACACACATATTCTATAAATTCTATATTTATATATGATTATATTATTATAATATATTATAAATATAATATCTTAATATAATATAACATAAACAAGAGCACTGCAAACATGCATAATACGCCCGTCTTGTATCTAGTGCTCACTGACCTCATTACATATACGTGAATTTTGATGAGAATGTAATTCAGGTGAGAAAGTTTATTGGTAAATATATATAGGGTTTCATGAAAATCCATAAGATTTTCAGTAGGTCCCAATGAAGCCACCAAAGTTTGATGACCTCTGACCTCACTTAATATAAGTGGATTTTGCTGGAAATCGATTTTAGGTGAGATATTATATTGATTAATATTTCTCTTAAGTTTGATCAAAATCAATCATATTCCTCCTAAGTTATTGCAGCAACACCACAAAACAGCCTAGAGACCTCTGACCTTATTGAATATGCGTGGATTTTGCCCTTAATCTAACTCAGGTGAGATAATCTATTAATAAGTATTATGGTGAGTTTCCTGAAAATCCATCAAAGCTGTGCTAAGTTATCGCAGTGACACTAAAATTTATTGAACAGATGGTGGGATGCCATAATATGTCTCGTCATAGATGGGTTCTAAAAATTAAATAAAATACAATTACATATGTACTAACTCATATATATACACTGATGTGTTTATATGCCTTAGTATTTCTTAAACATGAAATTCCTGAAATAAATGAACATGGAATGTGAAAATTGGCCTTGAGAGCCCTTCAATTAAGTAATATAAGGCAGGGTTAGATTGGTACCCTGCACAACTAATGATTGAAAAATCCCTTGACAGACCATACAAATCATATAAATAAATTAACTGGGCATCAATGGGTAACCTACCAGAATATAAGAGTGTGAGGAAAATCACTTCTAGAATGTGATTTTATATACATTATCCCAGAAATTTTACAGAAATTGGCTGCTTTTAAGTAGTGAATCCAAGCTTGTTGATGCCATCATGCAATTTCTGACATGTAGCTGTGAAATGAACAAGGGTCAAATTCTTGACTATATTTTTTTGCAAATAACAATCTTTTACTGGTCATTTCATGTCAGTAACCATTCAGGGCTTGATAAAAATTTTACATCTTGATGAAAAAATCTTAAATTAATTCAGATAAACATTCTAATACCGAAGCAATCCTCTCCACACCACCTAGCAGTAGAAGTTAGAAATGGTTATTTATGCTTGGGCAATTCTGTACAGCATGTTGATTGATTTTTGGGGGTTTTTATCGGGGGGGGGGCAGACAACACTAAATGTTTACTTTTCCCTCTATTGTCCGTCTCCTTTCACTTGCAGGCACTAATTGGTTATAAATGTGGTTGTGAGTGAGAAAGACAATATGGAATGATAGAAAGTAAGTGATTTAGCTTGTCTTTTGTCAGTACTGACACAGTGACAGTAGTTTTGAACACATCATCACTCAACCACTCAGTCCACAGCAAGAACTCCTGGAGGGTGGGAGACAATATTTTCATTTTAACCGCTTTTTAGCGTGTGTTTACTGAGTTTTGTGTATACAATTTCAATCAATAACAATCAAAATTAATTAGTGACTACGTTTAAAGGCTGCACATTTGAGAAAACTAAATATACATTTCACAGAAACTGGTTTTGACAGAAGCGTCCTTGACCTTCCTGAGTGTGACCCTGAGCAGTTTTAGTGCATGTAAGTAACGTGTTTGGAAGGAACGTGGCACACGATGGCCACTTTTTCGCATGGATATATTCACAAATGCACAGGTTTGGTGTCAGACTAGCAATGTCAAGCTCTGTATCCCGAAATATTTAACAAATCTTACCGGTGCCCGATCCAGCCATGGCTCACTTCAGACGAACGTGCGAAAGAGGCTCCAAGCAGAAAATCACACAATCATTTTGACACAAGTGCTGTATAATCATTAAGCAAGAATATAAACAACTTACCCATTTTGGTTCGAGTATTGTGTTAATGCCTCCTAAACTTAAATAAAGTTATTGCACAATTCCAACTCATGTGGTGAACACTTTCCCCTTGTAGAATAATCCCGTCTGCCTGGAGGTTATTAGCTAGCTGCCATATTGACCAATCACTTTCGAGGCAAGTTTCATATGATCAAATATGGCTGCGCTCGTTCTGGCGGATGTTATGAATCTCTATGGTAATTTTTCACGTGCGGCGTCTTCATTCTCAAATTTACCTATTATCGACGTCGGTATATATCAGTTATGGGATCAACTTACGTCATTTTATTTAAACAATGACCTGTGGGTCATGATGCTCAGCTGACCATAGCATTACAGGCTGACATTCAGTTCACAACAGGAAATTATCACTTATAATAACAAAATTCTTAAAATTTTGTTTTGTGAATTTATAGGCCTATATATATATATGTTTTTTTTTTTTATTTCACCCAGTTTTCCTTAAAGTCAATTATAGGGACATGGGTGAGGGTATTGTATTTTTTTTTAATATGCAATGTAAAAAGGACATTTTAAGGCAACAGTCAAATAAAATTACTACAGAATAAAAAGTAAAGCTGAAAAATAAAAAAAATATTACGAATAAATGGAAAAAAAGATGGTAAAATGAGAAATGTTTGAGCTCAACGTACGTGGGGGGGGGGGGGGGGGGGGGGGGGCCTCGCTCTGGACTCGCCGCTTTGAATCTAATCATGACTGGTTTTTAATAGGTTGTGCAAGAGAAGAATAAGAGGACAAGCTCGTGGTCAGCAGTTTCCAAACTCATCCAAGAACTGGGTTTGAAACAATATATGTCAGATTCATTTATGGAAACATAGGCATTATTGTATTACCAAAAAAAAGTTTGGCTGATTTGATGTTGTAGATCAAGAACTTGGTTGAAACATTCTGTCTATCGAATTCGAGGCGTTTAAATGCAATATTTCAAAAGTTATCAGGTTCATAAGATTTACATTTTTTTTATTAAACCTTACAGATGATGGTCAAGTGCACCAGGATTAACCTAAACAAAAAACATTGTAGAAACAAATTGTACATGTGTGTCAATTATGAGAGAAAAATATTCAGAATTTACAAAGTTATATGGGTCACAGTTATTCTGGATTTCTGCAGGTTTTATTCTGAAGCTCAAGTAAACATAGGCCTATTTATAATGGGTAACTTGTTCAGAAGTCATTTTGCTCTTCCACTATAACTTGTAAAAAATTTGGTTTAATAGGGTTCAAAATATTGTTCAATTTCGGCTAATTTTGACCTTAAATAAATATATATATATATATATATATATATATATATATATATATATATATATATAAAGGTAAGGTCACCATGCAGATTTTGACATCCGACGATATTTTGCCAGTAATAAATTGTGTTCAAAATTTCAGGGAAAATATATATGCAACGCTTCAAAAGATATTCCGTTCCAGACGAAGACTGATGACGACAACGACAGACGATATGGCACTGAAACCAAAATGTCTTCCCCGGAGAGAGACATAATAAACCAAGCAGGTTCAAGAAACTAGATGAAACCACAGTTGAGAAACAGATACTATCGATGTTATTTGATTGTCTAAAAAATAGAGGGAAAATGCATAAAAAATAGAATAAAGATAAGTGGCACCACCGGTCTTCAGGAACTGATAAAATCAGTCAGGATCAATATACATGCAAGGTTTCAGAAAACCAGGTGAAGCTGATACCATTGCTGTTGTTCAGAATATACAGATATATTTCACAAGGCCCTGATAGTGCGTAAACCATATGTAAACAAATAGCAATCATCACAGTATTAAATATATATATCGAGTAACAAAAATGTAGAAAACTGTAACTAAATATATCATATATTGTTAGTTCCTGTACTTAGTCTAATATGACTTATTAAGAGTATTGTTAAGGAAAATTATTCATAAATTCGTATGGTGGCCCATTCAAGTTGTTAAAGGGGCCAAATCACCTATATAGCATGTCGAATTAACACGAAAAATACCTTCTTCCCTTTAAAATAAATTTGTACCTGCCAAAATATTGTCATAAAACCGTTTGCTTACTCCTGTAAACGAGTGTTTAAAACAGTGGAACGGGCGGAAGAACAGGTGTCAAAATAAACACAGCGGTGTATCACCCGGCCACAACAGGTGTTATTCAGGAGAGGCCCTGACTGACGTGGCCCATAAAAAGATAATACATCGAATGTTGCGGCGCACAATCGGACCATCGGTCACGCGGCCTTGTTATGGTAAACAGACGTACGTGGACTGTGTTTACCAACAGAGCCATAACATTAAGATCTTAAACAATCGTATGCGAGGCACTGAGACTGTGTGCTGGGGTGGTTTGCTGAGAAACTTTTGTATAATGCAAAACTGAACTGATAGTGTGAAAGAATAGCCATAATATTGCCCATTGTATGAAAATGAATGCAAAGAAGAATTCGATTAATTCAGAGTAATTCAAGTGTAATGTGTGCATAGTTTTGTTAGTTTTAAAGCCAGCATTCACTGTTAACTTGCGTACCCTGTATGAAGAACTTAAAATAGATATATTGATATTAAGTCAAAAGATTAGAGAATATTGCTTAAGGTCTGTCTGAGCTTATCTAAATTATCTATCTTACGTAAAGCTTCCTGTAAGAAATTCCATAATTTCCGTCCTTGATAAATAAAAGATATTCGCATCAGTTTAGTTCTATAACTGTAGGTGACTTGTCAAGAATATCTCCGGTTATAGGAGAGTATTTCAGAACAGGTTTCTGACAGATAATTAAGATAGCCAACTGCTATGCCATTCAGGCACTTGAACATAGTTATATAAAAAGTTAAAATAGTCGTTGAGTGATGTTTCATATTACTGATAATACTAGTCATGATCAATAAATACTTCAGGTTTCAGGACACTAGTTTGGACTTGAAAACAGATAACACTGATGTAATTTGACCGTCTCAAAAATACAGGAATAAATGCGATAATATAGGAAGAAATATAGGTGGCACCTTCGTGAACACGCAATGATGTGGCGACGTCTGTCGGCCATCGTCCGTTAGTCCAGACTATATCAAAGGCGGCAAAAAAAGTAAGCATCGCTAAATTTTATGCAAAAATCAGTCATCTGTAAAACTTTGTCGGACTGAGCTCATTTTTTGGCTGTCTGTATTAACTTAGATTTTACAGGCAGAAAAAAAAACTGAAAAAAAGTATTTAAAAATTCTCCGAAAGTGTCAAGACAAATATATCACAGAAATAATCCCGCAATCTCATGATTGTTCGAATGTTCCATTTGGTTGATTTTTTACCGAGTTACAGAAAGCTAAACTTGGACATTTGGTGAAATAAGCATAATAATTTTTTTTTAAATTTAAAATTGAGATATTGCATCAACCTTTTTGTAGGGGTCATCAGTCATTTGTCCATTTGTACATTAACCCATAAAATAGCAGAAACAACTAGAGCAAGCATCACCAAATTGTATGCAAAAAGTACTCTCATGTCAAATGACGTGGTACTAAGCTTTGTGTGGCATACACTTTACGGGGCAAAGCTGGTCCAGAAAACCTTTAAATTTGTCATCTTCGAAATCATTCAGCCAAATTGTTTAATATTAAAAAAAATTACCCCAGAGACGAGCTCTCTCAAGTTTGTTCAAATGGTTTTACCAAGATACAGTAACTTGAACTTATTCATTTGTCCAAGTAAGCACACTATAACATAACAGTCTCAGAAATGGCAGGGCTAGCATCACCAAGTTTTATGTGAATAATAGTCACATGAATCATATTTGAAAATGAGGTTTGTGGTGCCACCTGCATCGACATGTTTTTACAGGCAAATAAATAGTAATTTAAGTCTCTATCAGCCACCACTTTTAAAATGTTTTATGGTTAAACTGTTCGGCCGAATTGCTTATTATTTCAAAAAGAATTATCCTAAGGTAGGGTTCTCTCAATTGTAAAGGAATAGATCGGGTTCACTGACTTTTTGGTAGAGTCATAAAAAGCTGAAGTTGGTCATGTGGCCACGTAAGGCTATATAAGATAGACGGCTCTAATAGTATTCTTTTGCAAAACTGTTGTTTCAAATTCTATTACATTGCACAAAAATGGTTCTTAAGTGACCTTTGTTCAAGTTCACTCAAATAATCTTTTGGCTTTATTATTGGACCTGTAGTATCGAAAGGACTGTGATATATTACATTTTGGCAAACAAAGCTAGTAGATGTTTGTTGACTGTGAGCTTAGTGATATATATATATATATATATATATATATATATATATATATATAGAGAGAGAGAGAGAGAGAGAGAGAGAGAGAGTTGTACAGGCAGTATTTATGATTGTTTTCCATATCCAACTTATGTCTTGATTTCTGTATTCATATTTTGCTTTCAATAGGCGTCTGTTTTTATTCTAAACATTTTGATAAAGGAATCATATGAATATGTCAGCTTGAAAAAGCATAGAACATAGTAAAAGTATAATTCATGTATAATCAGATTTGGCAATAGGCCAAGATTTTTCGTCTCTATAAATAGCTTGACAGACTGTCAGATTTTGCAACAGGCCAGGTTTCAGTTGTTTCTTTTAATACTTTGACACACTGCCAAGTGTTTCAGATTTGGAAACATGTCAAGAGTTGAGCCAGTAGAGTAGCCACACCTGGCAAATTAGGTACGCTTGACTCAGAGGCAACTACATGTACCTTATTCGTCCCCCCCCCCCCCCACCTCCGATTGCCAGGAATGGCTACAGTAGTTGTGGCTCAGTATTAGGATTAAAAGGACTTTGGAACTGATGTAGGTATTGCATATTCTTTTATGTTAAGTTCAGTAAAGTGTATTCACCTGAATGTTCGCATGTCTATGCATCTTGGATAGCTATCTCGTATACAAGACTGGGGCACCACCTACAATCATTGTCTGTAGATTACATCCCTACATATTTCTCGGGTGTGACTTAACACAGCCTGAAATTATGCATGTCCATATAAATCAGATAATGTTGTAGTAAACAAGACTGGTGGCGTCACCTACATTTGTTTTGGGTTGTATGCATCTGTGCGCATACCTCAAGATTGGTTAGACGTATCTGTCTGAACATGTACTTGCCCATACATATTCGATGGCTTTCTCATAAACAAGGCTGGTGCATGTCGTCAGCTACAATTACTTTTATTTATCGTACATGCACGTCAGTAATTCAGGAGTGATTTGATGCATCTGCCCGAAACTTTGGATATCCGTTCATCTCGTACATCTTTCATGTGCACAAGACGTGTGGCGCCACTTACATTATTTTTTGTGTAGTGTACATGCATGTCAGCAATTCAAGATTGATTTGACATATCAGCCGGATATTGTGCATGTTCATACATTTCGGATTATTTCGTCATATACAAGACTGGTTGCGCCACCTACAGTTGCTTTTACATTGCATGCATCTGTGCTATATTAACTCAAAGAGTGGTTTGACGTATGATATCTGCCTGAAATTTCGTATGTCCATGCATACATTTTGATTAGTTTTCTTGTACACAGGACTTGTGACGCCACAGTCATTTATGCGTAGTGTACAAGCATACCAAGATCTCAGGGGTGATGTTCATGTAACTGGTCCTTATACTCGGATCCAAAAGTTGTCGGACTTGCTTTGTGTGTGCATATGTCACACATGTATTTCAAAAGTAATAATTACTTTTCAAATGATGGTCAAGTATGTTGTCAGGGAAGGATCATAAACGATGTTTTGCCCATTGCTCATTTTCGCGTTAGACCTGTAGACCTTGTTTTATTATTTTTGGTTTCACAAACAAGCCCCATAACTCAGAGAACGTAGGTGGCAGTGGCCTAATATCAGGTTTCCAGAGAGATTTTTAAGGAAATCAAACGGTTACGACTTGTGCCTTGCTAATGGCAGACCAGATCAAAGGACGACGAACAAAAAAGGGTGATCGCGGTAGCTCATGCATGACTGAAAGTCAGCTGAGCTAAAACGATAGGCCAGTTGTTGTTTGTTTTTATTAATTTTTTTGCTGCTTGTGGAACTTGAAAAAATTGTTTTTTCTAAGGGTTCCAAATAAGGATTGATCAAGGACTCGAGTCCACGTGTTATTTATTTTTTTAATTTGTGAAAGATTAACTTTTGGTGTTCATTTACATATCTGATCGTCATTTATATGCTCCACTAATTGTTTGCATTCTATATAACGTGATCATTGATGTATAAAAAATTCACTTCGCGCGCGTCTCTTTGTTGTATCATGAAGCTAATTTTTGAGGTTTCAAATGATTTTTTTATTTAAAATTTTAAATGTAAGTTAGACCATAAGTATTAAAACAGAGCAAAATGTAAAGCTTAGTAGTCGAAGAAATTGGAATCTGCATTAATATTTCAAGTTGTATAAACAAATATTTGAAATTTTTAAATTTAAGTTTAAATCTACAAAGTCAGGAAAACAGTTTGATAAACAACTCAATCAAAGAGGCACACTTAAGCTCACTTGATGCAGTCAATATATTTAGCACCATTTCGCGGGCTACGCAAATACTTTTAAAAAACTGTTTTGTTTTTTAATGGAGGTTGATTGTTATATAATTCATTTTTGTAGATATAATTGTCATATTTTGCGTTCAAGGGTTTTCTATCAGAATGAAAAATATATAAGAACATGGGTGTAAATTTGCGTAATTCAGTATTGACACTAAATTCGCCTTTATTACATTGCTGTCTTTCATTATTTTGACAAAAGATTTATATGCAGTTCCAAAAAAAAAAGTTTGAATTTAATTTTACCATTACTTTTTACAACCGACTAACAACATACATAGGATGTTAATCATATCTATGGATTTTTCATTTGATGAAATGCCTGATTGTATGATTTAATGTTGATGAATAATGATAGAAATTATTTACTTTCTTCCTTATTTTAAATCTTTTATGCAGTCTGGACCCGGACTACTCGCGAAAATGTTTGTTAGAAACATTTCATACACAAAATTGTAAAGATAATTCTCATTTCTAAGGTTGGTCTGATACAAATACATGTAGCAGAGATGGGTCCAAGTGATAAAACATTTGCCTTTAAAACATTTAGCACATTTGCATTTAAATGCAGCAAACTTGCAATTGAAAAGCCTGTATTTGCATTTGAATGTAATGATGGTGCGGTGCATTTACATTTGCATTTGAATATAATGCTATGCATTTGTATTTGCATTTTAAATATGAGTAAAATGTCAAATACCAAGTTTTTTTTTCAATCAAAAGCAATAATGATTGTTTGATATTTTGTCAAAGGCAATTTCAGCAAGGACAAGTGTGACTAATTATTTTAATAATTATATACCAGTAATACCACCTTAAGTACCTTTTCTGAGTTACGTATTTTCTTGTTATAATTGACAGAAGTTACATCAATACACACCTATATATATATATATATATATATATATATATCTGTATACAATTCTTGTTTAATTGTTTTACAAAACTGGCCAATTCAGCTTGTTTGAATCGTGCATGGATATCACGTGTAATTTGCATTTGTGAGAACCACCAATAGCCACCTATTTTGCTCATATTGAAGCCTTTTCCCGTTGCTAGTAGGTATAAAAATTAAAAAAATGGCATCTTTCTGGTATTGGTTTGAATACAATGTATGCAGATTTTCAGGCTGTTAATAAACAATTATAGTAAACTCTTCAACGATTACAGAAAGCATAAAAGAATATTTAGTACAAAAATAGTGAAGTATAAGGCCCCACTCGAGAGTATGAAACTGGTTTCGGTTCAGCGAAACCATTCACTTACTATTAATAGCGAAACCGAAACTGGTTTTGGCAAAACTGCGAAACCATCTCCGGAGATGGTTTCGGTTTCGGTTTCGCCAAAACCGCCCACTCGATAATTATACTGGAAAGATGGCGGAGGTGGGCCAAAGTAGTGCAATTTTGTTATTTATTTTATTAATGGGTACTGTTAATGTCTGTTAGTGTTAATTAAGCAATGATTGAGATATAAACATTCCTTCGGAAGTGTTTTGAATTCAATATCCCCTACAAGGCCTATAACCATGTATAGCTAAAGATGATATCTTATATATATACACACACACATTCAATCAGACAAACATATGATACTAATAAAATCGTTCATATTATGAAAAATAAAATTAAAAAATTATAGCATAAAACATCACATTCACTGCAAATCTGTGTGAATGAAGGTACATTAATTTGGTTACAATAAACAATAACAGATCAAAATATAAAATACTATAGAGTATGAAATTAAGAGCTTCAAAAGAAGGATTCGAGCTACGCTTAAAATTGAATAAGGAGTTTACTGTTCTTAGGTCATATGGTAATGTATTCCATAACAATGGACCAGCATAAATAAACTTGATCAATAATATTCCCTTCTCAGCTTAGAAAGGGTAATTAAATTCATAGTGGCTATTTTGCCGGTACAGGCAAAATAGTCTGTAGGCTATTTTACCGGTACAGGCAAACAGCCCAATACATACAAATATCTATTTTGCTGATACAATAAAGACACCCACTAATACTTTGATTGTGTCATACATTCAAAAGCTTACATGGGGTCACTCATTTAATTAGGTGTTGTTTAAGCAAGTATGAGGTTGTGCTATTATGGTCACATCATAATCATTAAAGGGATTACTGACTTAATTAGGTTGGATGTATGAGTTTTTTTATGTCATAGTGGTCACACCTTCAAAGAGGTCCCTGTGGTCACAGGATGCAGGAGAAATGCTTTGAAAAACAGCTACATGTTTGTTTGCATTTGTTTGTGTCACAACTGCACAGTTTACACAGAACTAGATGTATTACAGCAAACTCGATAAGCCAAGGATACTTGTTTCCTTCATTGGAGGAGGATAGTAAAACAACTCGTATCTTTTCAAGAGACCCACTTCATAGACCTATGGCGCCGGGATTCCAGAACAATTGCAACTGCATAAAAGAGAGCTCCAAAACGTGTATTCAATCAGGGAATTTAATTCACAGGAGTCATCTACAACTGCAAACATGGCGGGAGGGCTTATCAAAGTAAGTCCCTGGGGAAAGACCGAATTAGCATATACAAAAGTCGAACTTCCCATTCACTTTAAAGTTGAAAGCTACAAGTGGTGGACAGGGCAAACAGAAAGATAGCACAGCAACATTTTCGAGAGAAAACTGGAAAAAAACATCTTGCTTAAAGATATCTACAGTGTTATCTTCCCTGACACAAACAACCCACCTAATTAAGTCAGTACATCCTTTTATGATGTGACCATAATAACACAAACTTACACTTGTTTATACAACTCCTTTAATAAAAAGAGTTGCCCATGTAAGCTTTTATATCTGTGACACAATGAAAGTTACATTGGGTGTCTTTATTGTACCGGCAAAATAGACATTTGTATATATTACGGGATTTTACCTGTACCGGCAAAATAGCCACCTCTGCCAATTAAATTATTGGTTGCAGATCTTTTTGAGTAATCATGAGAGTTTTTAACAAACGACAATGATTCTTGCATGCCTATATGCGTTGTTTGATGTAATAATTTATGCATAAGAAGGGCTGTAAAGTATTCATATTGTTTTGATACGGACGTCTAATTCAACCTTTGAATTAACATTGCACTTGGAACATCGAAATCCAATTATGACACGGGCTGTCCAGTTTTACATTTTTTGTATCCTCCCTTTATCCAGCTTTGTTAATCTATATCCCCATACACTTTAGGCATAGTCTATATGAGGCTGTATAATCGTGTTATATACCACATATAATGTATCCCTAGATAAGTATTTAGAGAGACGGTTTAATAATGCAAGTTCAGGTGATAATTTATTTGAGAGTACTTGGTCATGAGGTAACAGGATAGACTGGTATCAATAGATAAACCTAATAGTTTTGTTTCATAAAGTTGTTGTAGAAGAACACTGTTAGCCATTATGCCCAGTGTATGACAATTTACGCGAGTTTTACCGCCTAATAACATTACATTAGCTTTCACTGCATTAATCGTCAATCGATTAGCAGCAAACCATTCACAGACAAAGTTTACAGCTTTTTGTATTTTTCTCTTAACTTCCGATATTGAAGTACCATAACAGTATAGTGGAGAGATACAGAATGGATTGGAATGGAAGAGAGAAAAGGAGATTACCTGGGCTATGTCGGCCACATATAAAGTTTGCATATATTATATGATAAAATGAATTTTATTATGAAATTATATAATATAATATGTTATATATATTTAAATGCTAATATTTTATTATTTTTTTTATAATATCTATCTAAAGATTCCTACCCACATATTGATCACGCAGTTATGCGCACTAATGGGGCAGTTTGTGCACAATTAAGGCCAATCTATTTTCGGAACATACCACAGCTTTGTGTTAACTGTAGGTTGTTTGCAGAGATAATAAGAGAGAGAAAGATAGAGAGACATTTGGTCTGATTGTGCACATAAATGGTCTGGATATCAACTGTTTATAAATATAACTTCATTATGTGGACTAATATTTTTTACCTTGATTTATGCTTTTACTGTATCTTATTTCCTTGATATGTTGTGTGTTTGCAATACTTTTGCAACTAGTGGTTCAGGATGCAGTGATAAGAGCTCTACATGTGTTGGGCAATTAATTTTCAGGAGTCATGATGTTTGAAAGATATAATTGATATTTTCCCATATTACTGTCATTAATCAAATTGACAGCAATTAATATGTAAAAAAAAATTAGTTACAAATTAGGCATGATATAAACACTGTCTGTCTTTACATTCAAGAAGTTCTTTGCACATGTATCCAATTTGATCTACTTGTCCTGTGATCTTAATCTGGGAGTTTAATCACTCTCACTGCTTCTAAGTGTGGCTTCGGTGGCTGCCTATGTTATTAATCTGGTAACATTTAATTCTTATTTTCCATGGTCATTTACAGATAAATCTAAGTGATAGGAACTCCAGTCGATTATACACACAACCCCATGTCCAGCCTACTGCTGTGAGTCACAGCTTCTGGCCACTGTACCACCTTCAGGCATGTGGTCAGCTCACAGGGAGTTCAAGATAAGGTCTATTTGTTGGGACTAATTAATTGAGTTGATATTGAGTAGGGTCCAAACATGTGTAATTTCCTAAATGGAACTGTTTATACAGCCCACAGGAAGGATCATTCAAATAAGCACCTTTGATGTATATGTTTGATGTATGAAACCTGATTATTTGATGTTGAAAACAAACTCTGGTCATCTATATATAAACCCCTCTTAACATGAGTATGGTCACCAGTTGTACTAGTATGCATTGATCATGCATAACACTGCTGTCACAATATGCTTTGATTAGTAATTAATATAAATACAAATACCAATGTCACCGGTCTAGAGTCAAATTTACTGTGTTAGATTTATTCAGCATATTATCAATTGAGATATATTTATTTTTATTTTTATATCACAACAAGTCTCAAAGACCAGCACTGAATAGCCTTTGCTGACCCTTCTTATCACAAAAATGCCATTTAATTCGGCAGTAATTAAACATGAAGCCTACAAAAGTTTTTACAATAGTCAATTAAGAAGAGTCATCTAACCCACCTCAAATTCTAACAAGTGACCCATGGGTCATGACGCTTAGCTGCCAAGCATGACCTGCGACATCATGGGCTGAGATTCACAACTTCCAGTCAAATTTTGAAGAACCAATTTGTTGAAATTTTCTACGGCAACAGAAATATATATCACCTATGTCTGGTTAAAACAGTGAATTGATGGTCTGAGGAAAATGTATGATTGTTAAGGTATCCAGAACTATTCCCATAGCTTACTTGATACCTGTCAGTCTCAAAAGGAACACCACAATGGGCAAATATAAGATCAAAATATATAGCAAAAAATCAAGAAAATCCATGCAAGAATTATTGAGAAACAGGTGCTTCTGTATGAATTTTTATACAATACAAGCCAACTGTAATGCACTTTCATATATGATGATAATATTTATTAAGAAATATTTGACCCAATCCTTTGCAAGATTACATTAATATACTGCCTTCACTTTAACAGTTCTTGAGATAATATGATCAAAAGGAATTTAAAGATGGTTGCCTGGTGGCCATTTTGGACTTCTGACAGGTCTGAAATCAGACAACAACCATTCTCTAAATCGGACCAAAAATTGAAGGAAAATTACTGAAACTGCACTGAAAAAAAGGATTTCTAAGGTGGCTAACTGGCAGACATAATGGATTTCTGACAAGTCTGACATTTAATATCACACATCCTCCAATAAGAGACCAAACTTGGGGCAAATTCTCCAAATGATGTTACAGTAATGAATGTCCAAAACAATTCAAAAGGCATGTTCAGGCACTCATATCAGATTTATAGATATGCAAATGTAAAAGTGTAGGTCCAATATTTTTTATTATCACTCTGCTTTTCAATGGGGTCAGCAAGGTTGGTAAACTGCAAAACCTGAAAGAAATGCAGAAAGCATGACTAAGAGTCTTGTAATAAAATAAAGCCATCCTAAATGAAGTACACATCCACATATTATGAGAACAAACACTTGCTTTTATATGTGGTGATTTATACAAAAATATTCAGATATCTAGGAAACTAAGTTTATTGCTATGATTCCATAAAATAAACTGCAAAATGTTCCCATCATCTTATAAATCAGTAGCTAAACCTTAATACTATACTCTCATAGTGTTAATTCCTGGCTGAAGTATTCCAACAACAGTGTTTTGTTATGCAGTAACGAGGTACTTGTCACTCAGCCTTATCACTTAATAGCCTGATACAAAAGGGAGTCATATTTCACCAGTGTCACTCACAATTTCAGCCACATGGTGAGATGTACCAGCTGGAGTGCAAGCTTATATATACAAGAAAAATAGGGATGGTCTACAAAATAAGTTGACCTGACCTATGACCTTGGCCTTTTGCCCACATATCAACTGGATTCTTTCTAAATGATGGGTAACTAGTAACCAATTACATCTGGCCGGGTGTAATTACTTGGCAACCAATGAGTGAATAACTTAGACCTGCAACCTTTAACCTCCTGACCACCTGACCTCAATATCAATTAGTTATTTCTTCATGCAAAAAGACCCATAAATATGAAGTTTGAATCAAATTCAGTGATGCATAGATGTGGCATATGTGAAATACTGAAGGTTTGGGTTGAACAGTTTCACTTGAAATATGTTCACAAGCATTTAGAACAATATTGGGACCTTGACCTTTGACCTTTTGAACTCAACATCAATAGGCTTCTTCCCCTATTGGTAGGTAAGCCATATATGACAGATGGAAAGTATAGATTGAAAAGTTTGCCTGAAATGACTCCACGCAAGAAGAGGGTGCTGTGAACTTGACCTTTGACCTCAAAATCCACAGGTCTTTTCCCCTGTTGGCAGAGAAGCGATATCAGTGCTGAAAGGTTTGGAATGAAAGGTTTAGCTTGAAATGTGTCCACAACCTTTTCAAAGAAGTGGATACTGTGACCCTGACCTCTGACCTTGTGACCTCAACATCTATAGGATTCTTCTCCCACTTAGTAGGTAAGCTATATGTGAAAGATCAAAGAATTGAGATGAAAGATTGGCTTAAAATGCATCCACAGGCTTTTCAATGAAGTTGGTTCTGTGACCTTGACCTTTGACCTTGTGACCTAAAAAAATTATGGTTCTTCCCCTGTTGGTAGGTGAGCAGTATGTGAAAGATGTAAGGTTTGGGATGAAAATTTTGGCTAAAAGAATTATTTCTTGGGGGTGCAAACACACCCCATAACTTCGAGAATATAGGTCGCAGTGACCTAATTTCAGGTTTGCAAGGAGATCTTTTTAGAACCTCTAAGACTGCATAGGGTTCATGGCCCTAGCCCCTACGGTTACGATTTGTGCCCTGCTAATGGACGGACGGCCGGACGGACGGACGGACGGACAGACGAAAGGACGACGGACAAAGACCCATCGCTATAGCCCAGCATGACTGAAAGTCAGCTGAGCTAAAAAAAAAAAGCTTTGATTTCAGAGCCAGCTTTCCTACACAATAAATTTATATGTTCATGAAAATTTAATTGATTGTTTCAGGATTTATAATAACTGCCTGTGCTAAAGCTTGCAACAAGTATGAAAACAGTGAGAGTTCACGAAGCCATTTCCATTGCCCCTTTTGCAACTGGGCTGGTAAGAACAAATCAGTTGTTTTTCAGCACATTGAACCATGTAGCAGTTCAGAGTTAGAAGCCTCTGACTGTATGTCTAATGCTGTAACAAATCAGGAAACTGACCAGGCACCTGTGCTACATTCAGAATTAAACGAAGATGAGATTCAGCCTGGCAACACATATGATGGTCCATCAGAACATACAGAGTCTTTAGTGGAAAATCCTGATGCTCCCCCAAGTAACTCAGCATCATGTCAGGAACAGAGAGAAATGACAGTAGAAAATCCTCATGCTCCCCCAAGTAACTCAGTACCATGTCCTCATTGTCAGAAAATGTATCACAAATCATCCTTACGACAGCACATAAGAAGGAAACACCAACCAGTCACAGAAAACGCACAGGCATCTCAAATGGCTTCTGTTACACACCACCTTTATGCATGTTGTATAGATCCAACTCAGGGTGTATATACTGTGGCAATCAGTCAAAAAGGGGCAAGACACCCCTTGCATGTGATACATCGACCATATGGCCCAGATGCAAAAACTCAGTGTGACAGCAGAGACTGCATGGAACTCGCTCAGGTGAGCTAATTATACCGTTATTGTTTTTTATCAGTGCTTGTAAAAACCTATCTCACAGCATTTGTAGTATTGAAACTAAATTAAAATAAATGTGTAAGCGTATCAGGAGAACCAAGTAAGTTGGTCCTTTAAAAAAAAACAAGTTGTGTTACATACGCTTTATGTTTTCAAACTTTGTCTGTAAAGAATACCTGGTAATAGTGTCTTTATTATTACTTTAACCAACTCTACTTATATGTTTTTAAATCTTACATGTCAGGTTCATTGGAGAAGCGGCAATGCAAGTTACCTGTGCCCTCATCTCCAGGCTGTCCAATTCAGTGTTCCTGCACCAAGTAATGACTTACAGCTGACTTCATTACATGCAATGACAGATGTTGGCTTCATGACAACAGGGAGACAAAAGGATTGTGTTGCCATTCATCTACGAGCAGAAGAAGAAAGTGTTCCACTACTTGTGCATCTGCCAGATGATAGATTCACAAGTACAAGATTCCAATTCTACAGTGTGTTCACTGACAATGTCATCTGGTGGAGCAAAGCAAACAGGACCATTGTTACTTTGGACACCAAAACCTCAGCCATCACATGAAAATGTAGAAAGAGAGGATGTGTACATCGTGCATTGGTCAAGTGGAAACTATTCCAAGAAGGTATAATTTGATATTCAAATAATTATGATTTAATGTATTCAAGTTGATAATATATATGATTTAATATATTCAAGTTGATAATATATATAAAATAAAATGTTAAGCTAAAGTAAATATTATTATAGGTGCTAATTCTGATAATTTTCAGAAAAGTCAATGTGTTATTGATATTTTAAATTTGATGTGATTCTATTTCACACAATTCAAGGGAACATCATTCGTGAAACATTACATGATGCTGATGGTGATGAACAAATGAATGAAGACACGTGGGACATTGGAACAGCAGACATATATCCCCCAAAAGGAGACAGCTTGGTCAAGATAGTATAATACATTCAGAAGGAGAAGACAATTCCTCGACATGTCTCCTGGAAGTTTAACCAGGAAGCAGTACCCAAACAACTGATACCACTTGAATCTATTTGCAACCACTGTGATGTTCCCCTCTCTTAGCCAAGACTAGTGTATCGGAGGGCAGTGATACTCACCATGGATTCTTAACCCCTACAAGGTTAGTAAAAATACTGTCAATTGACACAAATTTTATATTAAAAGAATATAGGACAAACTTTATGATACCAGTACTTTACCGACTTGTACAGTGCATAATACTTGCATGACAGATGACAGATGCTTCAGAAATCCAACAAATCTTAAACACATTTTTATCTACTTTCAGGTTACGAGACGTACTATAAGGTTTGTTGTACATGTCACATGGTGTATCGTTACCAAGAGTGTTGCCACGGTATATTCAATTTCAACGACCATCTACTAGTTTCACACCCTGTACTCCTGGATATCAGAGCAGCCTTGGTGGTAATTATATATTTTTTAACCTTTGTAACATCTGCCATTGTTTTGATGTCTTCAAGTACATGTATACACTTACATCAAAATAGATTAATTAGTGTTCTGTACCCTTATATAAATCAAATAAATACATATTACTATTATATAGGTTTATAAAATATAAATTGGTAAATAAAATACAGTGAATAATATCACCATTTATATTTAACAAATAAACATGAAAAAAAAACTTTTTTCTTTCCAGAATCACACAGCAATCAGTCGTGAAATATGAAGAATGGAATACAAGCTTGGTATCAATATTAACCACACTGAAGTAGAGAATGTTTACCTTGCATTTGAAGCATTGTTTGACCATTCTTATGACTATTTTTGTGTGAAATGTGGCCACCATCCAAAGGTCTTGGTCCATGACTTAACCAAGAAAGCAGTATTTAAGTAAGTATGAAAACTGTATAAATTACATTATTAACACAGGGAAATTTACTTTCAATCCTGGCAGTGACCCCTTAAGGGCAGAGATATTTAAGCAGGCTCATGTTACATATCTAGTCACAGAGTAATTATGTTGCTGCTCCCTTACAAAGCACTTTCTTGGATTGGATATTTCACATAAACAGCACTTTTTTGTACACATTGCACATAAACAGTCTCTATTTATGCATGTATTGTAATTAATGTATTAACAGATTTGGATATAATTTGTGAAATCACTTACAGATATGAAGCAAGCAGTGTTTCCTTACCAGAGACTCCTCAGCCACAGGTGGATGCAGAACAGTTTTGGTCAGACATTGAGAGGGAAATTATTGCAAGAGGCATTGTGCGAGGTGGGTTTCATTTTGATTCGGTGGTGGGGGGGGGGGGGGTATAAAGTAAAGTTTAAAAGATACTTAGAGGTACTATTAGAAGTACATTATTATATTATGAAGAAAATATGTATTAAACACCTTGTATTTAACAAAATGATATACATTTCCTATCAGGTGAAAATCCATTCAAGGTTCCACCTTCATACCATCATTGGGCACCATATATTGGCCGAAAACCCAGGAAGTCTAACCAGCTTTACAACACAGAGTACTGCAAGGTACACCAGGAGGAACCGGAGGACCATGAGGCTGTTCCTGAGGAGCTGATTGATCGTCTACTCAATGATGAAAAGGTAATTATTCAGTCATATATTTTGAAGATATTCAAAATGAAAAGGAACCTGGTCAGCTATATGTTCACTTACCATGTGTAATTGTCATTTCATGCAATTCCTGATTATACAGTTTCCCTGTAACATATACATTGCATTGATGTGATAATGGTGTGCTAATTAAATGATTTTATTATATTTTATTATTAAGTTCTTCATGTCATAAAAATAAGTATATTTTTTTTAATTCATTAAGAGCATTTGGTAAATTTGTTGCCAGTGCATGTAAATTTTTGGTTAGGACATTTTTATAAATTAATTTTATATAACTCTGTTTCTGACATATAATTTATGTAGGTTGACACACTACGTCGGCTCTGCAGAATCCTGAAGGTAAACAGTCGAGGCAGTAGACTTGATATTCTGGTGCGGCTACGACAACATTCAAAGTCGAAAGCGAGCTTCAATCATGCCTATGCTGCTTTGCACAGTCACTCAGGTATTTGCCATTAAATCTTTATGTGTTATGTAAGTTAACAGCAGTATTCTAAAAACACTGCTACGACATGAATCGCTTACTGTTAAATGTTAAATTTTAATGTTTAATAGTCATGTCCATTGATTTTATTTTTTATGGAACTGACAGGGAATAATATAGCATATAGTTGGAGACCAATATGAAGAATAATATACTACACAGACAAAATCTGTAAAAAATATTATAGGCTTCATAATAAACTTAAACTAAATGTCAAATTTCTCTTATTTTCAGTAGGATGGCTCTCTTCCACGTGTGTGCATAATGTAACTTATGCAGTTAAGTTCCTCCTTCGAGCAGAGTCGCCACGCGATTATGTGGACATATTGCGTTCGCTGAAACATATACCAACTATCAATATTGGTGACATTGCGCATACTATTGCAAAGCATGGGAACAAGACAGTACCAGGAATGTTCATGCCTCATGAAGGACGCCTTCTTGAGAGCACAGATGCAGCCGTCAAACCATGTCTTCACATTCAAATTACTGACTCACTTAAAAAATGAAAAAATCAACACTGAAATAGTGAAAAGAGTTCAAAAACAGGTTGCTAACACAATGCTGAACAATTGCGGTCAGCTTGTGAACTCTGTATCAACTGCACCTGTGGGTCCAATTATAAAGGCTGCACAAGTAAAAAAGGTCATAATCAAGCAGCAGGGAACAACTGCCACAGCATCATGCTCAGAGGAATCATCAGATCAAGCTTGCCACACAACCTCTGTTTCACATCCCCATCCTAGCTGGTACAACCAGTTCTGCTTCTAATGATTCAGGAGTTTACGGAACAGACATACTGTACAGGTATAAAATAATCGGTGATGGAAACTGTTTTTTCCGAGCTGTGGCTAAAGGATTGGGACAAAGGCAAAACGTCCACATAGCATTAATACAACAAACCCATGAATGGGCCGAACGAAATCAACATATTCTTGATTTAACTCCACAGGAGCTTCGAGAAATTGGAAGTCTGGGTCATCCGGTTGATGACAGAGCCGTGACTGCCCTGGCTCATGTGTGTAGACTGAAAATTATTGTGTGGTGTGATGGTCCGGACAGGCACCACAGGACATTTATACCAATGGATGGTCCTGTGAGTCAGACAGTTAACCTGTTTTTCTCACTCAATGGCCATTATGATCTCTTGTCACATGACAAGCTTCAGGAAAATCAGGAGTATGACCAGTGGTTGCTAAACCGACAAGCTATGGAATGTCTTGATGAAAATGCAGCAAGAAAAATTCAATCAGGCCGGGGGTGTTATGCTAGGAAAACAGGACCAGCACATGCACCTGATAATCAGAGAACCAACAAGAGACGCAGAAAACTAAAATCGTTTAGAACACTCTCTCAGGTGGAAAAACAAAAGAAAATTTTATCTTGGCTTCTGGATCCCCCCCCCCCCCCTTGTTACACAAGTGATGAATGGAGACACCATAAGAGAAGAGCAAATTGAATCAATTCCAGATGCTATTCCAAACCAGTTAATCGACAATGAAATTGATATTTCAGATATTAGGTCATTCATGTCAGATGATGCCTGGGTAGCACTGGAACATTTGTTGGCAGTGAAAAGGAGAACAGCAGTGTGGGTTTGTCCTGAGTGTAAAAAGAACATTCAAGAACACAGACCAAGCATTTCTTGTGATGTTTGCCTTGAATGGTTTCACTTTGCCTGTGCAGGATTTACCAGGGGACCAAGAACTGCGAGTGCATGGATTTGCCAGAGCTGTTTTTAATGCAGAATAAAGACTTTTTGTCTATCAATCTATGTATATATGTGTATATGTGATGTTACATATTTCACTGATAAGGCATTTTTACATTAAATTTATATGTAGGAATGTTAAGTTCATATTTTTATCTATATTTCTATCAATCATCATCTAGAAGTTTTAATTGGTGTTAACATGGTCCCGAAAAAATTGTCTTTAAATGGAAAATAATGACTTTTTTGACAATTGACATCTGCATTTATGTTACATTTTGTGTACATTTTTGTATACACGTTACACTGTTATATATGTTACATATTTCATTGATAAGTTATGGCTTTAGGATTTTTACATTAAGTCCATAAGATAGAAAGAAATTCATATTGTTTTTATCAATCATAATCATATCAATCATGATCTAGACTCCAGTTTTAAAGGTGTCCAATCACCTACCTTTTGAAAAAGAATTTTTTTGTGATTTCTGGCTTCCTCAGTGTATATATTAATGATCTAAGAGTAATTTGGTTGTGAAAAGTTCTTATAAGGCCTTCATGAAGGATGTGTAAACTTGTTTATCAAAAACATGTTTGTAAACACAGCAATGTTGTAGTACAGGAAAAACATCTAACCTTAAGCATTAGGTTGTATATACGCGGAGGTAGAAAGTTCTTGTGGCAAAATGCTATTTGCACATCCAATGTTAGTCTGGCCTGATTTTATGAAAGCTCCAAGGGTTACATTTTGTTAATAAATGTCAGATAGTTGATTGGGTCCCTTAAATTGGTGGTTTCCTGTACTTTTGTATATATGTCACATAATTCATAGGCTAGTTGTGCATTAGGCATTTTTACATTAGGTTTAGAATAAGAGGAACAATAATTATATATTTCTATTAATTTTTTACATCCATAAGCCAAGCTCCATTTTTAATTGGTGCATGCTATACTTGGTTCAGAAAGGGAATTTTATCTGACAAAAGCTTCTCATATTTTTTATGTATAAACGAAACACAGGGTGCTTCTTTCGTTTTTGCTTACTGGTGATAGCATATCATCATCTGTTAAAGCCTTATGACCTCTCATGTTTTATATTTAAATATATGCAAAAAGAGCTGACAGATGACATTAAGAACATTTGAATAACTAATTATTTGTGTGTGTAACTGTGCTACAGTAATGTCTTATGGTTATCAGAGCCAAGCAATTAAGAAATTAATCGGTTTATTTTGTTAAACTTTTCTCTTTTGTGTTTTGTGCCTGTGTTATTTATAGAAGATTTGTCCGATGTATATAATAAAATGTGTATAATATACTTAATGTACACTGTGTCTTGTTCTGACATTTTGTAACCTCATTACATTCACACATTCCATTTAAATAGTACTCTAATCAGATTAAGTCAGTTAATTGGTGTGCAAACAGTCCTCCACCACTAATCACCATACTCGGCCCAGCCCCTGCCTGGCCCTTATCACCATAATCTGCCCAGCCTCTGTGCAGTCATGCATTGCGTGCACTCCCAGACCAACATGCACTCTCAGACCATACGTATATATAAACTCCCTAATCGGGACTTGCCAACACAAACCAGCCATGGACTTTCAAGGCAAGACGTTTTATGGCAGTCCTGCGTACAGTTTTGACGAGCGGCCGACCAAACGGCCGAGGGCTGGCTCACCAACCTTTGGCGATGTTCGTCAAGAAATGAGCACAAGTTATTACAACGAGATGCAGAATGGGCCAGGAGTCACCCTAGCTGACCTGAAAGGGCAGCTGTGCCTGCCTCTGGTCACATGGCGAGCCCCGGCTCAACCATCCAACATAAAACAGCATTTCACAGCAAACAGCGGCTACTTCTACGCGTCAAAATTCATCATGATAGACCAGGACGAATTGGAGGTCAATTTCTACAAGGTGGCCAGCGAAAAATACGGACAGCCTGACCACAACAAAGTGTGCACCCTGAACAAAGCGGCTGTCAAGTCGCTAAAGAAGCTCCTCGACACCATTCATCATTTTGTCAAGGAAGAAAAACCCAGCCAGCCGTTCCTTTTGAGCATGGTGGACGAAATGGACGAACAACAGGAACCTACCTTCAGCCGGTTGGAGTGTCAAGTCCAATTTGACCAGTACGAGAAGATCTATGTGGCTATCCGGACCTGCTTCAATCAGAACTTCGGGGTGCCGGGGGCCAAGAAACCCAACTGGAAACCAGCCCTTGGGGAACTGCGACTGACCAAAGACGAGTGGAACCGGTTTGTCCAGTATGCTTACCTGATTTACAAGTTGGTGCTCTTTCAGGCGAAAAAAGACGAACAGAGGGACTGAAAACTCTGTGAATACATAACCTCCTGCCAGATTATCTTAATAAGGTATACATTGTCATAAACCCGTTATCCGTCTCCCTGGTTTATGTTCCATATCCGCTCCTGACTGTGTGGCTGATACATCCTGTTACATGTTACATCCTGTTATGCGTGTATATTTGTGTGCCTGGCCTCGCTGGTATTTGTGCTGAGCCTGTACGTCCAGTCCCTGCACCAAGCCATACATCCGGTTTCGGGAAACTAGGACGCTGACGTCACTACAAACCATGTTTAAATTCGCCGGTTTACCACCAGCTCATAACAGCACTGACATTCAAGCAAACCAGACGCGATGGCAACCAACTGCGCTTTGAACTTCAATTATGGGAAACCCATCCCCAGCCTCCATCTCCAGCACCAGGCCATGGGTGCGGCAGCACACGCTAAGGTATGGGCTATTACACAGAACCCTTCACCCCACCCACTGATTACTGTATCCGAGAACAGGGAGACTGAATATACCAGCAACAGCACCCACCGTGTAACGCACAGCAAGGTGGACGGCTGGACAATACACAACAGTAAAGAAAAGCTGTATGATACGTACTTTGATGTTGCTGAGTACTTTGAAATTAACAGTCGAGCCTGCCGTGTTCCAGAGTTCCAAGCAAACCAGTTCAATGATACCAATCGTACGGTGCTGACCGCCATGACGGGGGTGCAGTCCCGTGTGAGTGGTGACAAACTCATGCTGGAGGTCAGCACCCGGAGTGGGCGCGCGGTGCTGTACTGGAAGAATGAGGAGGGGGAGAGGGGAGAAATGGAATTGGACCTAAACTGCTTTACCAATGTGCTTCACCAGCTCCCAAGCCTGCTGATGGAAATGGAGTCACACGTCAATAAAAATAAGGAAAATGACCACTTTTTCGGTAAGATCAATTATTTTCACATTCTATTGAGAAACAAGAAAGGTAACGCCCCTTCACTGCTCGAAATGAAGGACGACCTCAGTGTCGTGATACACCGCCAAGCTACTTACCCAGCCTTTGTCAAGCGCATAGACGAGACATATGATATGGACCCGAAATACTTTGACGTGACCAACGAGGAGTGGGGCCGTTTCAACCGGAAACAGATGTGTCACTTACTCAAAACACTTTGGGATTTCTGCCCGCAGCCGCAGACTTGTCACGTGACCCTGACGTAAGCACCATATCGGTTATCTCTTCGTGACTATATTTAGCTTGGATGTACTCCGTGCCATTCATTCTGAGCTATGTGTTTGCTGATAGCAGACGTGTTGTCCTGTGTCCTGTATCCGTTCATTCTAATCGGGCAGTGTTGTTGTATTGCTATCGATAGTTGCTGTGACAAACGCCGTCGTAAGCAGCAGAAAAAATGCCAGTTAAAATCAACCCTGAGTCAGAAAACCAGAACGTCTACCAAACTTCCGGAGGAGTCGACGGGGGGAGTGGTGTGAGCAAAGAACAATTATGTACTTGGGCCATAGCCCTGATTAAGCAGATCAAGAATGAGTCACAGCACCCATGGACGTGGAGGAAGTGTAAGGCCATAGAGAGGGGCATACAGGATTTGGCGAGATACGAAGAAAACACCAGTGACATTGACAACGCGAGCTGCTGTACTTCTGGCAGTTTTAGTAGTCTTTATTGCAGTAGCAGCGGCGAGGACAGTGAAAATCATCAAGGGGATAAAAATAACGACAGGACCAGACGTCATAGACGCAAAAAGAAAACACTTAAACGCTCCGGCATTGATGCTCACACCTCAATTGACAGCGATGAATATGTGGCACTAGACGATCTCACTGACGACAGTGGTCCAAATTTTATAGACTAATACGAACTATTAAAACCTCAACAGTCAACGTGGATGTAGCGACAGGAGAGTTTGTATTATTTAGAAATAAAAACACATCTGTATATATTTTTTTTCATGATTTTATTCATTTATTATCATTAAGAGAGTGTGTGTAATCGCGTATCTGCTTGAAAGTTTCAGCAGCCAGAGCGTTGTTGTAGTCGTAGTCCCCAGGCTTGTAATATTTCTCCACCAGGTCATCCATGCTTGTCCCCGGGTGCGTGAGTTTGAGTGTGATGAATGTGACGCAGTGTTGCCCGCATGTGGACACTGTAGGATCCGTGATGTTTTGCACGTCCTGCTCGTTCCAGTCCCAACGGTCAGCCACAGTGTTGTTGTCTATAAAACGTTGGACCGGTTTCTGTATAGGGGGTAGCGCGTAAGGGTCAAAAAATTCCAGCTCCTCGCCCTTTTCGTGGAAGATGCACTGCCAGTCTCTCCTGAGGTCCCGCTACTCCCCGTGTTGATCACCAGTGCATAAGGGGGTCCAGTCGGAGGTGACGCAGGGTGTCGTAAGGTCAGGTCCCCTTGTATTTTTCCTTCAGCAGATTTTTTAACACACTGTCTAGCTCGTCCTCCCACAGGGGTTTATTGTGATCACTCCCAGCTGACCCTAACATTTTTCTTCGGATCGATGATCAGTTTTTCCTCGTTCTCCGACAGGACTACGAGGGTTAGGGCTTTATCTGTGGCTTTTGAGAAGTTTAACTTGAACGTGATGTTACCAAACTCCTTCAGGTGCTGCCTGTCCTCGTCTCCAAGGCTCATGTCACCCGTCAGGTCGAAACCGTACAGGCAGAACCCGTTGGGGTAATCCTGGAAACTGATGTTGAAAGACATGTTGGAATCCAGACGTTTACAGGTGGTCAGCAGACGCCTATAGGCCTCCCTGTACTCCCGTGTTTCATAGTCCATACGGAGAGGGAACATTGGGTACACTTTTCCGTTTTTGACCAGCTGCAGCTCTTGTAGGTTGTGATGAGCAAAATTATAAGGGCATTTGGTCTTTTCGCCGGCGAAAGCCTCGTTGCTGACTAGCCCACACACCAGTTTCTGTGGCAGGGAACCAGTGTTAAACAGGTTACTGATGGTGTACTGCTTGCTGCCGGTGGGAACAGTGTGTGTGATGACCCTTGACCTCATGACTGGGATAGGTTTCTCCGCGGTCATCAAGGCCTTTTCCTTCTCCAGGAAGGTTGTCTCCGACAGTTTGACGTAAGGCACGAACAGCCTTGAGGACACGACCTCACATCTGACCTCCGACCCGCTGTCAGTCATAACCACAAAATCCTGGTTCTTTTTCTCGAAAGTTAGTATCATGTCCAGACCGTAAGGCAGGTACCTGGCCTGACTGAAGGGGACACACATGGGCACATCATACAGCTTGATGGTATGGTAGTCTGTTTTACCTGACATCTGGTGGTCAAAGAACCAACTGTTGCGGGTGGCAACAGCGTTACCTTCCACAGGGAAGTCGTCTTTGGTGAAACCGTGAAATTGGGTGTTGTCCTTATCCTTCAGGGTGGACTCGTTGACGGTTCCTTGCCTGTAACGTTTCAGGGTGACCTCGTCCATCTCACCGGCCACGTCCTGATGCCAGCCATACAGTATTCCTTGGTCGTGTAGCTGCTGAGGGGTGTAGGTCAGTAGCTTAGACAGGTAGGCTTGATAGGGGTAATTTCCGTCAACGTCTGTGACAACCTTGTGGTTGAGCTTGATGATTACGTTGGACCACAGTGAATGCCACAGGTTGTTGACCACGCTACCTACCTTATCGCTATATGACATGTTGGTTGAGGAATTTTTCTTGAGTGCCACCTCAAACTCAACAAACATGTCATTCAGATCGATATAATGCTGAGGTATCTGGTTTTTCACGTTGAATGTTATGCTGTTATTGTCGCTTCCGGTGTCCGGGTTCAGCTGCTGTTCCAGCCTGTCAATAATCTCGAGCTGGATCTGGGCCTCTCCGTAAATGATCTCGTCGTTCACGACCTTGTCCGGCATGATGGACTGTATGGTGTCACCTGTTTCAGAGTCCATATTTTTTCTGATGTGAGTGTGGGTTGCCTCTCCTCCGGGGTAGCGGGGAATGTTACGACTGTTTTTGTACCGTTTTTCTCTCTCTCTCTCTCAGCTGAAAAATATGTTCCTCTTTCGCTTCACTATTCTCCTCATTCGCCTCTTGGCTGTCGGTGCCACACGGTTCGATGTGGCTTTCCTCTTTGCACCCCTTCTGACGGGTGCCGTCGCTGCTGCCGTCACGGCTGGTAGGTTTCTCTTGGCTAGGGTGCCCAAGGTGGTGGTCACGGCTTTGGTCAAAGTTTTGCCCCCGAGGTTACGGGCCAACTGTTCTGAACTGTCCTTGGCGTACTTGATGGCTTTGTTAGTCAGGTCACCCACAGCGGATTTCGCTGTGCGGCGCAGGTTTCTGCTGCTGAGCAGTTGTCTGACTTTTTTAGACTTTACCAGTTCTACCGCTTTTTTCGCTACGGCACTCTTACCCGACTTAACCAGGGACCTGACAGCGTCGGTGGCTTTACGTGTCAGCCCGGCGCTGACCGATTTCATGCCGCTCCTGAGCAAGCCTTGTAGTCCAGTGCTGGCTGTTTTTTTAACTACTTTAATCCCCACCTGCTTGACCCCAGATTTCACGGCCCTGGCTCCAAATCTCTTGACTCCGGCTTTCACGGCTCTGGTCCCAATTCTCCTGACCCCAGTCCTGAGGGCTTTGCTACCGGCTTTCTTCAAGGCTGTCAGCCCCAATTTACCCAGGCTGCCCAGCAGTCCTTTGCCAACCATGTATTTACCCGACCCGAATCCGGGGGCCACAAACGGCACGTTGCTACCCAGTGCCCCACAGCCGCGTTGGTAACGCCTACCAATGTACCTGCCCCCACTGCCAAGTTGATAACGTTGTCCGGGCATGATTTCGGTGTTTATGCTTTGTGTTGGAGACTCGACATTTGCACTGTTTTTGCTCTATTTATTTAACCTTCCTTAAAATCTTGATCAAGTCGTTTCTGACTTTCCGGATGACCCTCAAGGCCCTTTTATTCCATTTTCTCATGCGTTTACCTCCTCTCCCTCTCTGATAGCGCCTCCCGCTTCCTCTCTGGTAACGTTTTCTGACCATTTCTTTCACATTCACCCATCCACATTCACCAACGCTCACAACTTATTTTGTGTTTAAAAAAAAAAACAAAAAAAAAAAAACAGAGAAATGTAAATAAGAGATAGAAAAAAAACAACTTTATTTTGTTATTCATATATATCAGATTTTAAAGCAGAGCACATCAAAACAACCCACTGGGAGGAGTCTCAGAGCAGTACTCGGCGAACGGCTCTTCGGGATTGGTGATTTCTCCGGTGCTGACGTTAATGTCATTCCCACAGTCCTCAGCCTGTTTTTCGATCCCCGCCTCCTCAGCTGCCTTGTTGATGATATTGCTGGCAGTAGTTGCTGCGGCGACCTCTTTTGTCTTCTTAGCCTCTTTAATTTTCCTGGCTTTCTTAGCCTCAGCTCTCTTCTTAGCAATCTCTCTTATGTTAGGTTTTTGTATCCTGAACTTTTTCCTAGGGTTTCCAACTTGAAACTCCCCGTCAGTATTTTCTTCCTCTTTGACTTTCCTCTTAACCCCTTTGCTTTTTTGTTTTTCCATGCTTTTTTGCATGGATTCCAGGAGGTTGATGCCAGTGCCCATCTTCTCGGCCTGTTTTTCCAACACCTTGAATGTGTTGGTCAGCTTGTCGGTGACCTCATTGTCCATGATGCAAAGGCGGGTGATCAGGTCCATCATCTGGTCCTGGGTCTCGATCTCAGGAACGAAGGGTCCGGTTAAATAGGTCTTGATGAGATGACTGCCTGGCAGCTCTTCATGCATCACGGATATGATGTGTTTCAGCCCCTCCACGGCTCGCAAGAGGGCGTCCATGATCTCAGCCCTCCCGGATATCTGAATCAGCATGGTATGCCCAACAACCTTCTCGTCATCACTCTTGTTTGTAGGTTTGTTCTCCATCACGATGTGTATGCGCCAGTTGTCGCGTTCAGAATGACAAGGGAGCGGTCTGCAGACTATAGATAAAAGGTCTTATGAATCACTGTTCTATTTTAAGACCGATGACGTCATTCACGTTTGGTCTATAAATACCCTTTGGATTTCCCATGACGTTATCACATCCGGTTTTCTAAAAGAAAACAGTGACGTCATCACTCCATGAAAATCAGTCATAGACACATTTAATGACCTTACGGTCGTGGGCTTTGACACGGGTAAACACTTTTTTCTTCACGCAAGTCCCCTTTGGAGCAGCTTTTCTCCGCACGGGCGGAGGTCTAAGATGATTCTTTTTCTTCTTCTTAGGTAGGTATTTTTTCCTTTTTTGTACAACAGATTTTCTCTTGCCCATTTTAGCCTCTCCCATGGTATTGATTAGCTTGTGTATAGGGTTGTTCAGATGAGAGAACCTCCCGATTTGTATGGTCCAGGCGTCCTGCAACGACTTAAACCCGCGGGCTGGGTCACCGTTGACTGGCACCAGGGCTACATTTCTGGGTGTAGCCGCCCCTATCATCCCCGCCACGGCTGCGGCAGCCTCCACAGACTCAGGGCTTGGTCCAAAAGGTTTATGAGGAGTGTTTTTAATTCTCACCATAACTTGTATTTGACTGTTTTCACGGTTGTTTTAACTCACATTTTGCTCATCGTCTCCTTGTCGCAGCATCCAGCGCTTTTTTGACCCCGAAACCAGCTGCGCTGCCTACAGCCCAGAGGGCCGCCGCCTTGCCGATAGCCGGGAGGGCTGCTGCTAGGAGTGGGAGAAAAGGGAGCAGGCCACCTCTCCTCCTCCTCTTCCTTCTCCTCCGGATGTTTCTACTTCTCCTTCTAGGCATTCTGTATATTTCAATCGCTTGATAGTCCCCACGGGTTTGATGTTCCACACCTTTTTGTGTCCATTTTCACAGTTTGCTGAACATGATCTCTGCACTAACCAACCCCACTTCGTCATACGGGGATCTGGTGTTTGACCAGATGTGAGTGGTGCTCATGTAGTCTACGTAATGGCCCGCTGCCTTGTTGATCAAATCCTCCCCCAGAGATCGCAGTTTACCCCCAGCAGCACCCACCACTCTCAACAGTTTACATATGACGGTGTGAGGGATCAAGAGGGCTGGTTCAGAACCGTCTGCAGGGAACAGCACCCCGATGTAAATCCCATCCACTTTGTAGAACTCCCCATAAGGCATTGTGTGAATGATATTCACTGAGAACTTTGGGGCTTTCTTCAGGGCCTCATTCTTCTCAACCACCATCATCGCTTTCTCAAGGTACAAGGGTATGCTCTCCAGCGCCGCCTCCAACATGTCCATCGCTGGGTCCCTTAGCTCTTTACCACTACCGCACACGTCCATCTGGTTCGGGTATCTGTGACAGAATGCGCTCTCAACCGCAGGCGGAGTATTTTTTATACACAGCTTCTGCTTTGGCACGGTACAGGTTCTCCTGTATTTCCTGGGCATATAGCAGGGGGAGCCTGTGGTCAGCGCCCACAGGCTCCACCTCGAAAACATCGGCCCTTTGACTGCTGAATCTGACTGTTTTGATTCTCAAATGTTTCATGATATCCACGAGCGTGGTTTCATTGCTCTGCCGTGACACGTCCGTTCGCTCCATAGCGCTAGCTTATAAATGATACACCACCCTGTGGCTTGAGGTGAAAAGTGCAGATAACGCGGCCTTCACCCGACTTAAAGGCCACCCTTTGACCTTTCTCGTTACACAAGAAAACATGTATGTCAGACAGCCTGTTTCGGTTGACTGGGTAATAGTGCAGGTGGTCAAAGCCTTGGGTGAACATGTGCGTATTTTCATCTGTGACTGAAAGCTCCGACTCGTGTCTAGGATCAATCACTCTGACGATATCTGTTTGTTTATCTCCGTACACACTATTGTACACCCATCCAGGGAGCCTGACCTGCACCAAATCTAGCATGTCTCCTTCCACCCTAGGATGGGATATGGATACCAGTGCGATCTGGTACTCTGTCCCCCTAGTGGTAAGCTCCGCGTAAAAATGATTTCTGTACTCGCTCATCACATTGTTTGGGTAATATTCTTCCGAGGCGTCGGAGAGGGTGGAGATGTACAGGCTACCGTTCTCATCAAGCACCCCCATCGTTTCTGTTAAGTTTCGACTGGAAATGCAGTGTGGCTTCCGGTTTGCTGCTCAGCTGTGCGGGGTACTGCAGGGGTCTGTCTAGCGAATCACGCACCTGGACGTGTATTTTGGACACTTCTCGGATATATTTTAGTCTGACGTAGTCCAACGTGTTGAACTGAAAGAAAATAAAGTGTTGCATCAGTACCCCGTCACCATCCACAACATACTTAAGCACGGGGGCGTGGTTGCCCCCCAACACAGAGTTTTCCACTAAACCGTCTGCGTGGACCCAAAGCACTAGGAATCCTCTGTTCGGGTTTACAGGGGCGTTGTGGATAGGTCTGAAATTTACGCTCATCCCTATATCTTCTCTTTTGGCAAGTGACGGGTTGTGGCTTCCGGTCCCAATCGTTAACTCGGCAGGGAAGCCCAGAACATTCGCCAGCGGTTCGTTGAGGGTCAGGGTGGTTTTGCTTTCGTTGTTAAACTGGAACTGCACATGGTCTTCCGTGTCTGCAATTAACTGTAGGTCACCTAATCCCGTTTGAAGAAACTTCTTTAATTGACTGATGAGAGATTTTGCCGTGTAATGCCCCTTTGACAATGAAAATTTCCTCTTCCATTTTTTTGCCGTATTATTCAAGGTCACCACCATTTCACCTTCGTGGACATTATAAAAGTACCGTGGGAGGCGCATGTCAACCAGGGCGACCTCCCATTCGTCCCGTGGTTCCAGGGGTATGGGGTCGGGGAGGATGTGGGGTTCCCCCATATTGATCAAACGGCTAAAGCTGGACAGGCGCAAGGATTTAGCTGGTCTGAAATGCAAGGTTATTAGGCTTTTTTGCCCAGCCCTGAAGGGGACGCGTTCCCCATTGGGACCTTTGATGGATATAGACACTTCGTCCAACTTCCGCTTCCCGGGTTTGATGCGGTGGTACTGACCGTGTCGGATGCAAATGTTCGAGATCTGGCGTTCTTTCGGTGCAAATGGGCGCGTCACTGTACGCAACTGCAATCCTTCTTCCTCCAACGTTTCATGTAGATAGACGTGCATCTCGTCTCTCCCCTGCCCCGCCCCCAACGTTTCAGGCATGAACACTGAGGTTCCGAAAACAACCGGTTGGCTGTCTATAGCTATGGTGCTGGTGTCTTTCTCCATTTTGTTCAGTGTTCTTTTGAACTTGATTTGAAAGGAGGTGGTGTATAACTTCCTACCCCATGGTTGAGGTCGGACAGATAAAGGGATCACTTGATAGTCAATGTAATTCCCGTAAAAAGCCACCCTTCCTCCTTCCTCCAGTACGGCACCAAGCCACACCTCCCCTGAACCCTCTGTGTCATCCACTTCAGGCCACTGGAGGAGCCTGTGCGCATAGCCCGGGCTCAGCACTACGTGTACCAGCTTTGTACCTGCGGGTATTTCTCGTTCCAACCTTTTAAATGCAATCACCTACTCACTTTCAACAAAGGTGAACTGAACCTCATGGTAATATTTCTCGAGGTACTTTTTCAAAGGGATGTACATCCCTGTGGTAATACCATGTGGAATGTAATGTCGTTCGGGGTTTTCAGTGTCCAACATGTTTTTCACCCACAGGGAATTGTCAGCTGCGAAGGGTTCAAACCTGTCCATCGGTAATCCGGGGTCCAGGTACTGGGAGAGTTTTTGTTGTACATGATGTAATACTCATTTAAATTAGGGACATAAGCCCCCGTGTACTTGAATTGGCTGTAAATACGCCCTCTGTGGTCTATTCTCAGTTCTTGTGTGACACTTGTTGGTCTGTTGTGATTTTTAACACGCATGATAGCCTGCATGCCACTTACCAATATATTCAAGGTCCTGTACAATGTGACGGCGAGATCTTGAGGGGAAGCGGGTATAGGAAAAAGGTGATGTAAGATTGTCCTGTTTTCTGGGTTGCATAGTTCCATTTTTAAGGGTTTGGCTAGCGTGGTCCCCTCCTCCTCTTCAACTTTTTCTTCCAAGTGAGCCGGGACGTTCAGGTCAGTTAGCGCCACCTCCCAGTACCCACGGGGGTCTAGCTTGATGGATTCCGGCAGCCTGATCTTGAAAGCAGCAGACTTGTTATCAGGGAAATATTGATAGCTGGCGTCAGAAGGTAAGATAAGACTGAAATCCGTCATGGTTTTGCTATATTTGTCGACTCCTTTTGATCTTGGGGTTGGGGACGATTACTCCCAGTACAGTGAAGAGCAGCCCTATCCACACCTCTCTCGTAGCACTATCTTTGTTGAGCGAAGATAGGGACAGGTTTATCACCGCCGCCAGCACCACTGTTACTAAGACAAAAATCGTGCAACTGAACATCATCAGGTTGCGGGCGTCTACCGGTTTGTGGTTGTTATTTGTGGTCAGAGAGAGTGATGTGTGATCGCTTCCGGGTTCGTTGCTTGCCATGTTTGTGATTAAGTGGGTTTGTAGTTTATCAGAAAGAACAAACACAACAGAATATGACTTAAAACGTTTTATTAAGACGAGGTATATAGAAGTCTGACATTTCTTTGCAACGGGTGAACCAGTAATACAGTTCATTTTCTTCTTGAGCGTCGAGCTGCACTTTATGCCCTCGCCAAGCACCATTAACAGTACATAAAATGTAAAACACGTGTCGTTTCAGGTCGTGAAGTTTACGGTAGGACGTGATGTTCACCCTATTTTTCTCGTAGTGTTCCTGACAAGCGTAGTGGAACGCCCTCATCACGTTGAATTTGTTAGGTTTGGCGAACTTTGTGAAGTAATGTTGTCTCTGCCAAAGCCTCGCCATGCAGAAATAGACCATGTAACGTTCATTCACATTAGTCATCTGCAGGCTGTCTGTGAACAGCTTTCTGTCCATCTCCCGGAAACTGTTGTTGCTGATGGGCTGTAGCAGTAGGTCATAAAGTTCCCTGTCATTGGGTGGGCGGTAAACGTCCGGGTCGTATTCTTTTCGTTTTATTACCTCGTCACCAGGGGGCACTGCGGTAAGAGGAGGTAAATACTCTAAGGTCTGACCGGTCATTGTACATACTATGAATCCGTCTTCTGTTTCTTCAGTGGGACACATATAAAGAAAACTGTTGTAGATCCCGCAGATGTGATTTCTGTTATGTCGAGGACAGGTGTAACACAGGAACTGCCCTTTCGTGTCATGTTTTGATACAAGGACACAGCGTTCTAGGTAACACAAGAAGGGATTGAAAGCTGCCCAAGGTGGCAGCGGGGAGCTCAGTTGTCTCCTGATGTGGCTAACGGGGGAGGATTGACTTTTTGCAACTGCTGTCTCACCCATTGTCCCTCGATTATTTCTCCCTTCAGGTCTTTCAGACGGTAAATTACACATGGAGTTTTGAGCTGGCGTTCCCATATCACAAACACCTCTTCCTGCCATCGCGGCGTGACACCCTTCTTGAAAGTTGGCTTGAAAGTGGAGATAGTGACGTAGTCCCCTACCTTTAAATAGTCTCTGTCACTGTCAATGCGCTGCAGCTGTTTCTCAGTGTGCTGAGGATACAGTCGATCCCAGAGGATCTGTTCCATTTCCTCTCTTGGCTCGTGGCTCACCGCCTGCGCCGGGGACATTTTGATACTGGTATGTTTGCGGTGGTTGTAGGCGTTCACGATACTCTCCAGTATATTTACCCAGGTGCGTTGACCGGTCTTCATAAAATAGCGCCATATCATTTCTTTGATGGTGCGATTGAAGCGCTCCACTAGTGCTGCTTTGATCTCAGGTTCTTTACTATGGAAAAGTTCGAAGGAATAATCTTTTTTTAAGGTAGTCCAAGCCGGCCCACGAAACTCGTTGCCCTGATCGGTCTGGATATCTGTTGGGTGTCGCCCAGAGTCTTCAAATATGTCTCTCATAGCAGCTGCCACCTCGGACGAGTTTTTGCTTTTCAGCGGTCGGGCCCAGGCGTACCGAGACATCACATCCACCACGGTCAAAATCATTTTATAACCATCGTTGTACGGAAAAATGACTCTGTGTGACATGTCGGTAAGATCAGCTTGCCACTGCTTATCGATAGACCCCACAACAGTGCGCATACGGTCGAACACCCCTTTCCCATGTGGAGCGGGGCGCATACGGACGTATGCTTCTTGCTGTCGTAGGTAGCGCCATGCCTGTTCCCTTTTCTGCTGAGGCTTGCCTGAGAAGGTTTTGGCGAGTTTTTTCAGGATCAGCGCCGAGTTACCACTGTAAGCTGTGTCGGGGTGACGCACCGTGTCGTACAGGATTGCGTTCCTTTCTTTTTCTAACTCCATGAGAACAGGGGGGCTAGATTGTAAACGTTCTCTTCTTCTTCAATGTCTTTAGGTATTGCTTTTTTGGTCTTTTTCCGTTGTTTTTTATTCCTAGTGCTAAGTGGTGACACGTAAGACGTACTGGGATACCCCTGTTGTTTTTGCAGCTGTTCATATTCTTTCTTTTGAGTGTCAGCAATCTTGCTTGTCATCTTCCTCTTAGTGGGCTTCTTGCTGGGTACAGCAGGTTCAGCCGAGGTGCTGATTTGCTTTTTTATCGATATTGGTGCAGCAGAGGGAGAAGCTGAAGGAAGGAAAGGTGTTGTGGTTGTAGCTGAGGTAGGGTCGGAACGGAACGGGTCCATACCACCCCTGTAAGTTTGGTACATATCATGTTGCTCTTTCATGAGCCTTATAAACTCAGCTTTAAGCTTCGGGTCATCTGGGTTTTCTTGCATGGCTTTTAGGAGGCGGTTGATTTTCGAGTCGTACACATTCATAGCAGCAACGGAAGGTTCGGGTGGGGGCTGACCTTGAGAGAGTTTTTTCAGCAGGCTGTCTAGACTGATAAGCAGTTCCTCATCCACAACACGTATCTTACTCATCTTGTTCTCCAGTTAATTTTTCACCCTCGTTTTGATTTGTGTCTGGTGGTGGATTTTTAATCGTTTTTTGTGCAGAGTTGTGGTTCACAGCAGGACAGTTCAGGGCGCTGACCACCAGGCGGGTCAACTGTTTACCTAAAGAACCACCATATTTCCGGATAGTTCGGCGCCTTTCCATTTTAGATTTAGCTTTTCCAACTACTGTCAGGTGGCGCCTCCGTCGCCTTAATAAATTGTAAGTGTCTTTGTCCAGGTTGAAGTTTCCGTCGCAGACGTTCCTTGCCACCTGGGACATGTAGGTGTAAAATCCTAAGGGAGCCCTGTTGATGAGCTGGGAGGCCTTCTTGGTCCCGGCATTGTTGATTGCTTTCAGCAGTTCCACCCAGGGAGCGGTGTCGTTCGAGAATTTATCCATAATACACTTCTTCTACAGGCAGTCCAACCCTTGCTCCACCGTCCGAATACTGGGTTGTATCTAGAATAAAGAAAGAGTGCGGTTGGGTAGAGATGTCTTTGTATACCCTCTTGATCAAGTCTGGTTTGTCCATTAAGCCAGCAAGGCGCATAATTTGTGCTTTCTCAGCAGGATTCATGAATATGATTTTGTAGTGGGCGTTGACTGTTATGTCACGGGCTGTTTTTCCCTGGAAGAAAATGTTCTGCACGATAAATATCACCGACATGTTGCGATGGTGACTGCCGCGCATGAACATAGTAGCCAGTCCAGTGTTTTTACTAACCTCGTGTTGAAGGTCATCTAAAACGACCAGAGTAGGGGTGGACCCGTCCACATGGTTCATCACCTCGTCTAACCCCCTCACGAACTCATGCACCAACCCCTCGTCTCTTAATTCATCGTACAGACCCTGCCATTCCATATAGGCCCATATGACCTTTTGGGGGTAAGGCTCCATGTATTTTTCCCTTAGGATTTTCTTAACCAAATGGGATTTTCCGGACTGGGAGGGCCCTGCGATAATTATGTTGCAAGGATGTCTAAAACGGAAGTCCATGACTTGACTGTCTTTGGTTATCGAGGTCAAGAGATGTTTCATATTAGGGACAAGCTTTGGGAAACCGTTAGTTAATCGGTCATATACCAGGTCAGGGTTTTTGATCAGATCGTCACGACTCAGAGCCATGATCACAAACACAAAATCAACCAACATACTGACAGACACGCAAAAGCCCAATCACACCGCTTTTTGTTCAAAAGACAAGAAGGTTAATTAAAAATGACTGTTTATTTACCAGTTGACGTTATAATTACATATTGAAAAAATATCATATTGAGTGACGCAAAATGTTGTTTTTTATTTCAAAACCAAGTTGGTGATTTAAAAATGACTGTTTAAAAGACGAGTTGACATTATATTTACATATGATTTCAAGTGCTACATTATATTACAAATATTCACATTCTCAAGTCGTCTTCAACAAAACTGTTACCAAAATCTCCCTTTTGGGAGAAGAGTTAAGATATTCTTTAAAGCAAACTTCACATTGTATTTACATATAATTTCTAATTTCTACAACAAGTGGTTTACAAGATGACTCTGTACTTAATCTCAAAACCTATCATTTTCTAAAGTCATGTTTACCAACTCGTCCAAGAAATAAACTTGCACGTTCAGAAGACGATATGACATATAATATACATATATTTTCAGGACTCAGTTGCTGACCCATAAACAAAACAAAATGGACGAGTTGACGGTTTTAAAACACTTCAACTAGTCTATGAAATATATTAAAAATTTAACGTCCTTTTTGAAGGATGAGTTGGAAAAAAAGAATTTAGTAAAGGTTGAGTTGGTATATATAATATATATAATTATCTTATGACTGCAAACGCTGGTTTATTATTATTAATTTTTTTTTATCTTTAAATAAATTTCATATGAAAAAGGCTAATTTGAATGATAACAGCTGTCATCTGTGTCATCATTTAAATGAAATATGTCAGATAATGACGACCCAGATGAACAGAACATTAGATCATCTAAAGGCGAAAACAATGAGGGTGAGGATGACAATGGCGATTGTGGCGGGCTGAGGTGAGCAGGCGCTGGAAACAACTGAAATGAACAAGAGTAAATAAATCTATTAATGTCCACAATAATTAATTTACAAAATAAACCCACCCTCACGTTCAGTTGATATCCCTCCCGCTTCCTCTCTACGGTCTCGTTCGTTCCCAACCCCACTAATGCCCATCTCACGGAGGACATCATTATCGTCCTCTGTTTGTGGTAACTGTCCCCCTGTGGTTGAAGCTGAAGCCGGAATGTCGATTGAGACGTCACCCGGCTCCAGTTTTTCATAAGGGGTTTTTACTGGACGCAACCAGGTGTCCAACGGTTCGGTGGTTCGCCGATCGGACATGAGTTTGCGTTTAACGTAGACCGCAGAAAAGGCATTTTTTTCTTGTTCATATGTGACCATTTGTTCACCCAAGACCCTGATTCCCCTGTTTGTGATTTTTGGAATTTCGTCATTAAGATATACCCCTTTCATCTTTTCATACACATTGTCAAAATTTTTCTTGTTAACCCCCTTCAACCCACTCTTTTCTCCTCCTGTTAACAGCCGCATAGAATAACACTTGGAAGAAAGTCCCATCATGCCCAAGCCCACCTGCTCCAACTTGAACAGGCCAGGAGTTTTTTGGTCGTGTGTGAAATGGTCACGGCAGCACTGCCGTGGAAAGAAGTGCATCTCAAAGTCAGGCTCCCACAAGGACTCGCAGTGGGCCCACAGCATATCACGGAAGCGCTGCTCCACACCCGGTTTCAGTAGGGGCAACCACGGATGCCAGTTCAGGAACAGGGGGTGCCAGTCACCGGTGGACCGACCCTCACCTCGCAAAAACTCCTCGTATTCCGGGGGTAAGCTGTGCCCAAACGCAAAATACAGTGAATCGGTGTCCATCTCAACCATCTCGAACATAGAGCGGGGCACATACAAGTCCAGACAGTCATAGTAAAACTGCATCATGCGCAGCTTTGCATACTGCAGTGTAAAGTACCCCAGCTGCTTGGGTATGTCGAATGCAATCGTTTCGTGATTGAATTCGACCTCATAAACATCCGCAGTGACCTTTGCTGAAAGCCTGAAATCAGGTCGGTGGTGCAGGGTAGGGAGGTCATCGCTCGAGTAAAAACTGTTGTGTCGCCAGTGCAGTTTGTTTAAAAGGCTGCTGCCGTAAGCCGAATTGGCAGTCAGCTTTTGCTTGGCTGCCGCCGCTTTCTTTGTGTCGTCCAGCGACGCCTGGCGGCGCTCCTGGGCGATGTCATCAACAAATTTTTTCAGGCAACGTTGACCTACCCACTCGACCGCCTGGTAGACGGTACGCACAACAACACCTTTTTTCAACAGCCAGCGCAGGTACGGCGACGAGATGAGACACCGATCAACGCGCATACCCCCAACGAGCGTTTTGACAGGTTTCTGAGATGATTTCGACCTTTCGATGTACTCTCGCATTGTGTCCCCGCAGTCGGCCATGGGGTCGACCTCGGTCGTGACAAAGAACGGGGACATCTCGCTGAAGTAATCGTACAGCCGGGACGGCACCTCGGCCTTGACCTCAAGGGCGCCGAAGAAGGTACCGTCCATCACAAGGTCTAAGAGGGCCGGCGTACTGACAGGTCCCTTGAGTCGCTTCTGTCTGTATTTCCGGTAGCAAGCAGGCAAATGGTGAAAAAAACTTTTGTTTTTTACCTGGCACTCCCAAACGCGCTTAACCGTCATACCGGTTTTCTCTTCGATGAAATTTATGCGGTCTTCTGTTCGCTGCAGGCGTTCTTTACGGAGGAGCTTTTGCTCTTCTGTAAATTTATCCACCGTCAGGAAACAGCTGTGACCGTGCCAGTAGCAGCCCAGGCATTCGATGAGAAAACGGGATTCCGGTATATAGGCGTCTACCGTGAAGGGCCCCACCTGTAACTGCCTACCGGTGTTAAAGAGGTGACGCACTTCAACGTCCTCTGAATCGGTTTCCATTTGGAGCAGCGCATCGCGTTCGAAGCGGGAACTACTTAAAAACGAACCAGTATCATGAGGAAAAAGGCAGCGACCATCAGTGAGCCCAAGGTCCTCGGCCTCATGACCCAAGAACTCCTGGTCCGTGACAGTTATATCTTTAGCATCAAGCTTAAGCGGTTCTGGTTCAACCGGATTATCTGAAGAGGTGGAAGCTTGTTCAAGCTCATTAATGCAATGGAGCAAGTACTCCTTTCCAGAGAGTTTTTTTGGTGGTTCAAGCTTCGAACTGCTTGGTGGGCACCACACCACCGGCGGGCCTACGGGGAGAGCCTGAGCATAGGCGTAGGGGTACAGGGAATTTGCATCGTAACCCAGGATGGACTTACACAGCTGGGACCCATTTCTCAATGCAGTTTCGTCTTGATAGTGATAGCGATTGAAAATGATAGAAGGCCCCCCAACCAAATTTCTAACTATGAGGGATTCGAGATGCGGGTATATTTTACTAGTCAAGGAAAACCCTAAAAACCCGTGGTGCTCAGAAGCTGCTTTGTACAGCATAGTCCGAGCCACCCCGGGCAGGCCCACACAATCTTTCAGAACGTCAATTTTGTAATTCTCGTGGTAATATGACATCCAGTTTTTTTACAGCCAAAAGAAATGGGGCCACATCCAGTTTATTGTAGTATACCAAAAAATCCTGGAATGTCTGCATATTTTCTCGACGCCAGGCCTCTTGGAGCCCAGCATAATTTTGTGTTATTTCCTCTGTTGTGTCACCCAATGTGTTTTTCTGTTTCACAGCAGAGTAAAATGCCTCAACCTCCGGCAGAGACGGAAAAGACAGCTTGTCGTAGCTGTCGAACCAGTCATAGGGGAAGAAGGATTTTGACTGGGGGGCCTTTTCAGATATTAGAAAGGCGTCGAGGTTAGTGTCAGGCGAACAGAATTTGTAAAGGTCTAGAAATAGAAGCTTATCCCCGACCTTGAACGAGGTGTACGCTCCACCCTGTTTTATATATTTGATGTGATAATCCCCATACTCGTATGGGCGTGAATTCGGGTCTCTATTGTTATTTTTTTCTTGAAGTGACAATTTTTCTTGTTCTAACAAATAAGGGACCAAGTGGCGCCTTATAAGGTTAAGTCGTACTTAGCCGAATTAAACCCCAAAACGGGTAGGGTGGAGCAATACTTCTGCAGGCGCTGCCTTACCTGACCCAGTCGCGTGAACCACGCCCTGGTCCAGCGGGCTTGGCGTTCCTCTGAGGTCTCGTTCAGGACCGTGGTGTATTTGTTAGTAAGGTCTCGGTTGCACGTGGCTTCGTCTTTGTTTTCCCCGTCATAAGCCCAGTCGTTCTCACCGTCCTGTTGCTCATCATGCATGGTGCGGGTTGTCAACCGTTGGTCAATCTGTTCGAACACCGCTTCGAATTTACGATGCATGATGATGGAGTATGCCCCGTGCAGTCTCAGCAAGAGCTGCACGAAACTGCGCACCAAGGCATCGGGGTCAGTGTCCACCTTAGCCCAGGTGTATCCCTGCCGGATATTGCACGCTACTGCATACGAGACTGGCGTGTGGTCTTGTACGACAGTGGTGACCTGTCCGGCCTTTCTGTTTGCTTTAAGCAAGAGCGACTCGAAATCGTATACAGCATAGAGCTCGTTAAATTTGAGATCATCATCGACCTTTATGCCGTAGGCAAAGAGTTCATCCCACAAGCTTACCTTCAAGCTGTGGTATCCACCAGGGTAGGAATATTTAGGTTCCTTTTTGCCGTCGCAAGAGAACTCATGATTATACAAATGTTCGCTCCGCTTGAAGTTTCTTTTACACCCTAAGCACACAAAATGCTTTGAGTACATGTCGATGTCTGTTATGTACGACAGGTGCCCGGTGGGGAATTGCTCCGTCAGTTCGGCCCCGGACCCTGGTGTGTACACATTCAGGTACATCCGGTCACCAAACTTATCTTGTGTCTTATAAAAATGTTTGGCTTCCCCCTCCTGGTTTACATAGTACACGTCAATGTTGATTTGAAAAAAATCCTCGGCCTCTTTTAACTGGTCCGCGTCCAGACCTTGAAAATCAGCTAGAAGCCCTTTGGCGTCAAAGCAGGGGACAGCCCCTGGCCCATCACCCACCCTCATCAATGAGGTGGGGGGCGTGACTTCGTCCCGCTGCAACCACCACAAGCAGAGCTGTTTTGTGTCCTGTTCCAGGGACCGGAACAGGCCTTGCCTACCGTGTTTCATCAATAACCGGTGGTACGCCAGGCACCGAAAAAAACAGAGGTTATCAGCGGGCGTTTTAAAATGTGCCTTCGGGTGGACGAGCAGGTGCGTCATGCTTTGGCGCTTGTTTTTCAACCACAGAGGGATATGGATATCCCGGGCACCCCTCATGAGGTACGATGTCTGGAAGACAAAGTACCTCACGTTTACCGGTGTCACCAGTTCCCACTGTGAATCTTCACGTCCCCTGGTGAGCATGGAAGGCACATCGTTCTTGAAAAAACGTTCGATGACCTCCTCCACGTCTGTCCGACGGTGTACATACACAGGGGCGTCACGCTCACTCATGTGGTTTTGCACCCCGTTTATGTTATCGTTTTTGTCAGTGCTGGCCTGAACAGTGTCATGGTCCGGTCTCCACATTTGAAATTTTTTGTCTTTTTTATGTTGAAGGACCCTGCCCACCCCCATACTGATCTTAAACTTTCTCGGCGCGTCATCGACGATCTGGTCTAAGTGCTGGCGGATCAGGTCCGGGGTGATTACCTGACCAGCTGCCAACGGGAAATTGTAAGTGTGGGTTGGCTCCACAGGTCCGTCGTCGTTTTGGTCAAGGTCGTGCTCCCTGGGAAGGCCGTGCAGAGACCTATCGGCCAGAGCCCTCTCTGAATAGAAGGGCCGGAACTCCCTGAACATGTCGTCTGCGTTGTTTGTTATGATCCGCGTAAACCAGTCTCGTTCCCTGTCACTGTCAAAATGTCTATGTGCGATATATGAATGGATGTAAAACTGCTTAGAGTCAGAGAAACGGGTCCCACAGGTGGCGCAGGTGAGATGCTGCGCCCCCTGTTGCCCGTCCTGTCTGTTTACCCCTGCACCCATCACCCGAGATGCAGCTTCTCTACGACGGCGCTGTCTGTTTTGCACCAGTGCCTCTCGCCTAGCCCGCATATGCCCAGCGTTTGCAGCCCTTGGTTTAACGGATCGTCGCCTTGTCAAACCCTAAAACCCCAAATAAAAAATCCAAATAGTATCATTTTTTTTTTAAAGAACAACTAATTTTATTACAAAATTTAATTCTCAATAACAATTAAAAATTTAAATTAACATAATGAGACCCCACCCACCAGCTGTATCCCCTTGTATTTCTCAATTTATACCCCAAATTAAAAGTAACACGGATAACTTTGTAAAAAAATGATTTAAAAATAATTATCATTCATTATTATTATAATCAGTTTATTCATATAGATGCACAATATTAAATGAAGTTTCTTTGCACTTGACAGTTATATAAATACAATAGGTTATATGACATGAAAACAAGTAATACAGATGTTAGATTTAAAACTAATTATATACACATTTACATATGATAAAATCATAATTTAATTACAATTCAAATTTTAAGTCAACATCATCAGACCCCCCACCCGCCAGCTATACCCCCTTATATTTCTTAAGTTATACGGCGCCAGCCCCGTCATCCAATTTTTAAACACTGAAAATTCCCTCCTCTCTTTCCATTGAAAATAATATCCTAAATCTCTATTGATGTCTTTAATTTTCCTTTCTGCAATTAAAAAATATAAACCCCTAATAAACTTAAGTCCATAAAAATCTTCCAAATCCTTTTTTAAATAAAAATGCACCCCTTTTCTGCCCAGGTGCTCCATACGGCACCATCTAGGATCTGAAAAAAGCATCCTCTTCTTTATGGTGAGAGGAGTCTCAGGCGGGAACTGTTAAAAATAATAGAAAATCCCACTTAATTCTCCCATGCAGCAGCAGCATCACATATTAATTTAAACAGTTAATTTCTTATTGTATGATTTAACGGATGAAGCAAAATTGACTTGAAACTGTTTTTCTTCATCATAATTATTTTCATCACTAGTATCCTATGGGCAGCTACAGTATGGTTATAACTGTTCACACAAGTATCAAAATCAACAAAGACTGATTGTCTGTTTCTAACCTCACGCCTTGCTTGAGGTGCGAAGAAAGCGCTGAGGGCCCGACTACTTTGCGCTCCCCGTGGAGACCCTTTGTCTGGCTAAAAAAAGAAAATCAGGAGAAATAATTAGTCCAAAAATACATAAATAAATCAATAAGTAAAATGCCTGATTCTCAAGCACCGCCCTTGCCCAAATTTTTGTATTTTGATTTTCAATGGAAAAAAATAAATCGCCCGCCCGTCATTTACGTCATGTTTTCAATCGCATACTGCATAAGGTTATGTGGTTTTGTTGATGGCAATGCATAAAAAAACAAAAAACAAAACAAACAAACAAAAACAAAAAACAAACGGTTAAATTTTTAACTCACCTCCTCATCGTCAGAGGGCGCTGAGGGTTGGTGGGGGCTTCCCCGTGGAGATCCTTTGTCCGGCTAAAAAAAGAAAGACAGGAGAAATACTTAGTCCAAAAATAAATAAATAAATAAAATGCCTGATTCTCAGGCACCGCCCTTGCCAAAATTTTTGTATTTTGAGTTTCAATGGAAAAAAAAAATAAATCGCCCGCCCGTCATTTACGTCATGTTGTCAATCGCATACTGCATGAGGTTATGTGGTTTTGTTTATGGCAATGCATAAAAAAAAAAAAAAAAAAAAAAAAAAAAACAAAAACAAAAAACAAACGGTTAAATTTTTAACTCACCTCCTCATCGTCAGAGGCCGTTGGGGTATGAGGTGGGCTTCCCCGAGGAGAGCCTTGCCCGTTTGGGGGGAACTCAGATTCACTGTCCTGCAAAAAAGACAGGAGGAGATATAATAAGATAAAAATTAAATAGATAAATAAATAATAATACATGAAGAAAAAATTATATGATTTTATTAAAATTCCCTTTTTTATATAGTACTTCTACTTGTTTTTAATGTTTACCATGCTTTTCCCATAATCATGTAACATTTATATCGAAACATTAAAAAGAGAAAAAGTATAAAAAAATTTCCTGCTCCTATTTATTTCCAAAAATGTGAATGATTACCGAACCTAATTGTTTGCCTGATATATTCATTTTTGCCCCCACCTCTTTGTTTAGCTTTTTCATATATATATTTACAATTAATTATAGATGTGTTATTTATTCATTTATTAAGTTTATCACTCACCGAAACATACAAGTATCCGTCCCCCCATTGGCATTCGACCATGCAATAAATCTGATTTTGATGTTGGTCGCAGTTCGGCGGTCTCTCGGCCCACCTCTTTTTCATATTTTTTCCTTTCTCTTCTTTGTCTTCCTCATCTGAGGAGATGACAATGGGGTCTTCACAGGGCTTTTTGGCGGAAGACCCTTCCTCCTCATCATCGACCAGTGCCCTTTTGGTCGGGCGTGGCCCCTCATTCCAAAAACTGCACCCAGCTACTGGGGTTGGCGGGCGCGCCGGGGCATACTTGATGACACTGGCGTAGGAGACGCCGAGAGTAACTGGCCTGCTGGTAAGCAAACCAGTAGGCCTAGGCGTCTCCTTATCACCAGTGGCCGGCCTCTTGTCCGAAGGGCTCTTTTTTCCCTACGGAGAAAAAAAAATATGAAAAGCCTGGGACCTACACCTCTCTCTCTCACATGCTAATTCTTACAATTTTACAAGCATAAATATACATTTTCTATAATACCAGGTCAATAGTGCAGTAGGGGATCTTGAGCAGTGATGTAGTCCGGACTATACCCTCTTTTTTTATCATCTAAGACTTACACCCAGGAGTCCTTAACTTGGACTTACCTCAAGAAATGCATTTGTTCGGACTCTCTGATAAAAGGTATGTGATCAGCCTTTACATGCTTTAACAGAATTTATATAAAGCAGATTTGGATATCTATACTATTACAAGTGTGAATTAGAAACAGGGAATTAAGGTGTTATAACATTTTACTTCTTTGACAAACACGAATTACTCAAATGTATTTATAATGTTTTTAAAGATATTTCATAAAGAAATCTTATATCAATTGGACTCGAACTCCAGACTTAGACTCAATTTTTAAAAGACTCTAGCTCTAGCTCTAGGAGCTTGACTTGGACTCGAACATCAAGAACTCGGATGTACGTTTTTCTTCTCTACTTAGACAAAAAACAAAAACAAAAAAAAAACTTTTATGATTAGCATGGGACCTAAACCTTCCTCACATGCAGATTCAAAAGGGTAATAATTGTTTACTTTTCAGGGTTAAAAAATTATATAGAGGTAAAGAAAAAAAAAAAGAAAAAAGGTATGGTTCTTAGGCTATTTTTTTCAAGGAATCAGTGCGAGAAGGCGGGCGGTATTTTTATTTATTTATTTATTTAATTTTTTACTTGTATATTTCGATAAAAATGTCATATGATCAGGAAAAGCAAGAAAATAACAGGATCTTTTGCTGAACAGGTAGAAGCACTGTATACATAACAAAGGAAATCTTTTCAAAATTGTATTATCTCCTTGAAATATGAATATTGAAAAACAAATTTTTGATGCGGGGTGGTAAAATTTTTGGGCGGGCGGTGCCTGAGAACCATGCCTTTTATTATTATTATTTGCCTTACATATTTGTTTTTTAATTGAATAATTAAATATATATGTATATATAAATACTGATCTACTTACTTTATGCATCTTCAGCTTGTGTTCTTTGCAGGCCTCCTTTGTGGGGAACCAAGTGTCGCAAAGGACGCACTTCAGATTGAACTTCATGTTGTGTTAGCGCAAAACAGGAATGACCGGTTAGGCAGAAATAAGCTGGTATGGTCTGTTGGGCGGGACACAATGTATTTATAGTGAACTGTGACGTCACTGTTGATAATCTAAAAAAGGGTGGAACCCCTTTCCCCTTCATGCACTGAAGCACTGGAAATAATCACCCCACTGGTTGACTTTCACTCATATCACAGCATTTTCAGCCGACCCGATTGTCGACCAGGATCCGCTCAATTATCGCCAGGATACTAAAGACAACAGATGTGCTGGGGTCGTCAGTTAGTTTAAAGACAGGAAAATATTTCCGGTTGAGCTGTTACTAATAAGTGGTCTGCACTTTGGAGTACAGCTCAAGACCCAATACGAGGACATATATATATATATATATATATATATATATATATATATATATATATATATATATATATTATTTATATATATATGACAGAGGTTATATGGATAAATATATATATATAAATATGTATGTATGTATGTATGTGTGTATGTGTCACTCATATCACAGCATTTTCAGCCGACCCAATTGTCGACCAGGATCCGTTCAATCATGGCCAGGATACTAAAGACCACACTATCAATCCGATCCTAACCACAGAAAACTGCAAATTTCACACATACACAGCGCTCCATTACAAATTTACTTATTTATTTATTCATTTTTTATTTTTTAATTTTATTTAATGTCATCTCGCCCTTGCATGTAACAGCACCGTCAGGGTAACCGAGGACAATTAAGTCATATCTAGACCCTGAAACGGTTCACAGACGTATATCCTGTATGGGCTGTCACTAATTAGTGTAATGGATTTAGGAGCACAAACTAATCTAAACAGATGTGCTGGGGTCGTCAGTTAGTTTACTGACAGGAAGATATTTCCGGTTGGGCTGTTACTTATAAGTGGTCTGCACTTATGAGTACAGCTCAAGACACAATACGAGGACATATATATATATATATATATATATATATATATATATATATATATATATATATATATATATATATATATATATTTATATATATATGCAGAGGTTATATGTATAAATATATATATATATATATATAAATATGTATGTATGTATGTATGTGTCACTCATATCACAGCATTTTCAGCCATGACAAGTCATATCTAGATCTTGAAACGGTTCACAGACGTATATCCTGTATGGGCTGTCACTAATCAGTGTAATGGATTTGGGAGCACAAACTAATCTAAACAGATGTGCTGGGGTCGTCAGTTAATTTACTGACAGGAAGATATTTCCGGTTGGGCTGTTACTTATAAGTGGTTTACTTATGAGTATTTATATATATGTATATATATATATATATTATATATATATATATATATATATATATATATATATTATTTTTATATATATATATAATTTATATATATATATATATATATATATATATATATATATATATATATATATATGTCAGAGGTTATATGTATATATATATATATATGTATGTATTTATAATTAATATTTATATAATTTATATTTATATATTATTTATATATATATATATATATATATATGTCAGAGGTTATATGTATAAATATATATATATATATATATATATAAATATATATATATATATATATATATATATATATATATATATATATATATATGTATGTATGTATGTTTCACTCATATCACAGCATTTTCAGCCGACCCAATAGTCCATCAGGATCCGCTCAATTAGCGCAATGATACTAAAGACTTGAAGATACTAATGATCAATCTAATCATACCTCCAGACATACTATAGGTATATATATATATATATATATATATATATATATATATATATATATATATATATATATATATATATGCTGGACAACGGTTGGGGTGACCGATGAAAGGTTATTCGCTCGGTTTCTGGGGGCCTGTGCATGGAGCTGACCCCAGTTTTCCAATTACTCATTAAGTCAGGGCATATACATCACACACACGAACACAGCCCACGTGTCTGGAGTATATATATATATATATATATATATATATATATATATATATATATATATATATATTGATTCATGTTTTAGCTCGGTGACATCAGCGTCACCATTCAGAACATTCCAGAACGACCACGTGGTCTTGTGCAATACTGCGGTTTCACGGGCCACAACCAGGCCAGGCAGATGAGACAGGCTGGCTTATCATGCCCTGCATTTAGCAACACACCTCCAGTTGAACAGACATCCTGTGGTCGTCCGGAACCTTACCCGACCTGCAGAACTTTCCAGATGTATAACCAAAGGTCATCATCTTATATAACCAGACGTCTGGTCATCATCACAATGTCACCCTTACATTTACAGCTATCAGATATCACCACAACATACCAACAAAACAAACACAGGAGAGGCCTGTTGACCCAGTTGGCCAGATGTTCCACTTGACCCAGTTACCGCCCACCAGGTCAACAACCCTTTGTTTGTAAACAAACCCGGGGACAGGTGCACTCCAAAGGTCATCAAGTACAAACACTTTAGTAGGTACCTAGCCATCACTACTACCGAAACCGTCCATAGGTTTAAAAATACAAGGTGAAACCATACAGAACCGGTTTTCCCGGAACCGAAACCAGTTTCGAATTTTCGAGTGCACCCTAATATGTAAGTGATTGAATTCCATTTGTGAATGCATGAATAAATAGTACGTATTTATTAAATCTAAAACTCATTAAAAAAATTACTGTGGGGCTGTGAATGGCAAAGGATGATTTAATTCTACATAAAAAACGAGTAAATGTAACAATTAAAGTGCAACTAGCTATCATGAACACAGTTTAATGCATGTGATTTTAAAATGTTTTTCTTCATACTTATGTACTAGGCTTAGGTTTTCAATTTAATGGGTAATTTTATTTTGTCATGCTATATACAAAATCATATCAATGCCAGATAAAATTGTACAAAAATATAGAATAAACTGGTTTCGTCTTCAGTTTTAAATGCCCTTAAAATTATCACTGGCATTTGAAAGTATTTCAAGGCATTTCCGTAACTTGCAGTCAAATATGCAATGACTAATAAAACATTTGCATAAATTACTTTTGGTAAAGCAACATATAGCATCTGCATTTTCATTTGATGCATCATAATAAATTTTCAGAAGCCAATTCTGACACGTAGTAATGTTATACAGACTATATAAAAATGTCAACATTTATTTAATGCATTGCACATGAACTTCACCATTTTTTTTGTATTTTTGTCACCAGAGGGAGCTAAATGCTTCCAAAATGTAAAGGAAGTGAGCTCAATAATGTTGAAAGTTTAAAGTTCATGAAGTCCTCCCTTATTCCTCTTTTATCTTCTGAATTCGATGTGAATGTCATTGGCATATTTTTGCAGAGAGGGAGAAAAACGAAAATTTAACAGTATACTGACATATATCGATACGTCATACCGGATATATGTCAGTCAAAGATCTGTGCACATATTTGTTCTTTGCGAGTTCGCGTGTAGGTATGCACGCGGGATTGCGTTAACGGTGATTCCCATTACCGTCGCCGATATTAAGCAGATGTTTGAATACCTGAACAGTGCGCTTATTATTGTAATAAAATTGCTACTCTGATAAACTTCAGTTAGAAAAGGCTGATATTGAGCTTAATTGAGGATAAAAGGGATATACCTGGCAAGCACAGTTACAGTAAGTTATCAATCAGTCATGCTCTAGTTCAAATCTTGATGCATGTATGAGTAACCAGGGAGGCTTAATCAAACGCCGTATTATCGCCCAAGGCTTCAGCGTTGTCTTGGTTACGTTTTCATTTAGTTGGTATGCATTTATCTGTCAGAATGCATAACAGGGGTTTAATTTTGGGCAGCGAATATAGAATACCTCAGGCACCCTGGTTATCAGAACGTCCTAAAGAGGGCGATACATTTGATGGGGATAGAGAGGAAAAATGGGGTATAGTCTTTTTGGGGTTCATTTTAAATAATAGAAGAGTTGTGATGTGACTTGTAACATCTGAGTATCTGACTGTTAGGTATGTCTTGTACCTATCTGACGTCCGGTACTGTTTGATCTGGAAGAGACAGAGATATATGTGATTATTATAGATGACATTCAATGAACATATCCATGAGCACTGACTCGAACCAGCGACCATGTGCAGAGAAGTCCTGAGCTCTGCCAATGAGCTTCGAAGACTTGTTGAATGTTTTTGGAAAATGGGGGTATTTAAGTTTAGACAAAAGATGTTTATGCGTGAATGAGCATGAGTTGGTCTCGTTGTCAAAGTGCTGGGGGAAACCCCAGTTGTGATGACCTCATTTATAGTGGGCGAAATCGTCCCTAGACCAAATCGTCAATTCATATGTTTGACATGGAAATGTGTAGTAGGCCTAGTAAGACAAGGTACTAAATAGATATGAAAGTGAAAATGGTAACAATGATGTAAATTGATGAATGATAAATAATGTGGAATAATGATGGGGGAAGACCCCCAACCCCCCTGTAATAGGTAGAATGATAATAATGAATGAAAAATAATGTGGAATAATGATGGGGGGAGACCCCCCAACCCCCCCCCCCCCCTGTAATAGGTAGAATGATAATAATGAATGATAAATAAAGTGGAATAATGATGGGGGGAGACCCCCCAAACCCCCCCCCCCCCCCCCCCCCCCCCGTAATAGGTAGAATGATAAGAATGAATGATAAATAATAAGGAATAATTGGGGGGAGACCCCCCAAACCCCCCCTTGTGGGAGGAATAGATGAATGATAGATCAATGAATCAGTAGGAAAAGATCGTAGAGAGATGGCACAGGAACGAAGTGAAGTGTAGCAAGATAGTGAATGGATGAGATTGTGTGAGATGGTGATTCCTGATGACGTAATGGAGAAATTAGGGGAAGCCTATGGCAACATGGCAGGGTTGGTTTAGGAAAGACGGAGGGGGAGGAATACAGGATACAAATGATAGAAAACTTAGAAGGAATGGACAAATAGTTATTAATGACGCTATGTGTTACTAAATACATACATCTCTTGCAATAGACAGGGTGGGCCAGTTATGTTGGCCGGTTCAGGTGCCTGAGGTATTCTATATTCATACCAATTTAGGTTGAAACTTTCAAAGGGCAGCAGGGCTTTGGGTACCACAATAGAACGCGGGCTCCACCATAACAGGAGGAAAATATATATTAATATACATAACTGTGTAGTTTGCTGCCGACGGTGACGCAACAGGAATCAGGTCCCATTGCGTCAGTCACTGAAAAAAAAGCAATTTAGGAATTCATTCTTATGGGCTACTGTAAAGTCCGTTCCAGCACCCCTGTCCACCTGTTTTTTTTTGCGATTATCTCTACATAAGACAAACTTGCAAAATAATATTTGCACCAATGGCATATTTGGTACCTTAACTACTCAAAATATAAATATTAATCACTTTACGGCCTGGTTGACATATCTCATATATATCTGTGGCGTCCCTAATAAGTGGCCATTGTTTATCCTCCTTGGATATGGATATAAAGTAATGTGACGTAACAGTGAAGCGCCTGCACGTGGAGAATACAAGTCTCGCTGTAAACAGGGGTCGGGAGCTCTTGATTATTGGTCCCATGAATATGGGCGCCTCTTTAGTATGTCACGTCTATTATGACGTCATCACTAATCCCTGATATGCCCATTTCACAGATTAGTAGCACGATTTCGCTACAGAATAGACTTGTTACTCATAAAATGCTTTTAAATTGTTTACAGGAAAATGACATAAGGTACGCTATTATTTCCATAATATAGTTAATTAAGCTTTTTCCTCTTTCTGCCCTGAGATCAAAAAGTTTGGACGTTCTTTGATTATAAAAACAATAAACACGAAAAAACAGGTGGACAGGGGTGCTGGAACGGACTATAGTTATCTATAAGGATTATGAGGCCCGAGTATAGAATCCGGTCTTCACTTTCCAGGATTGGTCTAAACTGAACGGACTGTCTCATATTAGTCGTAATCAACATAAGCCATGACATGCCCGATGATATGACATTGACATGCCTCTTACTTTTCCATTACATGAATCCTAAACCTCATCACGTCCGTCCGTAAACACCCATAACCTTTACCTTGTCCATGTAGACGGGATTCTATACTCGCTCCGATTATGAATATATGTATGCTCTTACCCTTGTACTCTAGATATTCCCTCAACCAGGCAGGTGTGTACATATCAAATCCAAATGAGTTAAACTGTCATAGGCCCGACGCCATGTTCAATTTAATCTCGCTCAACACAAATTTGTCAACTTAACCGTAAACTATCTGCAACAAAGATGTGCATAAATAAGGCCGAAAAAATAATAGGTATGGTTCTCAGGCACCGCCCACATCAGTTTTTAACCCCCGCATCACAAATTTTTTATATTGATTTTCATTAGAAACTTACAAATTTTGAGCTGCAGCCGCTCGGAAAATTCTTTCAAGAAGATAAAATCATACAATTTCCTTTGTTATGTAGTGCTTTTACTTGTTTTGAAAACTAATTTTGTTAATGTCATGCTTTTCCCTTATCATTTTTATTGAAACATACCAAAAAATTAAAAATAAAATAAACAGCCCGCCTGCATATATATATTGATTTCTGAAAAAAAGTGCCTGAGAACCATACCTTTTTTTTATTTTGGCCTAGAAGGTCTGTATTATTTATATATTGTATGTTTTAAAGGATCTCTATAATATTTCCTATATATCTTCTTTAAACTTCAAACCACATAAGCCAACACAATGCCATGGAATAAAATATGGAAGTGGCCATATAGGTCAGGTCTGCCAAATGAACACTGTCCATACGCTACGCATGTAATACCACTTTGCAAACACGACCTCTCATTTTTACTATGTACTAAAGTCCACCTACGTAAATTACTTAATAACTCTCTCCTCACCAATCAGTGCCAAAAATGACCTTTAGGAAATCCACTTTTGCTACTCCGCGCAATATATGCTCCGGCTTTCCGTTGTTAACCCGCCCACGTATAACAAAGACAAGCAATACTTTGCGAAGTTCTGGAAATCCCTTTTACATGCATTTTTACAGACCATTACAATAAATGCACCTGTAATACCCACACGTCATGCGTTTCAATAACAATGATAATTAAGTGTCTAGGACTAAATTCCTGTCATTACATGTCAAGGTGATATTTTCTGACTTGTCTTTATTACAACCGGTATGATCACTGTAAATAATATAACACGTACATACCTTAACGGTTACGTCCCTCATGAAATTCAGGAACAAATCGCCTCCAATATTCCGCTCTCGCCTCATGTAGACACTGGGGTAGCCCGTTAGATGTTCTTCTTTGACACCCATTTTTGGCATTGTCAGACCAGGTTTAATCTTTTGCCAGGTACCCTCGATAGCGTTTGTGTGACATCCTGTCTCGGGATTCTTAAATGTCACACTATGATTCACCGTCTGGTGAATGTACCCAAAATATTTCAGCCTGTCATATGACCTCCAACAGTCTGAGTGTATTATTGATCCCCGGGCGATGTGCTTCTGTATAAGAGGAATCAAAGTATCTGAGCTCCGGTCAGGAACCACGAACATGAACATCTTTTGTTTGTTATCTCTCTCCCGACTTCCAAAGACCCACCCCCCTTTTACGTTATGTCCTCTGTGATATTTGCGTTTACCGAATTTACTTTCATCTATTTCTGCTTTAACATTTGGTCCACAGATCTGCACCCCTTCCCTACTTTCTCTTAAGAGAGTCTCCTCACACACTTCTCTACAAAAAGAAGACAAGTCCACAATAGTGTTGGGACTTGCACCTGTCTTATACACGATTTGGTTATGTGACTGTCCTGTACACCATAAATATGTCACTTCTAACACCTCCTCCAGTGTCAGCTTTGATAACGAAAACCATGTCCCATGTCGTAATGACAATTTCATATTATGTGGAGTTGGACTTTTTTTTAAATCGCCAGTGATCATTAATCAGTGCTCGCTACTGATACTAAATGCATATGGTTCTTACAGACAGGGCAAATTGCGATTTTTCGCTATTATGTCGTGCTCCATCAGCCATTTTATTATGCATTCTTTTGAGACTAAAATGTCACGCATCAATTTTGTATGGGTAACATGATTTAACTCTCTATCTACACCACCTTTGCTGTTACTCCTTCTGCTATATGTGCACTGCGCACTAGCCTCTGCTGTCAAAACAGGCTCGAGATCTGTATAAACATACCGACCTGACACTAGATTCAGTCCCACCACACGCAACTGTACTACTCGGTACTAATGACCTTTCACACACCTGTCAATCCTCTCTGTTTTCTCCAGTATTTTTTTTATTGCCTGGTGTCCTCTATGTTTGCGGGCCTTCTCCGCTTCCACCTCCTCTAAGGTCCGTTTACAGGATTTCTCACCCACATGGCATCTTGTAATACCCTCTAATTAACGAGGTACCAGGTCGTCCCTCCGCCATGGTCGATCGTACTCTGTGCTAATACAACTGCCAAATGCACCTATTCATTATAGAACAATTACCCCCTGGTCACATGATTACCTGATTACAAAATGAGGCCAGCAGGCAACTTATAATTTTTCTTTTGATTATATAATATGGTATAACATTTATTTCACTGAATAATTATAATAATTTACAAAACCATTAATGATGTAGCAAGTTTTATGCTATATTATCATGTTGTCCTATTTTTTAGGCAATTTCATAACTTTTACCATTATACGTACATCGTCAAATGCCCCCACACATGTTTCCTCTTTAACTCTCCACTTTATCTACAGAGGGCGCTATTTGTGCAACCAACACGTTAAAATATACTAGCGACATCTATTGTCAATAGCTGGTTTTAGTTTTTTCACACTAGTGTTAAATACCCCCAGATTTCCAAGCCCTTCAACTCGCCCATTTCATGGCGCTGTTGGATACGCATCGTGTTACCCACACATGTTACCTCTTTAACTCTCCACTTTATCAAGAGAGGGCGCTATTTGTGCAACCAACACATTAAAATATACTAGCAACATCTATTGTCAATCGCTGGTTTTAGTTTTTTTACAATAGTGTTAAATACCCCCAGATTTCCAAGCCATTCAACTCGCCCATTTCATGGCGCTGTTGGATACGCATCGGACTCTCGAGTGAGCGGTTGCTGGTTCAAAACTCATTCTGTGATCACGTCATCATATGATAATATGTATGTAAACTAATCATTCATTCCAATCTCTCTCTCATTTCAGATATCACAGAACAACATTCCAAGGAACGTACAGACACAAGCAGAATAAAAAAGAATACACAAATAGTCTGAACTATTCTTTATTTATATATTGTATGAACCCCCTAAAAAACTGAACCCCAGTTTTTCTCTATCCCCATCAAATATATCGCCCTTTTTGGCTACTTCAACTAGCGAAGCCCTTATTCTATAGTGGCTCCTGGCTTTGTATTTCAAGTTTTCACAGGCCTACCAAAAAATTACAGGAGCGTCTCTATTAGTATTATTTTAATTGCCATCAGTAGAATATTTACGTAGAATATTGGGTAATGGTATTGAATAGAGGGTTTTTCCAATAAGCCTTATTTCACAACCTTTCATCCAGATTTGTGATGTCACGCGAATTTATATTTTTATATATTTCACTCGAAAATCTGGATGAGTGGTTGTGAAATAAGGCTCATTGGAAAAACCAGCTATTCTACACCATTACCCAATATTGCAGGTAGAATATTTAGTAGCATCCTAAGGTGGTGGGGGGGCTCCTTTCTTCGACCCCTCCACGTGACCAGTTCCAGGTGACTTCAGCGAACAGGGTACCTGCACCTGGTCACAGGAAGGGACCAGCTACCTTCGGGGGTCGGGGGGGTCAAGGATCGAACTTAAATAACAGTATCGGTACTGGTCTCTGTACATAGATCACAGAAATTAGCCTTTAGGAATGGGTAGAATGATTTTGTGTCTTAATTCTGTCAAATATGCACTTAATATGTACATACAGTCACTCGAACAACATTTACAATTTAACTATTATCCTGGAAACACTCCGAGATACATGATAAAGTTCATCAGTAGCAGCTTAAAGCTTTGCCACTATGACGGCCTCTGTGTTTGTAGCAGAGTTAAGTCATTCAGGTTTACTTGCTAGTTGCTACCCATTGCACAAAGCACCTCATAGAGAAATACATGCAGGTTATAATACTAATTTACGTTACATAATACTGTATATGAACTATGCATCTGCAAAGTTTTAAATTTAGTATTTGCAGTAGTACCTTTACAGGAACAGGAATAGACTTGTAGTATAATTTAGCAGACTTAATGTGTTACATTCACTGAAGTACATTCATATATCTCTTATAGCTTTGGTTAAGTTCATTCCTGCCTTGTATACTTGCTGAAGTACATTCCTGTCTCATTACTTGCTGAAGTATAAATTTTTCAGCAGTGAATGCTTGCAGTTGATGATGATGAATTACATTCCTGTGTATGATTTATCTGCTGAAGTACATTCTTGTCTTTTATATTATAAAGTACATTTATGTGTCTTTTAATTTAATCTTTGAAATACATTCAGTCTCTGTCTATTTGCTGAAGAACATTTATGTTTCATATTTTCTTTTCAGGCATGGATCAGCACTGGGTGGCAGAATTGTTTCAACCCAAATTCACAATATCAAAGCAAAACCTGACACAGGAGCTGACAGAAGGGGATGAACCAGGAAATGAGGACATCCAGAAAGCCTTTGATAAAGTTGCCCATAGAATTTCTCCTCTGGATACTTCTGCTATAAAAAATGTTTACGAAAGGGTGCACTTGATGACCCTGCTCGAAGCTGAAGAGCAAGAAAAGAGAAAAAAAGAGCAAGCTGAAGGAGCAGGTCAGTTTCTACCAGTCTTTCAAATTAGGCCAAAAAAAAAAAAATATTGTTCTCAGGCACTGGCCCCATCAATTTTAACCCCCCCCCCCCTAGTAAAAAATTTTCATTTTGATTTTCATCTTTCAAGAAGATAAAATAATACAATTTTGATAAGTTTTCCTTTGTTATGTAGTTTTTTTACCATTTAGAAAAAAAGTTATTATCATGCTTTTCCCTGATCATAACTTTTTTAATGTAACATACAAAAAAGGTTTAAAAAAAAAAAAAACTTGCCTGCCTACACTGATTTCTGCAAAAATGTGCCTGAGAACCATACCTTTTTTTTAGCCTTAAACTGCAGCTTTTTCTGTCGGGGGAGAAGTGTGGGCGGTATGTATCACCAAATTGGTGACAAATAAGAGCATGGTATCACATTGTGCATCCAGCTCCATATTTCAAACATGCGACACCCATTGTCTTTAATTAACTGATATTTATATGATTTCAGCGGTTCTGGCTCAAGGCCAAGAATCAGACCAATAAGAGTGGTGTTTTGGTGTAATCAGTCCAGGCTAGAGTAATCTGAGCAGCTTTAGCATGTTTAGAATATGGAGCTGGATGCACAATTTGATTCCATGCTCTCATTGGTCTGTAACAAATCTTTGCTCTGTGTTCATCCTAGTGTTCAGACCCAGTGAACATTGCTGCACAAAGCAGCGGTTACACAGAAGGAGGTCTGAGATGAATCCAGTGTATTAATAAGTGCTGCATGAGGAGTGTATCCTAAAGATGGATTTACTCATTGATTTATGAGTTCACATAAATTCTTGGTGTTAATTCATCACATCTTGCCTAATATTAAGATTTCCAATTCTTTAGCAAGATATTGATGTGATATAGCATGGATGACCATTGCAGTGTATTTGACCAGTGTCACGACTCCGGTAGGCTTACAGTCTTAACAGTCCTAACAATACTTAACAGTATAAATGCTTACCAAGTAGAATATCTATGGCTAGTAGCTTTTGCGATCACATGGCCTGTTCATAATGACACTTTACAGTTCAATCATCATGTAATACCAGCCCTTCTAATGTTATCTTTTTCAGGATCGAGGGTGTGAATGGACGAGAATAGAGAATTTTGTCAGAATCTGACCCTAATGAATACCATAAATTAAACACTAGTATCCCTTTCAAATTTTGCTAGAAGTCTAAATGGAGGGTAGTGAGAGTCATTCACTTGCAAGACAGCATTCTTTCATTTTATTAAATTGTACTTACTTGAAAATTTGTTCAAATAAGTTGTGTGCCAATTAATTGGTAATTGGCCGTTTACTTTCATAATTGATTAAAGGGGCCCAATCACCCATAAAGCATGTTGAGTTAACACGAAAAATAGCTACATCCCTTTAAAATAAATCTGTACCTGCCAAAACATTGCCCTGAAACCGTTTGCTTTCTCCTGTAATCAAATGTTAAAAACACTGGACCAGGCTTGATGACAGGTGTCAACATAAACACAGCGCATGGGGCAGCGTGCATCGCTGAGCCAAAACACGTGTAAATCAGGAGATGCCTGGTCTGACTTGGCCCAAAAAATGTAATACATGTTTCTGCTGGGGAAGACAGCATGTTGCCCCTCTTAATCTGACCTCGGGTGACGCCGTCTTGTTATGGTAAACAGACTGTGTTTACCAAAACACAGAGCCATAACATGGTGTTAAACAACCGTGTGTGAGGTACTGAGACTATGTGCTGGGATAGTTTTGCTGGGAAACATTTGTACAAAGCAAAACTGAACTTATAGTGTGAAAGAATAGGCATAAATTAGCTCCTGATTATGTCCCTTTAAAACGATTGCATTTTTGCATAATTGATCATAAACAATTATTTATGCAAATCCAAGAAGTCATATTATCTTGATATCAGAGATGTAAGAAAGGCAGGACACTAAACAGAGAATATAGCATTAAACCTGACCTTATGCGGTGAATAAATATCAACAACTCGGCCATTACCTTGACCTTTCAGCATGATGTACAAGTGAGACTGAATTTACTCGGTCAATATTTAGGCAAAGATCTTTAGCATATTTCATGACAATATATGGTACATAAATAAATAGATTTATTATTGATCATCAGTAATTTTTCATCTGTCAGTTATTGAGTATGATTTTACAACTGATTCTTTCCACTAGTTCAAACGTAGTATTAAACAGGGGAAGATCCAGGGGAGGGTCAGTGGGAAATAACTTTTTTTGCACTGTTTTTCTCAAATTATTAAGGCTAAAATCCCACTTCCTTGAGTTCTATCAATTGGTATAAGTTATTCAGACATACCTTCACTAAATCCTCAATTTATCCCTAAAAACACCTGTTTTTTTGCGAAATCTCCATTAACTAGTGTTTGGAATTGGTTGTAATTTTATGATTGACAGGTTTGGCAAGTTTCTGTCATTGCCATTTCTGCCGTGGGTTTCTGCCCGGCAGCTGCAGTGCAGCAGAAATGTATTTCTGCCATAAGGGCAGAAAAACCCTGAAAACAGAGATAAAATAAATATATCATAGCTAACCAATTTTATATTTAATACAGCAAATACAGGGGGGCTTGACTGATCACTCAGTCAGATATAAGCTAAAATCAAGAAAGTTTCCTGCGCCAAAAGTCGGAGGCTTTGTTAGCATCATCACAGTCAGCATTATGTCATGCATGAAAGAGCACATGATCTTTCCACATCACTCTCATCAGTAGGAACCACTGAACTCAGGCTTGCCCACCCCTTAGATGCCCAGCCGTAGAAGAGCACTACTGGAGCTAGGCTCTGTTACATCATTTCAGGTACCAGGGACACAGGAATGACTATGTAAACAAGTTAATGCATATCAGCAAACCTTAAGGGCTGAGATAACGACATTACCTGAGTCTAGCAAGTTCTTGCTTGAGCAGGAACCTACAGGACAGTATTGGCTCCAGAGCTGCAATTGCATAATCCCAGTCAACTGGAGATCATGCATCCCTTACACCTGAAAATTTGAGTCAAGAACAGCCCTGTGACTACACTGCTCGAGTCACAACAGTTGTTATAAATCTCTTAGTCATAAATATTGGCAAATTTGGTTTTAAGCAAAGTGCTTTTTTCAGCTGGCAATTAAAATCTGTTTATAATCCTATTGCTTAATCCTCCCCTGTCCCTGCCTAGAACTTTCAAAGCTTGCTTGTTACAGAAAGTGAAAAGGCAAATTGGGCATTATAATCATTGACTATATTGAATAAAATGACTATCATTGTATCCCCAGACAAAGTCGGGGGATACTATGTTTTCATGACAGTTCCGCCACCGCCACCACAGCCTCATATAAATCTTGTTGGCACGATAACTCAAAAATATTTCACAGATCTTTACCAAACTTGGTATATGTATAGATATGGGTGAGAGGACGACGCCTATTTAAAATGAGGTCATGACCTATTCTAGGAGAGTGTCGTTGACCTTGAATAGGTCCAGTTTGGGGGAAAATCACACAAATTCTTAAATATCTCAAGAAATCTTGCTTGGATTGATCCCAAAAAAAGTTGATCGAAGATCATGGATAGGGTTGTCATGTTCCAGAAACTGGTGGTGCCACCTATTATTCTTTACTTGTTTTTGTGCCTTTTAATACCCCCAAAATTGCCACTTGACAGTACTGTGAGCATTATAAGTCAAAAACTAATGGACAGATTTCTTTTACATTATGCATATACATAGATATGGGTTATGGGTGGATGTTTATTTAAATTGGGGTCATGACTTTTCCTATGAGAGTGGCCTTGACCTTGAATAGTCCCATATTTGGTGAAATTCACACAAAATCTTTAATATCTCAGTAAGGGATACATGGAATGATCCAAAAATCAAATTGACCAAAGATCTTGGATAGCTTTGTCTTTTGCAGAAGACAGGTGGCTAGGTCAAGTTCAAACATGGATGACCTTGATGCATTTTTTCAAGGTCACAGCAGCGATTATGCTAAAATGATATTTGGGCAATAACTCAAAATGATTTTGTGGCACAGTAACCAAACCTACAGTTTAGATGCATCTTATCAAGGGCTAGGCCAAGTTCGAATATGGATGACCTTGATTCATTTTTCAAGGCCACAGAGGCGATAACGCTGAAATTATGTTAACTTTAATATCTCACTGAGGGATGAATGGATAGGTCCAAAAATCAAATTGACATAAGATCCTTGATAGCATTGTTTTCTGCAGAAGAAAGATGGCGCCACCTTATGTTGTTTTCTGGCTGATATGGTGTTATATATTGATTGGTGAGATATATAGCAATTTGGATCTTGACCTCTCCTATGAGAGTGACCGTTACCTTTAATATGCCCATACTTATAAGAAACCATAGTGGCTTGGAAAATGTCAGTCTCTGCATCTGAATTCAAGATGGGATCCTATTCTTTGAGGCTGGGGAGAGGTGGGGGGTTAATTGTCTGTGGATACTATGGCACCTGCTGTGCCAAGAAATATCTAGTTTCTTATAATATTAATAACTGAGCACTTGTATTTAAGGCAGCTGTTGGTTTATTAAGTTTACTGTCTCGTGTTAAAATACAATATATATTTTGATAATTCAATCTGCCATTTCTGCCTGGCAGAAACACATTTCTGCCTGGCAGAATGGTTTTCTTCCTCATTTCTACCCACAGAAAACCAACTATGATGATTGATCATTAGAAAAAAGTAGTTGACCTCTACCAGCCCATAATCTATAATAATTGGTTGTTTAGAAGTATGAACTTTTGAACCATATATAGGCTGGTGCATCATCTCAACTGATATGTAGGCCAAAATAATGTCATAATTCTATAGCCTACCTGTTTACATCTGGTTACTTAGGAATTAAATGTTTTAATAGTAAACACAGACTTTTCTCCAGTTTGCTTGCATAATGCACAAAAGAGCACACATTTCCTCATTACAAAGCCTAAGTTATGTGGAAAATTTGCCATCAGTTATGGCCCAGCAAGATCAGTCATGGGATCGCGTGATTCAATCCTGTTGAACATCTATTATAATTGATCTTTAGCCAACTAAATCTCCATATCTGTTTGTTATTTTAGGCAAAACTGATGAACCTGCCCATTGTACAAGTACACCAAAACTGTACGGGAAGTACAACCAAGCAGTCAGAGATGCTGCCAGTCCAGCTGGAGAAGAACAAGGTGTGGATCTACAGGATTCATGTATATGGAACAATGCAGAATTAGGCGTGTTACGAGACATCTTCAAGACAGCGAAACGTGAAAATGCAAGACTTGGTGCCCAGGTTAAAGCAACTACTGAGGATCTGAATGATTTACGAGCAAAGTACAAGGATCTCTCAAAAATCTTGGATAAAAGGACACATAGTTTACATGAAGCCCAGAAGGCAAATAAACGATTACATATCATGTGTACAAGTTTACAGGAGGAAGCAAGGAAGGCTACGGAAAAGTTAAATAAAGCAGAAGACTGCATGACGCAGTTGGAGGATCAGAATTCATTGTTACTGTCCGAACTACATCAGGTTAGGATAAACTTTGACGAAGAACGTTTGGCACGCAAAAAACTGGAGATAGACATGGAGAGACAGGAGCAAAAGTTAACGCAGCAACATCATCAGGAACGAGAAAGTCAGCGGCTAGTTTATCAAGAGGATATTAATTATATGCGAGAAAAGATGGCAGCACTGTCCAAAGAGCTGGAGGAGGAAAGGAAAAGCCATGAACGCACAAAGAAAGGCTTGGAACATTTACGGATGCACTTCACCGCAACAGCAATGTTTGGTGAAGGTTCTGTCAGTAAAGCTATCACCAAAGACCAACTTAAAGAACTTGACTGGAAACCTAGATGAGCAAGCATCTAATTAATATTAGTAAATATTGCTCACTCTTAATACCTTGTAGTTATATGTTGTAATGTTCAAATTCTAGAATTTTTTAAGTATTGAGAAAGTTCCAACATGTAAGGTAACGAAGTAGTTATTGCAGAAAGCTGTCAGAGACCACATATATAACTTCGCCTGCATCATGCTCAAACTTTGGTGTTTGCTATTTAAGGGCAGGAAAATATATGAATGCAGGCACAGATAATAAACCAAAAAGACTGAATGTAGAGAGAATGTGCCAGAGGGATTTTTTTTTTTTATACAGAGAGAGATGTAATACAGAAAAAGCACTTTGGCAGAACTATAACCCATATTTGGTCCTGGGAACAATAATATAATAAATAATAATAATAATATAATAATATATTTAATTTTTATATAGCGCTAATCCAACAAAATAGTTATCAAAAGTGCTTTACAAGACACGAAGCACAGTTTTACTAAAACATAAAATGTAGATTCCTACTGAAGCAAAGATTCCTAAAAGAAAATCCTAATTTCTAAGAAGCTAAAGATGGTGAAGCTCTGATTGAGTGCGAAAGTTCATTCCACAACCTTGGAGCCACAGCTGAGAAAGCTCTTGAACGACACATCTAACTTCGTGCTTTAGGGGTCACTAAAAGCCCTTGGTCAGATGACCTAAGCTGCCACAATAAAAAAAAAATTTTACATAAACTCTGGTACCTAAAATGTAGAGTGAGCATGAAAATTTTATCTTCTCTATTTGAAATTTACCAGTTGAGTCAAAATAAGAATTTTGCCAACCTGGAAACTTTTTTTTTTAAAAAGTGTGCTATTTCTTTAAAATGGGCTTATAAGCAACACATATTTTGATCCATTATCAACAACACATTTGTTAATTAAACTTTATCAGTTTCTGTATTAATACATTTAATTTCTTTTTAGGGGTAAAGGCAAGAAAAGTCATTAGAAATATGAAAAAACCAAGAAATTGATGGTCTCTTCATAAAAAAACAAAAATTTACTCACGAAAATTGCAGCTTTTGTAGAACAGTTATATTTTTGGTCAGGGCTAATTTGGAGGTGCTTTATATGGAATCACTTTTGACGGTTCAATCATTTTTAGTAATTTTATCACAATTTTGAAATAGTAAATGTGACCTGTTAGGCAAAAAAAAGTATGGTTCTCAGGCACTTTTTTTTCAGAAATCAGTGCGGGCGGGTGATGAATTTTATTTTTTACCTTTTTTTTTGTAATTTTCGATAAAAATGTAATATGATCAGAAAAAATCAAGATAATAACAGAATTGTTTGGCTAAACCGGTTAAAAGAACTACATAATGAAGTAAATCTTATCAAAATTGCATTATTTTATCTTCTCGAAAGATGAAAATCAAAATAAAAATTTTTGATGCAGGGGGTTAAAATTGACATGGGTGGTGCCTGAGAACCATACCTTTATGTTTTTTTTTGCCTTAGTACAGCAACAGAATAAATGTATACATGCAGATCTAATACGTTTTTTTTTTCTGAGGCAAGTACAGTAATCACAGTACCAACCATATTTCCTATATTTTTCCAATGTCTCCTATAATTTCCTATATTTTCCAGCTTTTGGACCACAATTTTCTGTATTTTCCTGTATTTTTTCACTGTACCATCATGTTTCTGATATAACTATTATTATTGGATGATTATCAATAATATATAGACCTGTTATTGTTGAAGCATTGAGCTTATTTGTAGAATATCAATTAAATCAAACAAAACTAGACATTTCTTGGCACCGCTGGTGCCATAGTATCGCCAGACAAATGAGGTTTTGTGGTATTTTGTTGATATAATGTGATGTATTTGTATTTTAGCAATGAATGTGAGAAAAATTTTGTACAAAATATAAGAATATTTAAAGTGAAGGCAATTGTTATGTAAAAGGTTATGTATAAATAGAAGTATATATTTAATGATGTATTGAGTTGTATATGTATGTTTGGAGTAACTTATTTGAGAATAATATAAAGTCACTCTCATAGTCACGGTCATGACCCCAAATCAATAAACTGCATTCCAAAATATCCAACATTTGAAAAAAAATTAAATTAAAAAAAAATAATTTAAATTAAATTAAATTTTAAAATTAAATTTAAAATTAAATATACCTCATACCATAAACCATATCTATATACATGCATAACATGAAAGAAATCTGTCCATTACTGTTTGACTTATAATGCTCACAGTATATACTGTCAAGTGGCAATGATGGGGTATTCAAAGGCGCAAAAAAAAAACAAAAAAAAGGACAACAGGTGGCGCCACCTATCTTCTGCAAAAGACAAAACTATCCAAGATCTTCCGTCAACTTGATGTTTGGACCAATCCATGCATCCCTTTTTAAGATATTCATGATTTTATGTGATTTTCACCATATATGGTAATATTCAAGGTCAAAGCCACTCTCAAAGGAAAGGTCATTACCCCAATTTTAATATACATCATCCCATAACCCATACCTATGTACATGCATAATATTAGAGAAATCTGTCAATCAGTTTTTGACTTGTGATGCTAAAAGTACTGTCAAGTGGCAGTGATGGGGGTATTAAACGGAACAAAAACAAGAAAAGGATACTAGGTGGCACCACCAGTTTCCGGTACATGACATCACTATCCAAGATATTTGTCCAACTTGATTTTTGGATAAATCCATGAAAGATTTCTTGAGATATTTAAGAATTTGTGGGATTTTCCCCAAAAATGGATCTATTCAAGGTCAAGGTCACTCTCCTAGTTGAGGTCATGACCCCATTTTAAATAGGCTTCGTCCTCTCACCTATATCTATAAATGTGTCAAGTTTGAAAAAGATCCTTGAAATATTTTTTGAGTTATTGTGTCCAAAAGAAATCTCTGCGGCGGCGGCGGCGCAACCGTGCCTAAACCATAGTATCTCCAGACTATGTCTGGCGATACAATAATAGAGGCAGCATAGAAACCAGTTGGTCATGGGTAAACATGATTCTGTGGTGAAAACTCCCATATTTTCCCTGTATAATGGCTGTACATTCCCACAAACTTCTTATATTTTTATTTCTAGTTGCTCCTATAAAATCCCTGTATTTCTCCAGGAGCGTGTTGGAAGCACTGCAACATCCACTTAAATTATCATAGTCCTATAAAATCTATATAGGTTTAAAAAAATATTTCAGCACGGTTAAAACAATTTTTAGTGTGCTGAAGGAATCTGGAATGTCTGCATTTGGTAATCTTCCTTCATCATTGCTCTTCTTAATTTTCTCTACCTCTCTACTTTGTTAATGTGTTGCAGATAATGTACAGTTTCAGAGAACAAATATTGCCAAAAAATACAGGTTTTAATTACTGCCTGCAAATAATAAGATTTGCAGAAATGTACGCTCGCCAATGTAGGATTTTCCTACGGTTAAAATAGAACAACACAATTTAAGTTTAATATCACCAAATGGCTGAAACGTCTTTCCGAATTTGGAAAGGTTATTTCTAACCCAAACATATGATGCCAGTCTTTTAGTTAAACGTGATAATCAGGGTGCCAGAACAAATGCGACAGCTACTGTAATTTCTCTTTATGATCATTCAGGCACAAGAGAATAAGTAAAGTGCTCTGCTGCCCTGACACCCCCACCCCGACCGCCTGCTTTACAACAGCCTATTAAAATAGTATTAATGGGTTAGTCCAGAAATAGATAAGAGGGGTGATATGTAGGCCTGATGTCTTTAAGTGCTACTAAAGCGTATTGTATCGTTATTATTTATCAACAGATGTATTAGAGGGGGTACTTTTCATCAATTTTTTTTTAATTTTAGAAGTAAACGGTTAAATCCTCAGAGAACATTATTAAAGATACTTTGCATTATTGAACACTGATTCATACACTTATAAAAATTAAATAAAGATGTTTCATAAGATCTGTGTAGGGTTTTATTAATACAACTACAGGATGCATTTGACGAGAGTCTACAGAATCAACGTTTCTGAGAACTTGGCCTTACTCCTTGTACAAAGTCAGCAACGTATCTGTGTCCATCCGATGAGAGAAAAGCTTCCAGTTACGGAGCTAGAATCATCAACATACAATTAGAAATTTACCAGGAACACCTTTAGTTGAAACAATATTGGTGGTGCCACCTACAAATTCTTCCATATAGCGTTATTTACTGGCAGATTTATATGAAATTAAGTCTTTAACCGAAACAAAACTGGTGGCGCCACCTACAAATTCTTCAATATAGCGTTATTTACTGGCAAATTTATATGAAATTAAGTCTTTTACTGAAACAAAACTGGTGGTGCTACCTACAATTTCTTCTATTTTACTTGTATTGTTAGTCCGCCGTTAATTGCCCATACGTCTTTTAGCAAATTTCTACAAAATGCTGCATCTATCATTATGAACTTTTTACATTAATCATGTAATCATTATCCAAATTAGGATTTCTGTAGTACCACCTTGGTTGACCTACTTTCTCGGAATTTATCCACTCAAATTATGGAGAAATATTTTTCAGAGAAAAGGGGGTGGGGGGGGGGGGGGGGGGTAAATAAGTATGAATAGAGATTATTAACAATCAAGATTGGGTCAGAATGGAAGATAACATTTAATTGATCACCAACGTTTACGATTATGAAGGTTTACATGTAGAGTGATTTCATGTTTATTGCCAAGTATCTCATGAAACGCTGCAGATTGCAGCCCCAAATTGTTTAAGAGTATTGATCCAGAGTATTGGTGTGTTTAAAATTTATGCTGCAGCTTGCGCCACCTATGTTGACCTACTTCCTGAGTGGAAAAAATTTTTTCTACTCCACACCATTGTATATGTTTCCGATCATTCATACATAATGTTGTTATTCAATATCCTTGTCATGGTCCATTGCCGTGCATACTTCCGCACCGAGATTGTCACCTTTCCGCAAGAGGTAGTGTCTATTCAATACGAACCTCTTTCTGTTGGGCATTGAGAGACGGCCGGGACTAATTGTTCCAGCTGTCAAACTTTAAAATCAAAATGATACATTTCAATAGCATATCTTCTGTTTACATTCCACATGCGCATGCTTACAAAATATAACTTATTCCGAGAAGTCTTTACCACAAAAACACCCATGTTAATGTAATTTGTTTTGGAACAATTCTTATATCTTACGTACTTGACATGTTCTATGTTACCCTCATCGCTACATTTATACCTACGCCATCTGTTAATGTAGAAGCCCCGGTACATCGTGCGTTCCAGATTTTTAAGCTCACAAACACTAACCAGCGGAGATACTCCCGTGTATCCGATTCTTTGGAGTGTGCGATTGTTGGAACAGAACAAAACCCCTGTGTCTTTGTCGTGAATGACGAACTACAGGCTTCATCAGTCTGGCAGTGAACAAAGCACGAATGCAACCGTTAAACAAATATTCAAAATTAAAATGCAAACATGTTTTAGATCTTGTAAACTCCAAACAGATCACTGTGACTTACGTGATACAGCCTTCAGCAGTGTGTCAACTTCCGCTGGAAATCATGGCCCGTGGGTTCGTTATACGGTATAAATGTAAGTCTCCGTTAAAAACACTGCATTGTCCGAATATGTGACTGAGTGCAACTTATATATATATATATATGTATATATATATATATATTTATATATATATATATATATATATATATATATATGGTATACCTGTAGAATATATACTAAGATAAATTACAAAAATCTAAATCCCTCAGCTGGCCCTCCACTCCTGATATATATATTCTCGTTTCGCCTTTTATGGCATGGTTTGCTGGGTTTCTCCGGCAGGTGTCTTGCCAGGGCGAAACATGCAACCACCCCAAAATGTAGTAATGCCGATTTTTAATCTCAAGGTAGCAGAACTGGCAAAATCCCCTATATCTAAAATCAATCCAAAAGTTTCTGTTTAATATTCATTGTAGTCACATATATTTGTTTTGCCTCTACTGATGGTCTTCTTGTTGAAAAATTAGATTTTATTTATTTTTAATCAAAATTTTAAAATTTCAGTTTAAAGGTAGATAGAGACATAATAGATTAAAAAAAACAAAAAAACTTTTGATATATTGTCATACATAGTAGTAATATTACTCTCTTAAACAATGGCTTGCTGTTAGCGGGTGTTTAAAATAGTGTACTTTTTAAATATTTAAAAAAAAATAAATGTTAAAATATCATATGTAAATGAATGAAAATGTAAAAAAAAATAAGTATACCATCAGAAAGAACACTCTACCAGATTTAAAATAATGTATACTTTATGGTTCTAATATGAATTCAAAACAACGTTTGCACTGATTTTAGGTATAGGGATTTTTGCCACTTCTGTTACCTCAAGATATTGGCGCAAAATGCAGAAAAGAAATCGCGACAGAAGAATCTGCAGGATATCCCATTGTGTTTACACCCCCATAACCCCCATAACCCAAGTGGACTATCCAAAGTGATCGATGCAATGACTTTCTCCCTATAATGTAGTAGATTAGTGAACTATTCACCTGCCGCCATGTCTGCCATGGATGGAGGATACAATCCCCTATCAGCTCTGCTGGACGTGTTAAGGGCGCAAACCTCGCAAAGACCGTCTGCATCTTATACTCTGGGACTTAAAATAAATAAAGGGGACCATTCCAATATCTGACGACTATTAACTAAAAATTTTCCCTTGAACCTTTTATAAAATTAGGCCAGAAAACGACAATCCCACCGCACATATAGGTTGTTCATTTTGTTAATAGACCCCCTATGCACGTGTTTTATAACAAAATAATCCAGACACATTCAGCAAGGACATCTGGTGACCAGTCTCCGAAAGAGTTTTTGTGAAAGCCGCACTTGTGCAACCAATCATATTAGGTTACATTTTTTAACCGTTTGTCAACATTGCTGTTTTTACTAACAGTTTGTAGATAAACAGCTAATACATTTATCGTAGGGGCAATATAAGGACTTATCTTAACAGTAATAATAATATGACAATATTAATTAATATTCAAGTTAATATCCAAAAACAAATCCTATAGAAAAGGCAGATGAAAAGCTGGCATTATAAATTAAAGAAATTCGACAATGCTTCTGTATAAGGACTGAAAAGAGTGTGTTTTCGCTTAATAAAATCAGTTACTGTAGAACCATTTTTTTCGCGAGCATATAATTTTCGCGGGGCAACCTTGATTCGCAATAATTAAATGCAAAAAATGACATGCCATATCCAGTTATAGTCATGGAAATAAGCTTGCCCAATACAAGAATATGGAGCTTTTTACATGAAATATATATATATATATATTCAGTGATAAACATGTCTTTGAAAGCATTTTTATTGTCGTATAAAACACACACAAACATGTTTACAAGTCTGCATCTAGGTAGAGAGTCAACGGAAAAGTGTTAATAAAAATCTATTTACGTCACTGCCCTTTGATTTGCAGTCAAGTCAGCGAGCTCAAAGATATGTTGACCTGTAGTTAATGTTGGTTACATTAGGGTAACAAAAAGTCAGTTTGTGCAACGTGGGTATGGAGAGCTTTTGGCCTGAGGGTATATATATATATATATATATATATATATATATAAGGCCATGGAGGCCTAAGGCAGCTCCTCTCGACACGGATTATCACACATGTCAGTTTACAATAGCATCTGTTCAAAACCTTCAGATCTCTTGAACACTTTCACTCCGAAACATTTATTGTGCGAGGGAAAATGCCAAGTTACATAACTATATGACATTGATTTGATTTGCGTTGTGGAACATAGGCTGTTAGAGGACAGTTTAAACTTCCTATAGACTCTATGTACCCGGAGTTTTTTGTTCATTGTGTTGCCGAAATGTTTGCGTAATCCTTATGACTCTAATCGGTAAATCGCAGAGGTATAGGAGGTTTAGCTTTCGTATGATAGGCGTCTATATATACACAGGTATAGGCCCGGATCCAGAAATTGGGGGTCGAGCCCCCCCCCCCCCCCCCCCCCGCTCTCAACCAACAACCTTTTTTTAGACAAATCTTATGCATAACGGGGGGGGGGGGGGGTTTGGGGTAGGAGACCCTAATCTGCTCTTAACCAACGACCTTTTTTCAGACAATTTTTATGCATGACACCCGTTGACCCCTCCCTGCATAAAATCCTGGATCCGCGCCTGCTGGTATGCTTAATAGAGGATATACATTACGACAAAATTATTGGTGTTAAAATTCGTACATCCTCTTAAACGTATATTCCTGATTAATATAAGCCTGATGCAGGATTTATGAGATATATGGACAAACTGTATAGTTTATATTAGGAATACTCAGCTTATGGGTCATCCTTCTTCATTGGTGATTTTAACTGTGAAGTTAATGGTTAATGGGCCGAGATTTATATGGCGAAACACACTCAAAGGGGCGTTGCTCTTCAAACGTTTCTTACTGAATGTAAATGTGTATATATATATATATATATATATATATATATATAAATATATATATATATATATATATATATATATATATATATATATATATATATCCTTGAGCGTGAAATCCGCCACGAATGGTCCTAACTTTCGATCAATATGACAACGGAACTAGCAGGTCTTTGATCATATAATTGTTCCAAAATGGGATTCAACCCCTCTGAGCTATAGAGTTATTGAAGATGCAGATAATGTATCCGACCATCTTCCGGTAATTGCTCAAATCTCAATTCCATTTACAAATCAAAACGTTGGCTGTTCACTGTCAGTCTTAATTGGGACAAGGCATCCCCAAAACAAATTGAAATATATATAGAACGGACTTGAATATGGTATAACAACATATTTAGGTACCTGACAAAGAACGGGTGTCAGCAAAACTATTGAGTTGTATTATAATAGTTTGAAAGATGCTGTTTGTGAGGCCAGTGTCAACATAAGCCTACGAAAGCTTACAGGTGTTACATAAGGCCGAGTTTGCGTGACCGACTAAAGCCCAGTCACGACCTAATGTTGGCGTGTCATGACTGGATTATCAAAGGTAGGCCGCGAGGGGATTCGGTCCCGTCCTTTCTCAAATATAAAAAGGCTAAAAGGGAATAAGGAGAGAATTGTGCCGCTATAACTTAGACCAGAAACGGGGGATATGAGAAAGGAAGGCCAATAAAAGGTATGGTTCTCAAGCACTTTTTTCCCGGAAATCAGTGGGGGCGGGCGATATTTTATTTTTGAACTTTTTTGTAGGTTTTGATAAAATGTCATATGATCAGAATAACATGAAAATAACAGAATTTTATGGCTGAACAGGTAAAAGCACTAAAAAACAAATGAAATCATATCAAAATTGTTTTATTTTATCTTGTTGAAGGATAAAAATCAAAATAAAAGTGTTTGATTCGGGGGGTTAAAATTGACGCGGGTGGTGCCTGAGAACCATACCTTTTAATTTTTTGGCCTAACCAAATTACGTACAAGGACAAATGGGCATAAATCAAATTGCATGGAATTTTTTATATTGTATTTGATTATCCTGTGTCGATTATGAGTGAATGGGCAAGTACAAAAATGTAATTGTAAACCTAGAATGAAAGTCCAAATTTCTCCAAGACTTCTACAATTGCATAAAAGCTGAGCTTGGCGAGTAGCCCGTCAGATGATCACTCGGATCGCTTCACATCTGTTCTTGACGATCCGATTATACACAATCAGAGGTCACTACCGCTATTGGGCTCATAAAGAAAGAAAAAGCTGCAAGCTTTGATCAGATTAGCGGTGAGCATGCGCATGGTGATTTGTCAGACCATCAACTGGCCCTGACTGAAGAAGTTTTCGCCCATCGAGCAGCTACAGGTTGCTGTGGTCAGTAGGCCTACCTCAGCCCTGCGCGCTCCTTAAGCATGTTCTCAGAGCCACCAAGCCAAGCGAAAAGCCGCGAGAGACCGCCAACGTACAACCCACACCGGCGACTTTGCAGGAAAGCTACAGCCCACAGCCACAAAGGCAGAAGCAATTAGCCGACATTCCCTTCACTGATCCCTTCAGCGGAGACCCAGCCATGCCAATCGAGAGCCGAACCCGATCTGTGAACGACAGTGTTTCGAGACGGAAAGTCATTTCATACTTGCAGTTTCGGCCATTTAGACCGTATTAGCAAGTTTTTTCGTCATAAGCCTCAACTAGCCCTGTTTAATCTTATTCTAGCCGCAATCTAGCGTCGGGACAGTTAATATTAATATGAAACGAGGTCTGCTCATGATAAAAAAATCTACTGAAAAGCCGCTCTAATCCGGATAATTACCACGAAATCACATTGCTGCCTTGTATATTCAAACTACTAGAGCGTTTAATTCCTGATAGAATTCAAAACTATATAACGTTTTACCGATTGTCCTTCCCTAATGAGATGCAATTGGCTTTTAAATAAGGTCAGGGGCTTTGGATGCTCCCTTCTGCATCAATGAATGTATAGCACACGCAGTTGAAAGAAACTTAAAAGTAAATGTATGATACCTCGACAGTACCAAAGCGTTTGATCGTGTGTGGCATGTGGGGTAAATTGTTTATAAAACTTTATAAATTTGGTATAAAAGGGAGGCTCTAGCGTTTGATTGTAAATGCTTATACAAAAATACGAATCGCGGTATTATACGAAAGGATGTTTCTAATTGGTTTGATATCACTCAGTCTGTCAGGCAGGGTGCATGGCGTTTTATCTCCCTTTCTTTACCTTTCTATACATAAATGATTTGCTAATTTATTTTCTTGAGAATAAACTACTTGCTCATCCAGGGTATAGGTATATATATATATATATATATATATATATATATATATATACATTTTGTTACGAAACCTTATATCAACAGATCACGTATGCGTGATGAACATAAATTTTGTAATGGAGATAAAAACAAATAAAATTCTGTAACACTAGGCAGCGTGAAATGTCTAGGGGAATGAATAAAGAAGTCAGTGGTTTTTGTTAACAAATAACTATAATTTATTCTTAAAACAACCCTAACATTACAATACACTAAATCAATACAATTAAACAGTAAATCAGCGGTATAACAATAAATCAATACAATCACATAGTAAAATAAACAATGTGCACAGTACCTGGATACCACCACTGTCACAACGATAAGTCCTTTAAAATGTATAAGCCGGCGAACAGTTCAAACGAATTCTCTTGGAGAATAACAGTCCAATGTAAAGCTCTTGTAACAACCCAGAAAGTAAACTTGAGGCAGGCAGCACTAAATTGTAAAGTGTTAGTAATAGTGGAATCCCTGATATTACTGGATAATCGGATAGGTCCGACACGTCTGTGTCCGCTGGAATATTCTCTCACCTCTCTCTGCTTTAAAACACAACCCCCTACATATAACTTCTTGCCCCATGCCGAGAATTTTCCACTTCTCGAACAGTCTAACGGATCTAACATAATACACAGTAAACACGCGTTACAGGAATCATCTAGAAGAACGTCGCTGTATCCCTACATACCAGGGTCCACACGTGAGCCCGCCCGGCTCGGCCAGGCGAGAAAGCCCCAAGCTAGCATGACAACGAGAGTTCAACCAGTACGGATTAAAATGAGTGCAACTACAACACGAGTTACGCCCGTGTCACACAATAAAAAGAGCACCTGTAACAATATATATATATATATATATATATATATATATATATATATATATATATATATATATATATCTCCCAGACGACATGGATTGAACCTATGCACCGTTTATGTGTAAAAATGATCCAGGGGTTGCAAACGCGAACAAACGCCCACACCGCACTCTGTTTACTTTGGGTCCCCAATCCGCAAAGCCTTATTGACCGGTTAAAACTTTAATCTGTTGGGAGGCTATTCAGAAACAAATCTTCAAGTCTCAGTAAACGCATTTTCTAAACAGAGATTCATAAGTTGTGGTGTGTATGCTAGACCGCATGCATGGTCCTTCTGCAAACATAGTGGGTTTGTTTATAAAATATAATTTAATGCAACATATTCCTGCTATACTTAATAATATTGCACTACCAAATAAACCAGCATGGGAGGTAATAGTTTCAGACACAATTTCCCGACAAGAAGAGTCGCTGCATCATGAGAAAATTTCAACTTGCGACAAAATTAAATGCTTCCTACTCTGTCAACCGCAGCGCATTCAACACTCCGTGTTCTGGAGATGTGCTCGTCGTATATGCCTTATTGCCCGCGCGCGTGTTCTCTTGCGGTCAAGCTTGTTGCATATTTTGACTGGATAGAGCAGCTATCCATACATGATCTTGTCACTTGTGTGATATATTTTACCAGAATGCAATTTACAATGCTGTACTTTACTGCGATGCGTCCAGTCGTTGCCGCAATAAGCTATGTGGTGTTACATTAATGATGTACAATAGACATTAGAACTACACCAGCACTTTGTCTTGAGGATATAGACTTCCTGTATATACTTTTAGGTCAACCAACTGAAATATTCGACGAACCTGACTATGAAATTTTTCTTACCCACTAAGACAGTCCTTTAAGCCTTAAGACCACACGAATTAAGTTTTCTAAAAGTCTAACACAATTTAATGTCTGCATGGTCTTTAAGCCAAATAGTCGAACTAATTAAGCTCCTGAAATGTCTGTCACAATGTCTGTAGATGTACTTTTACAGTTAAAGCACATTTAACTTTTATATCTCAGCGTTAACACGAAAGAACCAGTAGAAAATAATTATATCTATTATTATATAATTTCTTATGCACGTTCTTATGTCTTGTTTATTGCTTGTTTAGAGTTAAGAAATTTAAATGGAAATCAATTTTTGCCCAGTTAATATGACAAATCAAATGTCGTTTGAGGTTGTGTTCTTTTGCTAATGTTCAGTTTTTCAGTCTTCGAAATCGGAGGAAATGAAGATCAACCAATCAAGCCTTTGTACACCAGACTTAGTTATGGATGTATGACCGTTATGACAAACCGATAATAAACCTCCCCTGCTGGGGGAGACTTATTGAATCCGTACGCCTTTTTTTTTCTTCTTTTTCTTTCGGACACTCCTTTGCGACCACAATATTTCAAGATTTGCTGGGCCAATCAGGCTGTAACTTCATATGTATATACTTACCAAGTATGAGGCAACACCTGGTTAGATTTTGAGAGTTGTCT